>NW_026847438.1:206920302-207388946 GCF_025583915.1 Anolis sagrei ordinatus
ACTTGATCTGGTGAGAGAGTTTTGGGAGGCGTATCCGGAGCGGGAGCCTGTTCCAGTAACCAGATACCTCCAGGATCTTCAGTCCACGTTGGAGACGGCAAGGAACATCGCCAAAGACAATATTGCAGCAGCCCAGCAGAAACAGAAGTCAAGATATGATCTGTCATCACGATGCAGAAATTTCAACATAGGAGATGAAGTCCTTTATCTCACTCCGGCAAAGTCCAATAAACTTCAATTAGACTGGACCGGTCCATGGAAGGTGATCAAGAAACACAGTAGTGTCAACTACTTGATCTTTGATGAACAGACTGCTAGTGAAAGACCTGATGCTATGTTAAAACAAGACTTTATTCAAGCCTTAAAACTCAATGAAAGCAGAACTGTTCCTGACAATTGGAAGATCAGATTGAAAGAGGAAGCTCCAGCAACAAAGAAAAGAGAAAACTTCCTACAACAGCGTGGTAACTTCGTGGAGGACCAAGAGATTCTTGATTGTAAACAACCTGTGATGGACTATAGAGACTTGAATCTCTTCAAATTGTTCAGACTTCCTCATGATTTTGAAGGACTTAATGATATTATAGGACTGATATATATACAAATATTGAGAATGTATGTCAGTAGAGTCACAGGGAAATTAGCCAAGTATATTGCGAGGGAGATGGGTGGAATGTTGGAGATGTGAGACTTTGATATTGCATACATGGATGATATTGAATAACTGAACCAAATATGGTTTATATATAGTTATATGATGTTTATATTATCCAAATTATTTTTGACCATTCTAGTTGGTAGAAAAGTCAAAAATAATCCCTATGGGTTGGGAGGTGTGACGATGTGTAAATTTTATTCCTTTGGTTATGTGTAGTTTGGACAATGGTTTAGGGATGGTAAGTATGGGAGGTTATGTTTTGTGGGAGTGGCTTGATGTTAGCTAAGTTGCCATAGCAACAGGGGCGGAGCCAACCGCCTCTTCAGAGGCAGCTGTGTTTTAAAAAGTCAGTCAGTGGCCGGAGAGCTACTGAGAAAACACTGAATCTTTTGGTGGAGATTCAGGGAATGTGTCTGTAGCCAGTGTGCTATAGGGAAAAACTGAATCTCTTAGAGATTCAGTGAATCAATTGGTGACCAAAGTGGTTGCAGAGAAGGACCCGGTACAGGGGGTTGTTGATTCTGAATTAAGAATCAAGGTTTGGCTGGGTTTAAGCCTGTTGTGCCAGCTGTGAAACCTTTTGAAGTGTTTGCCTGAGTTTACTCATGAAACCTTTCCAATGTAACCATCAAGATTTATGCCTCTTTTGAAGAACAGTTATACATTGTTATACTCCTGTTAAAATAAACTTGTTACTTTTTCCTCAAGCCTTGCCTGATACAGTTTCTTCTAAGTTGAACAGCCTGCAATAATAAAGTCAGCCAGAAACAGTCCCTTTATAAAATAGTTCCTAGGCTGATATTGATCGTTGCCCGGCTTCCCTCATAGATAAGGTGGCAGTGGGTGCTTTACCACGTGCACCTTCACAATTGGTGGTATTCGGTGGCATTAAAACGGTCATCGTCACAGTTGGTGGCAGCAGTTTAATAACGGACCTCCTTCACAGTTGCTGTGTCTGGATTCTAGCAATCCTAAGACAAACATATTGTGGGATATTCTTGGTAAGATTTGTTCAGAATTTGTCTTCCTTTGAAGCTGAGAGTGTGTGACTTGTGCAAGGTCATCAAATATTTTCAACCGAAGTAAAACAAGCTACATTACCTTCAGCTTGAAGTTAGTTGGGATAAACAAATGCAAGACTTACGTAGAATTGACTTTAAAGCCTTTAAATCTACCGCTTTCATCCATTACTTCAGCTACGCAGCTCTACTACCAGCTGAATCATGCACATACATATGTAACAGGTTATGAAATCATTCCGGAAATACTTAAAACGCTTAATTTAAATTGGGAACAGAACGCTCAATGTATGAAAATGAGATACTTTCATTTGAACAAATTGAAGACATGATGCTGGGAAGGTTTTTTTTTTTTCTTGAACTCTGTTCTGTTCAGCAGAGCGATAAGGAGTGATTGTTCATCATATTGCGAAAATAGCCAAATCCTTAACTATATAGAAAAAGGTAATGTAAAAAATATAATTTTAACTTTGACTACTTTCACCTTTTACTACTGGGATGGGATACTTGTGGTCCAAATGTTGATGAAATCATATTCCCATCATCCATTGCTGGCATCAAGGATTGTGGAAATTATTGTCCAGCAGCTGTTTTAACTTTTATTATGCATATTTTTATCTGTTTTTAAGCAGAGGCTGGATGGCCATCTGTCAGGGATGCTTTGAATGCAATTTTCCTGCTTCTTGACAGGGGGTTGGACTGGATGACCTAGGAGGTCTCTTCCAACTCTATGATTCTATGCTGTAGGCTGCCTTGGGCCCTTAAGTGGGTAAAGGCAGGGTATAAACTTCTTAAATAAATTAGAAAGCCTAGAAGGCTGTAGGTTCCCCAGCCCAGATTTACTGTGATGATGGATTGTCACACTCAAGTGTGACTGTTGAAGATCACAGAAATACAACTCTGCTTACAATCGAGCTACATGTAGATGTAGCTCACTACCTCACTACCTCTGAGGATGCTTGCCATAGATGCAGGCGAAACGTCAGGAGAAATGCCTCTAGAACATGGCTCTATAGCCCGAAAAAACCCACAAGAACCTAGTGATTCCAGCCATGAAAGCCTTTGACAATACATGTAGATGGTTTTTTGTTTGCTCAAGAACCTGCAACACCAAGCTTGTGAAGTCTCCCTGAAGCTACAGAGGAGGTTAAAGATAAGTCAGACAAAAGTAGTCAGTACTAGACTGGACCAGTTAGCTGAGAAATGTTGAATGGAAGCAGAATGTTCTTTCTGGATTCCATCAAAATATGTACATTTGGTAAATCTTTAAGGTGCTACCAGAGTCTACAAAGTGTTGATGAATCTAAACAAGGCATGGGCAAACTTTGGCCCTCCAAGTGTTTTGGACTTCAACTCCACAATTCCTAACATCCAGTAGACTGTTAGGAATTGTGGGAGTTGAAGTCCCAAACACCTGGAGGGCCGAAGTTTACCCATGCCTCATCTAAATGATGCAAAATTCACGAGCAAGGGCTAGTTTCATGGATTCAATCTGACAGAAATGTGTTGATTCTGTGGAAAGCCACTGTTGGTCTTTCTCAACTCTGCAAAGATCCTTTTCACCAAAAATGCCATGGTCTGTGGCCCCATCTACACTGCCATTATAATGTAGGTTCAATCTGCATTATAATAACAGTGTAGATGGAGCCTGAATCTGGATTCTGCTGCATACAAGAAAAGTGCCCCATAAAGTATCTTTTAAGTTATGTATCTATTTTTCCTATCTATTTGGAATTTATATGCCACCCTTCAGTTAAAAAGACTCCCAATGTGGCTTACAAGTTATTGATTAACAATTTCTTTGCCCTCAGCTTTACAGTCTAAACAAAACATAAAACATAAGGAAAAGGGAATGGAAGCGGAGAACAGGATTCACTGTGAAACAAATGCAGTTTGACTATACTTTAGCTGCCATGGTTTAATGTTATGGAATCCTGGAAGTTGTAGTCTAGTTGGCCACCAACACTCTTTGGCAAATAAAGCAAAACTTACAAGATCTTTTGAAGACCAAGATCTGAAAATACAGTTACAATGCTAAATGTGGTGCACCATCCAGACTTTGTCTTACAAGTGGACACAGTGCAAAATCTTTTTTAAAGCATCATTAAGTTGAACAGAATTTCACATGAATTTTAAACATGGATCAGTAATATTTCTGTTACCAAGGCTATGATTAGAAGACAGTAAGATGTAGTATATAATGTATTATTGTTTTTTAAAAAAATATAGAAGAATGCTTCCACAGGATCTTCATTTAAAAGATACGGTTTCAGGTTGGGTCCTTTTTCTCATTGCAGTATCCTGCGGTGTAAAATAGCCTCTTGGGATGTCTGAATATCCACAGTGGACTCCCATACCAATTTCACTGATCAGCATAATAAGAATACACTATTTTGCACAGCTTGAGTAAATTGGAGTGAAGGAAGTCCAATCATCAAAATCATTCATTCCAGACTTATTCTCCTTATCCTTTCAAGCTCTCAAAGTATTTTTCCAGGGCTCAGATCAGCTCATTCCTGCTGTCAATGACTTGAACACTTGCAGTGAGTGAGCAAAAAGAGAGGGGTTTCCATCTCTACAAGACGTGAACCTGGGGCACGGTGAAGCATGGATTGGGAGAGCTCAAGCCCCGGGTTTAATCCCACAACCTTAAAATCTATCCACTGTCACCAAGCTGATATTTTCCTTTGCATTTTGATTTTGGGGTGTTGTAAATTAGTGTTGTAGTTTTTGGCCTTTTCTGACAGAGTGGCAGTGCCTCACCAAAATACAACTCCCAGAATTCCATTGTATTGAGCCATGACAATTAAAGTGGGGCCAAACTGTATTCATTCTACAGTGTAGATACACCCTTAGAGGCGAGACACTGTAATTCCATCTCTGTTATGTGTTCCACATATACTCTTGCCACAGGTTTTCAAAACAGCAATAAGTGACAGTTGAAATTCATAACAGGCAGGGTTAGTAATTTGGCAGAACCTTTTAACAAGTTTGCGGTCTATATAAAATATAAAATGAAAACATTTATTTTATTCAGCTACACGTGTGTTTCTCTGTAAAATTAACATATTGTCCACATTAATAAATTACATGACACACATATTTTACATTTTTGAAAGTGGAAGTCTAAAAGGAGGATAGGCTCCACAAGGTATCTGATAGAAAACAAAATACTTTATTTTAAAAAGAACCTGAGGATTTTCTTGACAAGATAAGCTGCCTTTGCCCTTCTCTGATGCTGAGAGAGTGTGACTTGCCCAAGGTCACCCAGTGGGTTTCCATAGCCGAATGAGGATGCAATCTCTGATGTCCAACCATGTTGCAAGGAATATACTGTATAACTACCAGCACTGCAGAAGGCAATCTGCTAACTAGGGCTGCATATACATTGTAGAATGAATGCAGTTTGACACTACTTAACTGTTCAATGCAATGGAAATATGAGAGCTGTAGTTTCGTGAAGTACCCGCACAATGTGGCAGAAAAGGCTAAAGACCTTGTAAAACTACAACTCTCGTGATCCCCAATTTTGAGCCATGGCAGTTAAAGTGGTGTCATACTGCAATAATTCTGATGTAGATGCATATTAATTCTTCTTAATACTTAGTTGAATTCTAGTTGAAAACATGACGCATCAAGCAAGGGGAAAAACGAATTCTCCAAGCACAGTACCATCTTGTGGTCATTAAAGAATATTGTTGCAAAAACAGACTTTAAATATGGGAAACTTTTATTGAGAGCTGATTTTAAAATGCAAAGTTGCAACTATGGCATTTGATCTACAATACATTATTATTTCTTGTATTTTCAGAATAAAAACTGTTTGAAATCACATTTACAAAAGAGTTGAATTGACAAAAAATGCAGTCTATGCAGTCACACTTCAGCTTTGACTTTTAGGGGAAACCAGGTTCTTTAAAATATTGTGTTTACTAAATGTTATATATGTAGTATATACAGCTTCAATGTATATAAATGCTGTGATGGCATCCTCCAAATACACTGCAAATGTGATGGTTTCTGGGTTAACAACTACAGTACTTCATCTAGAAAAATAAAGAGTGTTTCTTATCAATTCTGAGTGTTGCCCAAAACATTTCATTTGAGTGGTCAAAGGTTTTTTAGAACCTGGAATTATAATAGTCAAAATTCCAAGTACCATAGGCATTCACATGTCAATCCAGATGATAAAGTCACATAACTTATTTTTCTTTCAAAACCAAAAAAATAAAACAAACTATAACCACAAAGAAACCTTTTTCAAAAATGCAAACTATAATCACAAAGAAACTTTTTTTAAAAAAAAATTGAACCACAAGCGTTGCTTTTATACTGCAGAATTAATGAAGGTTGACATAATTTTAAAGTGCCAGGGCTCGATGCTATGGGAATACTGGGAGTTGTAGTTTGGTAAGGCATAACACTCTTGGTCAGGATTCTTCAGCACTGAGTTACGGCAGTTAGGGTGGTATCAAACTGTAATCCACAGCATACATCAAAGAAGGCAGAAGAGCTTTTAAAAGTACAACTCCCAGGTTTCCCTAAGCACTCAGCCACAGTGATCCATCTGTATTAATTTTAATCAGTGTTTCCCAAACTTATTTATTTATTGTGTCAGAAGCAAATTGAAAATACACTTATAATTTATTTTTAAAAACTGCTAACAAAGTTTAAAACTTGGCATTATGCTAAATTTCCTTTGACCAGAAGCTGGACACTTTGAGTGCCTCTGATGTCACTGTAAGAAGGTCCTATGTTGTCATATGGCAGGGCTCAGACTGCATTGTAGTAGGTGGTCTGTGGTTTGCATGTCATATGTTATGGACTCAGCTTTGAAGCCCCATTTCTTAAGGTTAGCTCTGCATCTCGTGGTGCCAGACCACAGCCTGTTCAGCACCTCCCAAATTGCCCAGTCTTCTGTGTGCCCAGGAGGGAGTTTCTCATCCGGCATCAGCCTCTGATTGAGGTTCCAGGGTTTCCCAAACTCTGCTCTATCCAGACTATTGGGACTTCCACTCCCAGAAACTCTGACATTGGCCAAAGACAGCTGTGACTTCTGGGAGTCAAAATCCCAAACACCTCACAGACTAGATAAAATAATAGAATCATAGAGTTGGAAGAAACCTCATGGGCCATCCAGTCCAACCCCTTACTTTACTTTACTTAGGCGATCCCTCATTGGAAGAGTAAGATGGTCTTCCATTATGGGTTTCCTTGTGGATTCGTAGGTGGCTGTGGAGCCCTATTCTTGACCCGCATCTTCTCCCACAGTGAAGGCATTGGTTTCCAGGTGGAAGGCGGTCCCAGTCGGGGTTGGCTTGACGCCTTCCTCCTGGCACGTTTCTCTCTTTCACCCTCCACTCGTGCCGCCTCGAATTCTGCAGCACTGCTGGTCACAGCTGACCTCCAGCTGGAGCGCTCAAGGGCCAGGGCTTCCCAGTTCTCAGTGTCTATGCCAGAGTTTTAAGGTTGGCTTTGAGCCCATCTTTAAATCTCTTTTCCTGTCCACCAACGTTCCGTTTTCCGTTCTTAAGTTCAGAGTAGAGCAACTGCTTTGGGAGACGGTGGTCAGGCATCTGGACAACGTGGCCGGCCCAGCGGAGTTGATGGCAGAGGACCACCGCTTCAATGCTGGTGGTCTTTGCTTCTTCCAGCACACTGACGTTTGTCCGCTTGTCTTCCCAAGAGATTTGCAGGATTTTCCGGAGGCAGCGCTGATGGAATCGTTCCAGGAGTTGCATGTGACGTCTGTAGACAGTCCACGTCTCACAGGAATACGACAGGGTTGGGAGAACAATAGATGACCATCCAACCTCTGTTTAAAAGCCCCCAACGAAGGAGCCACTACCACACTCCAGAGCAGAAAGTTCCACTTCTGAACAGCTCTCACAGTTAGGAAGTTCTTCCTCATGTTCAGGTGGAATCTCCTTTCCTGTAGTTTGGAGCCATTGTTCCGCGTCCTAGGGTCCTTCCACACAGCAATATAACTCAGAATATCAACACAGTATAACCCACAATATCTGCTTTGAGGCGCCCCCGGTGGCGCAGTGGATTAAACCACTGAGCTGCTGAACTTGCTGACCAAAAGGTTGCTGGTTCAAATTCAGGGAGTGGGGTGACCTTTCGCTGTTAGCCCCAGCTTCTGCCAACCTAGCAGTTCGAAAACATTCAAATGTGAGTAAATCAATAGGTACTACTCCAGTGGGAAGGTAATAGAGCTCCATGCAGTCATGCTGGCCACATGACCTTGGAGGTGGCTACGGACAACGCTGGCTCTTCAGCTTAGACATGGAGATGAGCAACAACCTCCAGAGCTGGGCACGACTGGACTTAATGTCAGGGGAGACTTTTACCTTTACTGATCTGCTTTGAACTGGGTTATCTGAGTCCACACTACCATATATCATGTTTCCTCTAGGCCTTCTCTTCTGCAAGCTAAATATGCCCAGTGGGTTGGTGTAAGCTTTTCAGGCTGTATGGCCATATTCCAGAAGCATTCTCTCCTGACGTTTTGACAATACATTAAACATGCGCAGCTCTTTAAGACAAAACGTTTGCGGTGGCACAAAAGGCCAATGGGATTTTGGCCTGCATCAGTAGTATAGTGTCTATATCCAGGGAAGTAATGCTACCCCTCTGTTGTGCCTTGGTCAGAGCACACCTGGAATAATGTGTCCAGTTCTGGGCACCACAATTGAAGGGAGATGTTGACAAGCTGGAATGTGTCCAGAGGAGGGCGACTAAAATGATCAAGGGTATCGAGAACAAGCCCTATGAGGAGTGGCTTAAAGAGCTGGGCATGTTTAGCCTGAAGAAAAGGCTGAGAGGAGACATGATAGCCATGTATAAATATGTGAGGGGAAGTCATAGGGAGGAGGGAGCAAGCTTGTTTTCTGCTGCCCTGGAGACTAGGATGTGGAACAATGGCTTCAAACTACAAGAAAGAAGATTCCATCTGAACATTAGGAAGAACTTCCTGACTGTGGGGCTGTTCAGCAGTGGAACTCTCTGCCCTGGAGTGTGGTGGAGGCTCCTTCTTTTGAGGCTTTTAAACAGAGGCTGGATGGTCATTTGTCAGGGGTGCTTTGAATGCAATTTTCCTGCTTCTTGGCAGGGGTTGCTCCTCGTAGGGCTTGTTCTCCAGATCCTTGATCATTTTAGTCATCCTCCTCTGGACACATTCCAGAGTGAAGAGAGAGGGGACCAGGAAGACATTTCCACCTTGTCTCCTGCCTATGTCATCAGTTGGGAGCCCCTCCCCCCAGCACCAACTGCTATTCTGGGCCAGAGTGAAAAGAGAGGGGACCAGGAAGACAGTTCCACCTTGTCTCCTGTGCTATGCTAATAATATAATATATTGTAATACATATAATATTTATAATATTATGTGATGTAATATAAAACTAATAATAATACAGTATTATAATTATATATTTTATATTACATGCAATATTACTAATCATATTACAATATAATGGTCTAGTACAATATAGTAATATACGTATAATACTGAGATGTTAATAATATATTGTATATGTGTATAATATTTATGATATTATGTGATGCAATACAAAACTAATAATAATATAATATTATAATTATATATTTATATTACATGCAATATTACTAATAATATTATAGTATAATGGTATAGTACAATATATTAATATATGTATAATACTGATATGCTGATAATATAATATATTTTCTAACTCCTATTTCTAAAATATATATTTTATTATATATATTTTCCAATATGTGTATTATGTATTTTCATCTTGCCTTCATCAGTATATGCATATATTTATAATATTATGTGATGCAATATAAAACTAATAATAATAATACAATAATATAATTATATATTTTATATTACATGTAATATTGCTAATAATATTCCAATATAATGGTATAGTACAATATAGTAATATACGTATAATACTGATATGTTAATAATTTATTGTATATGCGTATAATATTTATATTATTATAACGTGATGCAATATAAAACTAATAATAATGCAATATTATAATTATATATTTAATATTACATAAAATATTACTAATAATATTACAATATAATGGTATAGTACAATATAGTAATATACGTATAATACTGATATGCTAATAATATAATATAATATTTTCTAACTCCTATTTCTAATATGGTTACATCCAATATATATTTTCCAATATGTGTATTATGTATTTTCATCTTGCCTTCATCAGTATATGCATATATTTATAATATTATGTGATGCAATATAAAACTAATAATAATAATACAATAATATATTACTAAAAATATTACAGTATAATGGTATAGTACAATACAGTAATATACATATACTGATATGCTAATATAATATATCGTATATGTGTATAATATTTATATTATTATAATGTGATGCAATATAAAACTAATAATACAATATTATAATTATATTTAAGAAGTACTTCCTCTACCTTACCTTTTCCATTTTCTGTTTGGGCACTCGCAATATTTGCATCTCCAGCAAAGGCTCACCGCCTTGTCGGGGCGCTGGAGCTTGAGCACCTCAATGATGTCATGAGCGAAACCGTGAAGGGACACCCAAGACGGGACGGTTGTGGCAGAGAGGTCAGACCAAGCGTGATCCCTGGGGAAGGCAATGGCAAACCACTCCAGTATCGCCAAGAAAACTAAATGGACCAGTACAACCAGAGATATGTCGGTATGCCATTGGAAGATGGGACTCCCAGGTCGGAAGATGGCCAAAATGCGACTGGGGAGGAGCAGAGGATAAGTTCAACTAGCCCCAGATGTGATGACGCAGCTAGCTCAAAGCCGAAAGGAAGGCTAGCGGCCGACGGTACTGGAGGTGAACGACGAATCCGATGCTCTAAAGATCAACACACCATAGGAACCTGGAATGTAAGATCTATGAGCCAGGGCAAATTGGATGTTGTTATTGGCGAGATGTCAAGACTAAAGATAGACATTCTGGGGGTCAGCGAACTGAAATGGACTGGAATGGGCCACTTCACATCAGATGGCCACCAGATCTACTACTGCGGACAAGAGGAACATCGAAGAAATGGAGTAGCCTTCATAATTAATAAGAAATTCGCTAAAGCGGTGCTTGGATACAACCCAAAAAATGACAGAATGATCTCAATTCGAGTGCAAGGAAAGCCTTTCAACATTACAGTGATCCAAATATACGCCCAAACCACAGCTGCTGAAGAAGCAGAAGTAGATCAGTTCTATGAGGATCTGCAGGACCTACTGGATAATACACCAAAAAGAGACATTATTTTCATTACAGGAGACTGGAATGCAAAGGTGGGAAGTCAAATGACAACTGGGATCACAGGCAAGCATGGTCTGGGAGAACAAAATGAAGCGGGACGCAGGCTGATAGAATTTTGCCAGGAAAACTCGCTGTGTATAACGAATACTCTCTTCCAACAACCTAAAAGACGGCTTTACACATGGACTTCCCAGATGGTCAACACCGAAATCAGATTGACTACATCCTTTGCAGTCAAGGGTGGCGGACATCCATCCAGTCGGTGAAAACCTGGGGCTGACTGTAGTTCAGATCACTAACTTCTTATTGCTCAATTTAGAATAAAAATAAAGAGATCAGGGAAAATACACAGACCAGTTAGATATGATCTCACTAACATTCCTAGCGAATATACAGTGGAAGTGAAGAACAGATTTGAAGGACTAGATTTAGTAAACAGAGTCCCAGAAGAACTATGGACAGAAGTCCGAGACATTGTTCAGGAGGCGGCAACAAAGTACGTCCCAAAGAAAAAGAAAACCAAGAAGGCAAAATGGTTGTCTGATGAGACACTGGAAGTAGCCCAAGAAAGGAGGAAAGCAAAAGGAAACAGGGATAAGGGGAGATATGCCCAGTTAAATGCGCAATTCCAGAGGTTAGCCAGAAGAGATAAGGAACTATTTTTAATCAAGCAATGTATGGAAGTGGAAGAAGACAACAGAATAGGAAGGACAAGAGACCTCTTCCAGAAAATTAGAAACATTGGAGGTAAATTTCAGGCAAAAATTGGCATGATATGAAACAAAGATGGCAAGGACCTAACAGAAGCTGAAGAGATCAAGAGAAGGTGGCGAGACTATACAGAAGATCTGTATAGGAAGGATAATAATATCGAGGATAGTTTTGACGGTGTGGTGAATGAATTAGAACCAGACATCCTGAGGAGTGAGGTTGAATGGGCCTTGAGAAGCATTGCTAACAACAAGGCAGCAGGAGATGCTGGGATCCCAGCTGAACTGTTTAAAATCTTAAAAGATGATGCTGTCAAGGTGATGCATGCCATATGCCAGCAAATATGGAAAACACAAGAATGGCAATCAGACTGGAAAAAATCAACTTATATCCCCAAACTAACTCTATAGAAAGCAGTAGCCCTTATTTCTCTACAGTGGCCCTTATTTCTCATGCCAGTAAGGTAATGCTCAAGATCCTGCAAGGAAGACTCCAGCAATACATGGAGCGAGAGTTGCCAGATGTTCAAGCTGGGTTTAGAAAAGGTAGCGGAACGAGAGACCAAATTGCCAATATCCGCTGGATAATGGAGAAAGGCAGGGAGTTTCAGAAAAACATCTACTTCTGCTTCATTGACTATTCTAAAGCCTTTGACTGTGTGGATCATAATAAATTGTGGCAAGTTCTTAGTGGGATGGGCATCCCAAGCCACCTTGTCTCTCTCCTGAGGAATCTGTACAAGGACCAAGTAGCAACAGTAAGAACTGACCATGGAACAACAGAGGGGTTCAAGATTGGGAAAGGCGTACGGCAAGGCTGCATCCTCTCACCCAACCTTTTTAACTTGTATGCAGAACACATCATGCGATGTGCGGGGCTGGATGAATGCAAAGCTGGGGTGAAAAATGCTGGAAGAAACATTAACAACCTCAGATATGCAGATGACACCACTCTGATGGCCGAAAGCGAGGAGGAGCTGAGGAGCCTTCTAATCAAGGTGAAAGAAGAAAGCGCAAAAGCCGGGTTGCAGCTAAACATCAAAAAAACCAAGATTATGGCAACAAGAATGATTGGAGAAAATGTGGAGGCCATGACAGACTTTGTATTTCTAGGCGCAAAGATGACTGCAGATGCAGACTGTGGCCAGGAAATCAGAAGACGCTTCCTTCTTGGGAGGAGAGCAAGGTCCAGTCTCGATAAAATAGTCAAGAGCAGAGACATCAGACTGGAAACAAAGATCCATTGCCTAGTCAAAGCCATGGTCTTCCCTGTAGGAACACCTACGGATGTGAGAGCTGGACCTTCGGGAAGGCTGAGCGAAAGAAGATCGATGCTTTTGAGCTGTGGTGTTGGAGGAAAGTTCTGAGAGTGCCTTGGACTGCGAGAAGATCCAACCAGTCATTCCTCCAGGAAATAAATGCCCTACTGCTCACTGGAGGGAAGGATATTAGAGTCAAAGATGAAGTACTTTGGCCACATAATGAGAAGACAGGAAAGCTTGGAGAAGACAATGATGCTGGGGAAAATGGAAGGAAAAAGGAAGAGTGGCTGACCAAGGGCAAGATGGATGGATGGCATCCTTGAAGTGACTGGACTTGACCTTGAAGGAGCTGGGGGTGGTGACGGCCGACAGGGAGCTCTGGCGTGGGCTGGTCCATGAGGTCACGAAGAGTCGGAGACGACTGAACGAATGAACAACAACAACAACTGATATGCTCATAATATAATATATTGTATATGTGTATAATATTTATAATATTATGTGATGCAATATAAAACTAATAATAATAAAATATAGTAATATACATATAATACTGATATGCTGATAATATAATATTTTCTAAGTCCTATTTCTAATATGGTTACATCCAATATATATTTTCCAATATGTGTATTGTGTATTTTCATCTTGCCTTCATCAGTATATGCGTATAGCATTTGTAATATTATGTGATGCAAAATAAAACTAATAATATTAATACAATAATAGAATTATATATTTTATATTACATGTATTTATTTATTATTTATTTTCAGGTATTTCTATACCGCTTTTCTCACCCCTAGGGGGACTCAAATATTATTACTAATAATATTACAATATAATGGTATAGTACAATATAGTAGTATACGTATAATACTGATATTGTGCTACGCTAATAATATAATATATTGTGTGTGTGTGTAAATATTGTAAATATAAATGCCGTAAATAAATAAATATATGACGGGCTGGTGCAGGAAACATAATCTCCGCGCTCCGCAACATCCCCCCCCTCCCGTGAGAGCGATGCATGCTGGGAACCGTAGTTTTTACAAAGTGGCGTGTGCATTGGGGGAAATCTCACTTGAGACTGTACATCCGGTGACGCGCCGGAAGTAGAGCCTGGGATAGCTCCGAGCGCGTCCTAGCGTGCGGAGAGGGAGATCCAAGATGGCGGCTGCCGGCGCGGCGACGGTGTCCGTGGAGGATCTGCTGGCGCGCGCGGAGGAGCGCGAGGCGGAGGAGCAGCGGCGGCGGGGCGTGACGGTGCAGAAGGAGCTGGAGCTGGAGTTCGACGCGGGCAACCTGCTGGCGCTGGACAGGAACCCCGCCCCGCGCGCCGTGGCGTCGGGCAAAGCCGCGGAGTCTGAGCGCGAGGCGGCCCTGCGGTGCCTGGCGCGCGACAACGCGCAGCTGCTGGCGGCCCACCTGTGGGCGCTGCCCTCGGAGCGGTCGGAAGGCGGCGCGGGCCCCGTGGTGGCGCGCCTGCCGGATCCCGCCACGCGCCTGCCCCGCGAGAAGCCCCTGCCCAAGGCCAAGCCCCTCACGCGGTGGGAGCAGTTCGCCCGCCTCAAGGGGATCCGCCCCAACAGGAAGAAGCGCGGCTCTCTGGTCTGGGACGAGCAGGCCAAGGAGTGGCGCCGGCGGTGGGGCTACCAGCGCGCGGGGGGCAAGGAGCCCTGGGTGATGGAGGTGCCCGACTCGGCCCACCCCTCCGAGGACCCCTACGCGCGGAAGAGGAGCGAGAAGCGCGAGCGCGTGGCCCGCAACGAGCTCAACCGCCTCCGCAACCTGGCCCGCGCCCACAAGGCGGAGATGCACCCCACGGGCAGGCAGGACAAGGCCGAGCTCGCCCGCGCCGCCACCCTCGCCCGCGCCGCCACCGCCTCCAAGGGCCGCTTCCAGCCCCGCCTGCCCCGCGAGGACCCCCACGCGCCTCAGCGCAGCCCCGGGAGGAAGAGGCACTTTCAGCCCCTGCTCGGGGACCTCCAAGCAGAGAAGGCCCGGCAGCTGGAGCTGGCCAAAAGCCTGGGCAGCAAGAAGCCCCTCATTAACATCGCCCGCGCCGTCGGGAAGCAGCTCCGGGAGGAGGACGAGGAGGCCAAGGCCCGAGGAGGAGGACGAGGAGGAGGGAAGAAGAAGGGCCAGCGCGGGAAGAGGGCCAGCAAGCAGCAGCAGAGGCCTCGGGGCCCCAAGGGCAAGAAGGCCGCAGGAAGAGGAGGAGGAGGCGGTGGGAAGGGCAGGAGGAAGAAGTGACCGCCAGCACATGTACTTTTGCTCCCAAAATAGGAAAACAGTGGCCTTGGGTTTTCTGACCACAATAAAGACAGTGTCCTGGGATGTTGTGGCGTGTCCTGGGATGTTGTGATTCACCTCCTTGCAGTCTTGAACCTGAAGAATAGGCATAGGCAAACTTCCAGGTGTTTTGGACTTCAGCTCCCACCATTCCTAACAATCTTAGGCCCCTTCCTTTCCCTCTCAGTCGCTTAAGCCCAAACACCTGGAGGACCCAAGTTTGCCCATGCCAGTGTCCTGGGATGTTATGATTTGGCCTGGGATGTTGTGATTTACCTTCTTGCAGTCTTGAACCTGTAGGCATGGGCAAACTTCCAAGTGTTTTGGACTTCAGCTCCCACCATTCTTGAGCAAACTTGGGTCCTCCATGTGTTTTGGACTTTGACTTCCACCATTCCTAACAACCTTAGGCCCCTTCCTTTTCCCTCTCAGTCGCTTAAGCCCAAACACCTGGAGGACCCAAGTTTGCCCATGCCAGTAGTTTGGGATGTTGTGATGCACCTTCTTGCAGTTTTGAACCTGTAGAATAGGCATGGGCAAACTTCCGGGTGTTTTGGACCTCAGCTTCCACCATTCCTGGGCAAACGTGGACCCTCCAGGGGTTTTGGACTTCAATTCCCATCATTCCTAACAGCCTTAGGCCCCTTCCTCCAGCCAAAACTTGGAGGACTCAAGTTTGTCCATGCCAGTGTCCTGGGATGTTGTGATGTGCCTTCTTGCAGTCTTGAACCTATAGCACAGCCATGGGCAAACTTCCAGGTGTTTTGAACTTCAGCTTCCACTATTCCTGGGCAAACTTTGGTCCTTCATGTGTTTTGGACTTCGACTCTCACCATTCCTAACAGCCTCAGGCCCCTTCCTTTTCCCCCTCAGCCACTTAAACCAAAACACTCAGAGGACCCAAGTTAGCCCATGCCTTCCATAGAGTCACCAAACTCCCAGGATTCCCAGTTTCCCCAGGCCTGGTGTAGATGCACCTATAGCTTTTGTCTTTCCCCTGAAGTCCTACTTTTATTTCCCAATGAGTCACAATGATGCCTCCAAAGTAGCAGATCCTTGGTCCAGTTATCATAATTCAGGAAGTTTGCTTCCTATATAGGAGGAAGGAAGGCCAGGAGGAAGAAGTGGAAGCTGGCACATGTACTTTTGCTCCCAAAATAAGAAAACAGTGGCTTTCGGTTTTCGGAACATAATAAAGACAGTGTCCCGTGATGTTGTGATGTGCCTTCTTGCGGTCTTGAACCTGTAAGACAGGCATGGGCAAGCTTGGGCCCTCTTGAGTGTTTTGGACTTTGATTCCCACCATTCCTAACAACCCCAGACTCCTTTTCTCCCTGAGGCTGCTAGGAATGGTGGAAATCGAAGTCCAAAACACTCAAGAGGGCCCAAATTTGCCCACACTTGCGTGAACCTGATTAAAGGGGAGATAAGCAACTTGTCCCTCCAAGATGGGTAATAGCAATGACTCAGACTGAAATAGACTCAAGTCTTGATAAAAGGGCCTGAGGGTGTTTTCGTTTACCAAAATGAAAACTCATTACCACAGTGTGCTTGTCATTACCGTGTGCCTATTATTTGAAGGCAGTATTAGTCTGTTAATCTTTGAGGAAGAATTGTAAAGATCTGGTCTTTTTCATTTTTCTGGAGATGTCAATAATTCTCTATTTTTTATTATTGGGATATTAAGTGCCAAACTCTTCAAAATAAAATCCTTTTATTTATTTATTTTTGCTTTGTCTTTTATGAGATTTGAAATGACCTCTGTTGTTGGCAATTAAAGTGTGTCTCTCATAAAATATGGATATTGTAATATAGATAATGCAAATACAGGAGAAATCAAGTAATCCCAGACTTCATACATAGTACAACAAGTCATCTTTTGGGTTGCTGTGAGTTTTCTGGGCTGTGTGACCATGTTCCAGAAACATTCCGGAATGCTTTTGGAACATGGCCATTCAGCCCAGAAAACTCACAGCAACCTAGTGATTCCAACCATGAAAACCTTTGACAAGTGATACTTTCTTGGAGAACACTAAGTGTACACTAGCACCCAATGACATAATGTTCTCAGATTTATGTGCTTTTTCCTGTGGCCACTAGGTAAGTTTGCTCTTTTTTTTGGGGGGGGGGGGAAGCAAAGCAGATAGAGCAGTAAAATAAAATCTAAAGTCCATGCTGTGGTGGTACTTTTATTAGGTCATGCAAAAAGAGCAAAATAAATGTCAATTCTGAAGGTTTCAATCATCTTAATGAGGCAAAGATGGCACCAAATAAACCCTCCAGGAGGAGTTAAATGCCTGCACAGTTGTCCAAGGCAGGCACAGTTTTGAGTGTTTGTACTGTGTAACTCCTTATGAAGATTCAAAAGATTATTAGCCTTTTTATTTTCTTTGTTACCCCCCAGGTTTAGTTTATTTATTTGATATCAAAAGCATTGCATAAATTAGTATAAAACTGATATAAAAAATAGAAGCATAAGCTGGTACATATCTTTTGATGAAAAACAGGCAACAGCGACTGCATTGTCTGTAGCCTTAAACAATTCTTCCTCTGTACATGAAGCAGGACATTGCGGACAAGCATACAGATGCGGAAGTTGTCTGTTCTGCTCCACAGTTACACAAGGTGGACGATTCTTCTAGGAAGTGCCATTTTGTCATGTTGTCTTGATCTGCCCACTCCACTTCTGAGTCTATTCAGGGACTTCCAAGTTGCCCATTCTTGGTTTTCCCCTGGAGGAAGACCTGTGTGTGGGGGGGGGGGATCCATTTGGGATTTCCTGGTTTAGCTGCCCAGAGGGATACTCTTGCTGTTGCTGGGGGAACATTAAGAGGAGTGGTGGTTCTGATGAAGATTTCCCTTGATTTGAGTCTACTGGGAGGAGGTTGATAGCCATGCAGTGGATGGCTTTCACAGTGTTCAACCTTATTTCTCTCATAGCAACAACTTCCCATCACACATTGGAGGGGGGGGGGGAGCAATGCCAGCTAACTTGTAGAGTCTATCAACAGGTGTAGGTTTGAGACACCTTGTGATTATTCTGCATGTTTCTTCAGTGCCATATTCACCTGCTTTGCCTGAACAGACATGCCAAACATGGCAGGCATACTCAACAGTTGAGTAAGGCAAGGCCAGGGCTGATGTTCTTATTAATTTTGGGTCTGCATATAGTATATAACTCCATGTAACAAATTTTTGTTCCTGAGTTATAAATGCCATTTCCTAATTGGTTCTATCATAACCAATGTTGTGTGTTGTGTGTCTTAAGTTTCTTTTTACAGATCCTTGCTCAACAACCTCTCAAATAAAAATGTAGATATCTGGAGTGTAACACCATCGTTTCCCCTGCTTGTGTTTTTTATCATATGAGCCTCATGAAAAAAACAACTTCCAAAGCTAGCATGGATGGCTTTTTAAAAGTATTGCCATATTATGCACTTCCCTTATGAAAGATAGATAGGATTGCTATTCTTGAAAAACAGACTGAGCTACCGGGGGCCCTTCCATACAGCCCTATATCTCAGAACATCAAGGCAGAAAATCCCATAATACCTGATTTGAACTGGGTTATCTGAGCCCACACCCTATAATGTGGGATTTTTTGCCACATTATTTCCCATTTTGTTCTGGGAAATAAGGCTGCGTGGAAGGGCCCTGAATGAAGCATGGCTAATTTGCCCATAAAAGGGTACACACCAAACTAGCTTAAAGCCAGTTTTAATCCAAACTAGAACATACACATTGAAACAAGTGGGGTTTATAAATGGTAAATTTAAAAAGCTTATGCATTTCAGTGAGTCTGCTCAAGTTGGAAAAAATCCTGCACATAGTCCTTTATCTTTAATGTGCTATAGTAATCTTATACACAGCATCAAGTCAATGTAGCTTCCTTTGAAACCTCTTACTGAGATACATAAAATCATCTCATGTAAGGCCAAAGGAGTCAAATCATTGATTTCAGGTATATCACATCACACTTTGAGAACTTGTGTTGCTATATAACCTTTGTTGTATAAAGGGAAAATATGAGGAGGGTGGTATCATTTCGATCATATGTCTGCAGCAGGAAATAAAATGCGTTTCCCTTACCCATGCTCCAAAAATATTTCCCTTCCATCCAAAAAGTGTTTATGGCTCTCTGCAAGTTCTCAAGTACAATTCTACTGTATTCTGAAAATATAGGGTTCACTGTTATACAAGTTTCAAGTTACTAATAGGATGTCTTGGAACATATCCCTTGTGGATCCAGGGATCATCCCGTCTGTATTGTGTTTAAAGACTTCCATGCTATTCTGCTAGTAATCTGATCCTGTTCAGTGAGCTGTTCCAAAGGAACAACCGACCTCTCTCTCTTGCTGTTTACACTGTCCTTCCCGTCATGCCTTGCTGACCCAAGAAAAGTCTGCCGGAGCCATGGCAGGAGGACGGGAGAGAGTCGCTCTTTTGTTGAAGCAACTGCACCGAGCCTCGTGAGTGTTTCTGTCTGCTCCCATTCTCTGCTTGCTCATGTCTGAATGGCTCTCATAAAGCTGCCTTCCCAAACACAGCACCTTTATAACCTTCAAAACACAAACACTGCAGTTTCCTTCTTTTTAATACTTGAGAAATCTTCAGTTCGTAGAGTGAAAAAAAATCTTTATTTTTAGAACTGTGACTCTTCAGAAGTTGTAAACTTTTCTTACAAGTAGCCTTGTAAGAAAACAGGCAAGAAGAAAGAATGTTTCAAAAAAGTGTTTTTATCACAGGAATGATCTTTGAGACTTTCTCAAAGTATGTAGCAGGTTACAGGGTTTTTTATGGGCGCAAAGGGCAGACAGACACAACATGTAAATATTTTTGTTTTGTATCTTCATGTTGATTTCAGATTATTTCCTGCAGTTTCCTGCAGATTATTTTCTTGGCAAGGTTTATTCAGAAGAGGTTTGCCATTGCCTTCATTTGAGGCTGAGAGTGTGACTTCCCCAACCCTTCTTTCCTTGACTCAGATTAACAGCTACACTATACTTTCTCTATTGTATATATGTAGGTAGATATCCACAGTATTTCTATTATCTCCAGGGAGCGGGGTGAGCTCCCGCTGTTTGGCCCAGCTTCTGCCAACCTTGTTGTTGTTCATTCGTTCAGTCGTCTCCGACTCTTCGTGACCTCATGGACCAGTCCACGCCAGAGCTCCCTGTCGGCCGTCACCACCCCCAGCTCCTTCAAGGTCAGTCCAGTCACTTCAAGGATGCCATCCATCCATCTTGCCCTTGGTCGGCCCCTCTTCCTTTTGCCTTCCACTTTCCCCAGCATAATTGTCTTCTCTAGGCTTTGCTGTCTCCTCATGATGTGGCCAAATTACTTCAACTTTGTCTCTAGTATCCTTCCCTCCAGTGAGCAGTCGGGCTTTATTTCCTGGAGGATGGACTGGTTGGATCTTCTCGCAGTCCAAGGCACTCTCAGAACTTTCCTCCAACACCACAGTTCAAAAGCATCTATCTTCCTTCACTCAGCCTTCCCTAAGGTCCAGCTCTCACATCCGTAGGTGACTACAGGGAATACCATGGCTTTGACTAGGCGGATCTTTGTTGCCAGTCTGATGTCTCTACTCTTTACTATTTTATCGAGACTGGACATTGCTCTCCTCCCAAGAAGTAAGCGTCTTCTGATTTCCTGGCCACAGTCTGCATCTGCAGTAATCTTTGCACTTAGAAATACAAAGTCTGTCACGGCCTCCACATTTTCTCCCTCTATTTTCCAGTTGTCAATCCTTCTTGTTGCCATAATCTTGGTTTTTTTGATGTTTCGAAAACATGCAAGTGTGAGTAGATCAATAGGTACCATTTCTGCAGCAAGGTAACGGCGCTCCATGCTGTCATGCTGGCCACATGGCTTTGGAGATGTCTATGGACAACGCCAGCTCTTCGGCTTAGAAATGGAGATGAGCATCACCCCACAGAGTCGGACACAACTAGACTTAACGTCAAGGGAACCCTTCATGTCCACCATATCTTCCAGGTCACATTTCTTTTAGGAGATACATTATTAAAATACAATAATTAAAAATGCCAAAAGTAAGAATGTACATTTTTCCAGCTACAGGAAAATGACCATTAGTAATTAAATGTGAAGAGGGGTTTTTTTTTCCTTACTGGTTTCTAACATATATCAAAACACAAAATCAATTACATATGCGACGTTTTGGGGAGGTAGGACTGATCCATACTTTTTTTTCATAGATCCAAAGATAGTACTTTAAGTATAAGAATTAGTTTCCTATAATATCATAATCTTCCTCTCCTCTTATATTGGGATAATCTGGCTGTTAGTAGATTCAGGACAGATCACAAAAAGTTGCAATATGCTTTTTGCTTTCCAGTATTTTCTGTTAAGCAACAACAGGAGGAGCCCCCAGTGGCTCAACAGGTTAAACCCTTGTCCCAAACCAAAAGGTTGGCTATTCGAATCCAGGGAGCTCCCATCTGTCAGCTCCAGCTCCCTATGCAGGGACATTTGAGAAGCCTTCCATAGGATGTTTTCTGGGTAATGTCCTTGCAGACAGCCAATTCTCTCACACCAGAAGCGACTTGCAGTTTCTCAAGTCGCTCCTGATTAAAAAAAAAGTAACAGCAGCATCTAGACTGTCCTATTCTGTTTGTGGTCCTCTCAGTAGCATCTGGTTAACCACTGTGGCTTTGTGGGAAGGAAGATTCTGAAACTACATAAGTTTTGGTTCTTACCAAACAGGGGTCTCTTCATTTGTTTATACGTTTTCTGGATTGTACAGTCTTATTAAGATAAAACGAATGCTAGATCAAATGTGTTGGTCTTTAAAGTAACAAAAGACATTTTGTTGTTATTCCTTTACTATTCTTCTAAATGGGCCTGGTCAGTTTCTAGGTCTTATTAAATCTTACTAAAGCATATTCAGATTAGACTGGAACATTGTATGATCATTAGCTAAGCATTTTAGTAAGTGAAAAAAAAGTATTACCACTTTGAGACACTAGGTGGCAAGATGCAGTTGTGAAATAAGCTATTAATTACTTCTCCCTATAATACTACTACTAATAATAATAATTTATAACAATATTGTGCTGATACTCCTTGAGTTTTCTGTCATTTATTACACAAACTGATTTCCTTTTTCCTTTTCATTAGATGTGCATGCCCTGCTCATTCCCATGTTTATTCACAAGGTAAGTCTAGAATTCTTCCGAATCTTTGCATCTGTAGTCCTTGGTTTAAAGCCCTTCCAAATTCAAGTTTCTATTCTGTATACATGACACCAACTATCCAATGTGGTTCTCAAAAGCTAGAGCCAAGAGATTTAGTGATGTATTAGTAGCATCCTGAGGTTTCTGCTTATAAAGCTTGTTTATAAAGCTATTGCCCTTCCAACTCTATTGTACGTCTATGAAACATAGACCATCTACAAACGTCACTCAACTTCCAGAAAGATTCCATCAGCATTGCTGCCAAAAAAATCCTGCAGATCTCTTGAGAAGTCTGGTGAACAAAAATCAGCATTCTAGAAGAAGCAAAGACCACCAGCATTGAAGCAATGATGCTCTGCCATTAACTTTGCTGGATTGGCCACGTTATCTGAATGCCTGATCACTATCTCCCAAAACAGTTCCTTTACTCTCATCTCAAAAATGGAATGTTGATGGACAGGAAAAGAGATTAAAAGATGGGCTTTAAGCTACCCTAAAAAGTGTGGAATAAACACTGAGAACTGGGAAGCCCTGGCCCTCGAGCACTCAAACTGGAGATCAGATTTTTCCAACAGTGCTGTGGATTTTGAAGTGGCACAAATGGAGGGGAAAAGGGAGGAACTGGTCTAGAAAAAAGCGTGTCAAGCAAATCCATGTCAGGAGTGCTTTCAATCTGGAAATTGGTGTTCTCATTGTGAAAGACTATGCAGATCCATAATAGGTCTCTTCAGTCTCTTATGGACCCACCACCAAGACTCTACCCTTGGAAGACAATCATACTGGGCCATGAGTGATCACCTATGATGATGATGATGTTTCTGTACCATTTTAAGATTTTGGGAGTAGTATTCTTGGGGAAGCTTTCTATCTTATTCCACATACTTAACTCCTTCATGATTTCATCATTAAAGGAAACAAACTATGTTTGTATTCTGTTACACAGCAAGAAGTTAAACTGTGTCTCAGGGATACTGATGCTCATTTGAGTGCAAACACTGGCGATAGTAGCTCTATTGCAATCCTCTTGTGAGGAATAATGGGGTACCTCTTTCCTCTCCATTTAGAAAGGATTGGCCCAATAATTTTCCTGACTGATACAAAAGATAAGATGGTGCATTCCTACCCCATCCCTAGGTGACTCCATATACAAAGGGCAATCAGTTTGGCTTGTGAATCCACTTACAAAACTAGTAGGCATAGAGCAGTTTATACATGCATAGTACTTTTAGCTCCATTCTGTGTGAACCTATCAAATTCCTGGGATGGCTCTTTTACTTTGCCTGATGGCAAGGCTAATCCTGTCTTTCTGTAAGAAGTCTGCTTCCCCTTTTCAACATCTGGACGACAGCAGAAGTGAGGAGTTAGTGTGCTGATCTAATTCTTCCAGTTGTTGGGCAGAACAGTCAACAACAAATAAATAGGGCCAGTGCAGTTATCTATAAGACTGACCCATCTCATAATAAGCTTGGATTGTTACTTTAAAAAGATAATGCTTCATAATTATAGTTCAAAGACCTGAAACAGTACCATTTTAGTGACAATTTTAAAAACTTGTCCCCATTTCTCAAATTAATTAAAATATTTACCTTCTACTTAATTTAGACATAGAAAACACTTTCCCCTATCCATCTATTATTATTATTATTATTATTATTATTGTGTTTATTTATATCCCGCTTTTTCTCTCTCAAAGCAGCTCACAACTAAAGCATAGCAATCCAACTTAAAATATAAAAATATATAAGTATTAAAACAGTATTAAACATCTTTAAAAGCATGCTCGGGGGCGGGGGTTACATAACTATTGTTATCTAAATACCCATAAGAGAGCACAAGCCAAAGAACTTGAGCCACATAATTTTCTTACTCTGCTGCCTAAAAAGACAAGACTTAATAGGGCATGACATTACCTCAAGTATCCCTGAGTTAAACTTGACGGTGTGTTTTCCATAATTTTATTAGTATTGAATTATCATGGAGTTCATATGTCCTGTATCAGTGGAGAAGCTAAGAAGAAATTGTTCCTTGGCAGAAATAAAATGGCCAAAGTTTGAGAGGGCAGAGCATTTTCAGCCAGGTTTGCTGGCAATAGAGTCTGGAAATGTTACTTTGGAGGATGACTCACTGGGAGCCATATGAACACTTACCAACATTTGCACTGTTGAATTAGTGCTTTGGGGGTGCTTTGAATGTGATTTTCCTGCTTCTTGGCAGGGGGTTGGACTGGATGGCCCACAAGGTCTCTTCCAACTTAATGATTCTATGAATTACTGGAGTAATGCAGGCGTATATGATTTTTTTCCAGCTCTTATTTGTTTTGGTAATGTTATATACTTTGTGTATGCCACAATAAACATTTTATTAGACAAGTATCCTATGTAGTTTTCTCTAAAAAAAAATAACCACAGTGATAAGATTGTGAATGAATGAGGTTATTGTGATTTCTCTCCAAGAAATAGTCTGTGTTTTACAAGGTTACGTGCTGCAGGGAAAACAATATAATTTTTCAAGCTCAATAAAGTCTTTAGCAGAAGCTTAGCTCCATCAAATAATGCAACAGCAGGACATCTATCAGACCATCAAAAGGAGATTGTGTAAGTGGCTTGGACATGTATTTGGGATGTCAAATTAATTACAGAAACTACAACAGACTCGGACATTAGAGGAAGTCAACCATGAAGAGGGCTGGCAAAGAGACAGTGGAAAAAGTAGCCAAGGGTAAGCAGACCTATGTGTGAATAGAGAGCACAAAAAGGATGTTTAAAGATATTTATATGTTGAATTATTTGGGTCACCACTCCTGTGTGCCCCACAGTAGTTGTAGACACATTGACCATGAATTCAAAGACGAAATAATTGATTCAGGTACCATATGGAAGAAGTAGTTTGCTCTTTGGTTGGATTAAGAAAAGCATGACTTCACTTTCTGGGGAAAATACTTACTTTTTTATTGTATGTGTGCACCACTTTAAAAGAAAACAAGGGCTGTGAGCTACTTAAGACTAGATGCATTGAAATCAACCATTGACTTTCAATGGCCGACTCTAAATATGATTAAATATGAATCCAATCTTAATCTGCCCCCTCCCCAAGATCTGCAAGGACAGCTTCAAAAAAGAAATGACAACCCAGTGCAAGTGATATATAACATGCAGATAAAATGATAAGTGAGAAGTCAGATGTATTACTCATGCATAGATATCGCCTGTTGCACAGTGCATGGGCTCCTGCCAGCAATTGTAAAACTAACCGAGAATACACCAATAAAGTGCTCCTAACAGAAGGCCATCCATCCTCTTGTTTCAAGACATATAAAAAAGAAAACTCTGCCACCTTCAAATCAAGATATTCTTCCTTATGTAATTTGAATCCATTGGTTCATATTTTGAGCCACATTGACAGTTCACTAATTTAATGCTAGATTCCATTTCAGCTGCCATGACAGTGTCCCAAGGTTTACATTCTGGTGAGGAGCTACTTCTCTGGCTGAGAAATATAACTAGTCATGGGCAATCCATGGTTCTAAATGGTACTAAAGTACTTACACAACTAGGGGGTGCTGGTGCTTTGCTTCTAAAGTGTTGCTAAAGTTCTGGTGGTGAGAATTTCAGAACTCTAACAAAACTTTCAAAATTTCATTATAAATGCAGCTCCTAATTGGTTCTGTCATAAAAATTGCCATTAACGCAATAATAATAAAATTGCGAAAGCTAGAGTTCTGAGATTTTCACCACCAGAAGTTTAACAACATTTTAGAAGCAAAGCAACAGCACCTTCTAATTTTATAAGTACTTTAGAACCATGGACCACCACCCCCCTTAAAACTGCAGACCCAAGGATCAATATCTTTAGATCCAAACACAGATTATGTGCTTTAAAAAACAAAGATTTTTTTTGTCGTGTCAGGAGCGACTTGAGGAACTGCAAGTCGCTTCTGGTGTGAGAGAATTGGCTGTCTGCAAGGACGTTGCCCAGGGGATGCCCGGATGATTTTGATGTTTTTATCCTTGTGGGAGGCTTCTCTCATGCCCCCGCATGAGGAGCTGGAGCTGATAGAGGGAGCTCATCTGCGCTCTCCCCAGATTCAAACCTGCGACCTGTCGGTCTTCAGTCCTACCGGCACAGGGGTTTAATCCACTGCGCCACTGGGGGCTCCAAAAACAAAGATGAACAAAGAGGTTTGGGGAAGGAACTACTGCCAGGTTATTTTACTGAAATCATTATTACACAATTCTACAAAGATAAAATACTTTCTCTTGCCATCTACCCCACTTTTCAACTCCAGTATTTAGACCAATTGCTTAATGAGAAATGGCAAAATTTTGCCTATAGTATTTAGTCAGAAATTTTATTTTCTGGAGTATCATTTCCAGACTGCCCAAACTAGTTGCCATGCCATCTGGTGGATTCCAAGCATTACAGTTCAGGAAAGCAATTTCCCAAAATTCTGAGTTTAGGAACAAAGCTTTCAACTGTAAATATCAAACA
Source organism: Anolis sagrei ordinatus (assembly GCF_025583915.1). Lineage (NCBI taxonomy): Eukaryota > Metazoa > Chordata > Lepidosauria > Squamata > Anolidae > Anolis > Anolis sagrei. The sequence goes on from NW_026847438.1 coordinate 206,947,227, forward strand.
AATTAATTTCTTTTCCATTGTGGTATTTGCCACTTCTTTTTTATTTTACAAATGAAGAATTGTCAAAGAGATTTCAAATGAAGACATTTGTGCAAGATTAAATCCATGAAAGTTGGCCACATGTAATCTTGGCATGTTGGGAAGTAGCAGCCTATAATGAAAGGACCAAGGCATTGACATCTCCGGTCCATCCTCTGTTCAGACATCAGCTAGCAAGCCAACACCTTAAATCAAGAAATAGTTTCCTAAGATCTACAGAGATACTCGCAGGAACACTTCAGCAAATGATAGTCCAAAAGTGGCAGGCTAAACCCAGAACCTCAATCAGTGGCTGATACCGGATAAGAAACTCCCTCCTGGGCACACAGAAGACTGGGCGACTTTGAAGGTGCTGAACAGACTATGCTCTGGCACCACGAGATGCAGAGCTTGCCTTAAGAAATAGGACTACAAAGCATATTCCACGACATGTGAGTATGAAGAATAGCAAGCCACAACCACTTACTACAATACAGTCTGAGCCCTGCCATATGCACAATGGAGAACCTTCCTACAGCGACACCAGAGGCCAGTTACTGATCAAAGGACATTTAGTATAAGTTTTTAACTTTGTGGTTTTTCTATACATTATAACTGTATTCTCAATTTGCTTCTGATATGATCATAGAATCATAGAATCAAAGAGTTGGAAGAGACCTCATGGGCCATCCAGTCCAACCCCCTGCCAAGAAGCAGGAATATTGCATTCAAATCACCCCTGACAGATGGCCATCCAGCCTCTGCTTAAAAGCTTCAAAGAAGGAGCCTCCACCACACTCCGGGGCAGAGAGTTCCACTGCTGAACGGCTCTCACAGTCAGGAAGTTCTTCCTAATGTTCAGATGCAATCTCCTCTCTTGTAGTTTGAAGCCATTGTTCCGCGTCCTAGTCTCCAAGGAAGCAGAAAACAAGCTTGCTCCCTCCTCCCTGTGGCTTCCTCTCACATATTTATACATGGCTATCATATCTCCTCTCAGCCTTCTCTTCTTCAGGCTAAACATGCCCAGCTCCTTAAGCCGCTCCTCATAGGGCTTGTTCTCCAGACCCTTGATCATTTTAGTCTCCCTCCTCTGGACACATTCCAGCTTGTCAATATCTCTCTTGAATTGTGGTGCCCAGAATTGGACACAATATTCCAGGTGTGGTCTAACCAAAGCAGAATAGAGGGTAGCATTACTTCCTTAGATCTAGACACTATGCTCCTATTGATGCAGGCCAAAATCCCATTGGCTTTTTTGCCTCCACATCACATTGTTGGCTCATGTTTAACTTGTTGTCCACGAGGACTCCAAGATCTTTTTCACACGTACTGCTCTCGAGCCAGGCGTCCCCCATTCTGTATCTTTGCATTTCATTTTTTCTGCCAAAGTGGAGTATCTTGCATTTGTCACTGTTGAACTTCATTTTGTTAGTTTTGGCCCATCTCTCTAATCTGTCAAGATCGTTTTGAATTCTGCTCCTGTTCTCTGGACTATTGGCTATCCCTCCCAATTTGGTGTCGTCTGCAAACTTGATGATCATGCCTTCTAGCCCTTCATCTAAGTCATTAATAAAGATGTTGAACAGGACCGGGCCCAGGACGGAACCCTGCGGCACTCCACTTGTCACTTCTTTCCAAGATGAAGAGGAAGCATTAGTGAGCACTCTCTGTGTTCGTCCACTTAACCAATTACAGATCCACCTCACCGTAATTTTGCCTAGCCCACATTGGACTAGTTTCCTTGCCAGAAGGTCATGGGGGACCTTGTCGAAGGCCTTACTGAAATCCAGGTACGCTACATCCACGGCATTCCCCGCATCTACCCAGCTTGTAGCTCTATCGAAGAAAGAGATCAGATTAGTCTGGCATGACTTGTTTTTGATAAATCCATGTTGACTATTAGCGATGACTGCATTTGTTTCTAAGTGTTTGCAGACCGCTTCCTTAACAATCTTTTCCAGAATCTTGCCCGGTATTGACGTGAGGCTGACCGGACGGTAGTTGTTTGGGTCATCCTTTTTTCCCTTCTTGAAGATTGGGACCACATTGGCCCTCCTCCAGATCTGCTGGAACTTCTCCCGTTCTCCAAGAACTCTCAAAGATGGTTGCCAATGGTTCCGAAATGACTTCCGCTAGTTCCTTCAATACTCTGGGGTGTAGTTGATCCGGCCCTGGGGACTTGAACTCATTAAGAGCGGCCAGGTATTCCTGGACGACTTCTTTCCCAATTTGGGGTTGGATGTCCTCCAATCCCTCATCCACTCCATCTTGCTGAGGTTGAAGACTCTCTTTTTGTGAGAAGACCGAGGCAAAGAAGGCATTAAGTAGTTCTGCCTTTTCCCTATCCCCTGTCAGCATTGCCCCATCTTCTCCTCGAAGAGGTCCTATCGCCTCCTTGTTTTTCCTTTTTCTACTGACATAAGAATAGAGCCCTTTTTATTGTTTTTAATGTCCCTGGCAAGCCTGAGCTCGTTTTGTGCTTTAGCCTTGCGGACCTTTTCCCTACAGGTGTTGGCTATTTGTTTGAATTCTTCTTTGGTGATTTCTCCCTTTTTCCACTTCTTGTGCATGTCTCTTTTGTGTCTTAGCACAGTTAGAAGTTCTTTGGACATCCATTCTGGCTTCTTTGCACTTGTCCTATTTTTTCTCTTTGTTGGCACGGTTTGCAATTGCGCCTTGAGTATTTCACTCTTGAGAAATTCCCATCCATCCGTAACTCCCTTGTCTTTTAGTATCTGTGTCCACGAAATGCTGCTCAGCGTTTCCTTCATTTTTTGGAAATCAGCTCTCCTAAAGTCCAAAATGCGGGTTTGACTTGTCTTAGTTTCGGCCTTCCTTTGTACCTCAAATTGCAGGAGCACATGGTCACTTGCCCCTAAGGATCCTACCACTTCGACAGCATCGATCAGGTCCTCCGCATTTGTTAGGATGAGATCAAGAGTAGCCAATCCCCTTGTTGCCTCTTCTACTTTCTGGACCATGAAATTGTCTGCAAGGCAAGCGAGGAATTTGTTGGACCTTGTACTCTTGGCCGAGTTTGTTTTCCAGCAAATATCGGGATAGTTGAAATCGCCCATGACTACTACATCTCTTTTCTGTGCCTGTTTGGTCAACTGTTGGCAGAAGACTTCATCAAGTTCTTCCTCCTGGCTTGGGGGTCTGTAGTAGACGCCTACAACGACATCTTTTTGAGTCCCAGTTCCCTTGATTCTTATCCAGATGATTTCAAGCTGGTTTCCCAGATTGCTGTCTTGAATCTCTTCTGCAGCATAAGAGTTTTTTGACATATAAGGCTACTCCGCCTCCTCTCCCCTTTGTTCGGTTTCTGTGAAAGAGGTTATACCCCTCGATATCTACATTCCAGCGATAGGAGTCATCCCACCAGGTTTCAGTGATCCCTATGATATCATATTTGTGGTGTTGTGCTAAAAGTTGGAGTTCGTCTTGTTTATTTCCCATGCTCTGTGCATTAGTGTAAAGACATGTGAGCCCCTGGGATCTTCCCTTGAGCTGTTTAATTGGGGTTATTGTGCTTTTGGTACTTGGTCCTTGTTGTGTTTGTGCAGCCCTCCGTTTAGCCTTCTGGCGATTCCCAGACATTATGGGTAAAGTAGTGTTCACAAGGCTGTTGTCCCCCTCCCCCGGTGGACCTAGTTTAAAGTGCGTCTAATGATAAATTAATAAATAATTTTCTCAGCACATAGTTCTGAAGCTTACATGGAAACTTTTTGTATGAAAATACAATTTTTGTATACAGGTGCCAGTGCATTGCACACGTTGTCTATAATAACAGGTGTTTGCCTTGACTGTTCGCCTTGTTTTTGCTTGTTGTAAACCGCTATGAGTCGCCTTAGGGCTGAGAATGGCGGTATACAAATGAAGTAAATAAATAAATAAATAAATTTCTTGGAAACAGATAAAATGTCTTTAGACCAGCCATGGCTTGTTAAATTTGATATATATTTACTGTTACAGGTATTGGACATGCTGCATCAGGGAAAACAGAGTATGCTTTTGAGGTAAACTTTATGAATATGTCAATTTGCAAACAAAATAACAACACTGTTCATGTTAAATATCCTGCGTATTAAAAGTAATGCATATGTTAGACGTATTCACTATATCCAGTATTAATCCTATGTAGATTAATACTCCAAAGGAAATGATATTTATTAGTTACAACTACAAGTCCTACTATTTAATGGGAAAATATGTTTTTCTTAATTGTTCTAGATGGCTGTTTCCAATATCCGATATGGAAAAGGAGTTACTAAAGAAGTGGGCATGGTAAGCTATCATTGACATGGTGCCATCAGAATCACTACTTTAATTTTTGAAAGACACTTCTTCTATAATGTACACTTTTCATCTGTGTACATAGGAGAAATTTAATTCCTAATCACATCTTGGAAGAAATATGTTACAGGTAATTATGTTACCTGTAATGCATCTCTTTGAAAAGTAATGAGGAGTCAATTGCATCATTTTCCCCATGTTTTCTCCCATATTTTCCTGTACAACAGGCATGTGGTGTTTACTGTGTTTAATGTTCATCATGATTTTCATATTCGTTTTTCTTGGGGATCATCTGGGCTTGATGATTTTTAATGATTTTTTTATTGTGTCAAAAGCAACTTGAGAAACTGCAAGTCGCTTCTGCTGTGAGAGATTGGCGATCTGCAGAGACGTTACCCAGAGATGCCCAAATGTGTTATCATCCTGTGGGATGCTTCTCTCATGTCCCCTCATGGGAAGCTGGAGCTGACAGATGAGAGCTCACCCCATCTCACAGATTTGAACCGCCGACCTTTTGGTCAGCAGTTCAGCCAGAATAAGAGTTTAAGCCATTGCACCACCATGGCTCCTATTAAAGATAGAATTGTTTCCTACCAGATTACCAGAAGAAATGCCAGTCACACTTGCAACAGATGCATTCCTGCAGCAATTGATATGTTATCTGAGGCCATTTTACCGTGATCCTAATGCTGATGGATCTCTGCTGTGTGTGGCCATTCCTACTCACAAAAATAAAAATACAGGATTTAGGGGCATTCCACATTGCCTCCATATGGGGCCCAATTTTATGACCACATAAGAAACACAACCCTAATTCATGCAGCAATCAACACATGGATTTGCATTTCCACAAATATATCAGATTTATCAGATTTATCAGAAAGTGATGGATGTAGTGTGGAAAGTGGACGGTTTCATATTTGGCTGTTTAGTATTTTATGGAAGTTTTTCTGTTGTTCTGGGATTGCTTTCCTTTCTGTTCTTTTTCTCTTTTTGTTATCTTGCTCTAGGATCTGCATAATTTGGGTGCCAAAAAGGTTTGTGTGATGACAGATAAAAACCTTTCTCAGCTTCCTCCTGTGAAAGCAGTTCTGGATTCTCTGACCACAAATGGTATAAACTTCCAAGTGTATGACAAAGTCAGAGTGGAGCCAACAGACCAAAGGTGCCTACGCTTTCTCACGTCATTCAACCTGCCATTTACTCCTTGATTTCTAAGCTTCTACAAAGAAAAGCTTTTGATGAGCGATACCAATTCTTCAGCTTTGACAGTTTAATAGTCAATTTAATTGGCATATGGTTGCACTACTCTTAAGCCTCGCGGTATTCCCTATTTTTATTTCATGGGTACATTTACTGCACTTCATAGTCAAATAAGAAACTGCCCTGAAACAGATTTGTTTATCTGGCTCAAAGGTGGGAATTCTCTTCCCTGGGCAGGAGTTCGGTGTTGCCTTGGGGTTCCTAGATCTCAAAGTGTTTTGAAAGAGTTCACATGAAGTTTTCTTCCACTTAAAAAAGGCCTCCTGGAAGTGTGTTTTAGGAGATTTACTGAAACAAAATTCTCCCCCAATTCTGTAAAATGGTCCCTCAATGCTCAACACACATGTACCCCTATCTAGCCCAATTTTCTAGTGGAAAATCCTTTTGGATATAATTATGCTAGGTTAAGAGCAAAAAAAGAGGAATTGGATAAAATGGAAATAGACGAAGTACAAGAAAATTTAATTTATTTAAGGAGGGAATATTTCGAGTTTAGTGATAGGAATTCAAAGATGCTAGCCAAATCAACACAGAAAAAGAAAATGGAAGGAATGATAAATACGATAAAAGATAAAACAGGTAAATTATGTAGAGCTATGAAAGAAAAATTGAAAGTATTTGAAGAATTTTATAAAGAACTATATCAAACCAAAGCAAGCCCCATAGAGGCAATTAGGAAATATGTGGAGGAAAATTGGGAGAGTAAGCTGGAGGAGAAAGATAAAGAGTTACTGGAACAACCTATTAAGAAAAAAGAAATAGAGGAAGTCATTAATAAATTAAAAGTAGGAAAAGCTCCAGGCTTGGATGGTCTAGGGACAGAATATTATAAAAGCTTTAGAGAAGTTTTAACCCCAAAATTATTGGAATTGTATAATGGAATAATGAAGGGAGATAAAATACCCGAATCATGGAGGAGATCATTAATAATATTAATACCTAAACCTGATAAAGACTTAACAGACCCAGGGTCATATAGGCCCATATCATTAATTAATCAGGATGCAAAGATATTGTCCGCGATAATAGCCAATAGAATGAATAAATGTATGTATAAGTACATAAAAGAAGATCAGTGTGGGTTTATAAAAGGAAGACAAATGTCAAATTTGATAGGGAGAGTATTGTTGTGTTGTTGTTGTTCATTCGTTCAGTCGTCTCCGACTCTTCGTGACCTCATGGACCAGCCCACGCCAGAGCTCCCTGTCGGCCGTTACCACCCCCAGCTCCCTCAAGGTCAGTCCAGTCACTTCAAGGATGCCATCCATCCATCTTGCCCTTGGTCGGCCCCTCTTTCTTTTTCCTTCCATTTTCCCCAGCATAATTGTCTTCTCTAGGCTTTTCTGTCTCCTCATGATGTGGCCAAAGTACTTCAACTTTGTCTCTAGTATCTTTCCCTCCAGTGAGCAGTCGGGCTTTATTTCCTGGAGGATGGACTGGTTGGATCTTCTCGCAGTCCAAGGCACTCTCAGAACTTTCCTCCAACACCACAGCTCAAAAGCATCTATCTTCCTTCGCTCAGCCTTCCCTAAGGTCCAGCTCTCACATCCATAGGTTACTACAGGGAATACCATGGCTTTGACTAGGCGGATCTTTGTTGCCAGTCTGATGTCTCTACTCTTTACTATTTTATCGAGACTGGACATTGCTCTCCTCCCAAGAAGTAAGCGTCTCCTGATTTCCTGGCTACAGTCTGCATCTGCAGTAATCTTTGCACCTAGAAATACAAAGTCTGTCACGGCCTCCACGTTTTCTCCCTCTATTTTCCAGTTGTCAATCATTCTTGTTGCCATAATCTTGTTTTTTTATGTTTAGCTGCAACCCAGCTTTTGCGCTTTCTTCTTTCACCTTGATTAGAAGGCTCCTCAGCTCCTCCTCGCTTTCGGCCATCAGAGTGGTGTCATCTGCATATCTGAGGTTGTTAATGTTTCGTCCAGCAATTTTCACCCCAGCTTTGCATTCATCAAGCCCCGCACATCGCATGATGTGTTCTGCATACAAGTTAAAAAGGTTGGGTGAGAGTATGCAGCCTTGCCGTACGCCTTTCCCAATCTTGAACCAGTCTGTTGTTCCATGGTCAGTTCTGACTGTTGCTACTTGGTCCTTGTACAGATTCCTCAGGAGAGAGACAAGGTGGCTTGGGATGCCCATCCCACTAAGAACTTGCCACAATTTATTATGATCCACACAGTCAAAGGCTTTGGAATAGTCAATGAAGCAGAAGTAGATGTTTTTCTGAAACTCCCTGCCTTTCTCCATTATCCAGCGGATATTGGCAATTTGGTCTCTCGTTCCTCTACCTTTTCTAAACCCAGCTTGAACATCTGGCAACTCTCGCTCCATGTATTGCTGGAGTCTTCCTTGCAGGATCTTGAGCATTACCTTACTGGCATGAGAAATAAGGGCCACTGTACGGAAGTTTGAGCAGTCTTATTTCTATATATCTCCTATATTCATTGGGGATATAAGTTGATTTTTTCAAGTCTGATGGCCATTCTTGTGTTTTCCATATTTGCTGGCAAATGGCATGCATCACCTTGACAGCATCATCTTTTAAGATTTTAAACAGTTCAACTGGGATCCCGTCATCTCCTGCTGCCTTGTTGTTAGCGATGCTTCTTAAGGCCCATTCAACCTCACTCCTCAGGATGTCTGGTTCTAATTCATTCACCACACCGTCAAAACTATCCTCAATATTATTATCCTTCCTATACAGATCTTCTGTATAGTCTCGCCACCTTCTCTTGATCTCTTCAGCTTCTGTTAGGTCCCTGCCATCTTTGTTTCTTATCATACCAATTTTTGCCTGAAATTTACCTCCAATGTTTCTAATTTTCTGGAAGAGGTCTCTTGTCCTTCCTATTCTGTTGTCTTCTTCCACTTCCATGCATTGCTTATTTAAAAATAGTTCCTTCTCTCTTCTGGCTAACCTCTGGAATTGCGCATTTAACTGGGCATATCTCCCCTTATCCCTGTTTCCTTTTGCTTTCCTCCTTTCTTGGGCTACTTCCAGTGTCTCAGCAGACAACCATTTTGCCTTCTTGGTTTTCTTTTTCTTTGGGACATACTTTGTTGCCGCCTCCTGAACAATGTCTCGGACTTCTGTCCATAGTTCTTCTGGGACTCTGTTTACTAAATCTAGTCCTTCAAATCTGTTCTTCACTTCCACTGTATATTCGCTAGGAATGTTAGTGAGATCATATCTAACTGGTCTGTGTATTTTCCCTGATCTCTTTAGTTTTATTCTAAATTGGTCAATAAGAAGTTCGTGATCTGAGCTACAGTCAGCCCCAGGTCTTGTTTTCACCGACTGGATGGATGTCCGCCACCGTTGGCTGCAAAGGATGTAGTCAATCTGATTTCGGTGTTGACCGTCTGGTGAGGTCCATGTGTAAAGCCGTCTTTTAGGTTGTTGGAAGAGAGTATTCGTTATACACAGCGAGTTTTCCTGGCAAAATTCTATCAGCCTGCGTCCCGCTTCATTTTGTTCTCCCAGACCATGCTTGCCTGTGATCCCTGTTGTCATTTGACTTCCCACCTTGGCATTCCAGTCTCCTGTAATGAAAATAATGTCTCTTTTTGGTGTATTATCCAGTAGGTCCTGCAGATCCTCATAGAACTGATCTACTTCTGCTTCTTCAGCAGCTGTGGTTGGGGCGTATATTTGAATCACTGTAATGTTGAAAGGCTTTCCTTGCACTCGAATTGAGATCATTCTGTCATTTTTTGGGTTGTATCCAAGCACCGCTTTAGCGAATTTCTTATTAATTATGAAGGCTCCTCCATTTCTTCGATGTTCCTCTTGTCCGCAGTAGTAGATCTGGTGGTCATCTGATGTGAAGTGGCCCATTCCAGTCCATTTCAGTTCGCTGACCCCCAGAATGTCTATCTTTAGTCTTGACATCTCACCAATAACAACATCCAATTTGCCCTGGCTCATAGATCTTACATTCCAGGTTCCTATGGTGTGTTGATCTTTAGAGCATCGGATTCGTCTTTCACCTCCAGTACCGTCGGCCGCTAGCCTTCCTTTCGGCTTTGAGCTAGCTGCGTCATCACATCTGGTGCTAGTTGAATCTATCCTCTGCTCCTCCCCAGTAGCATTTAGACCATCTTCCGACCTGGGAGTCCCATCTTCCAATGGCATACCGACATATATCTGGTTGTACTGGTCCATTTAGTTTTCTTGGCAAGGATACTGGAGTGGTTTGCCATTGCCTTCCCCAGGGATCACGCTTGGTCTGACCTCTCTGCCACAACCGTCCCGTCTTGGTGTCCCTTCACGGTTTCGCTCATGACATCATTGAGGTGCTCAAGCTCCAGCGCCCCGACAAGGCGGTGAGTTAGGGAGAGTACTAAATAAAATTCATTGGGCTAAAGAGGGGAAGGGAAAAGCAGGGATATTATCATTAGATATTTTTAAAGCGTTCGATTGTGTGGAATGGGAGACATTAAGGGAAATATTGAATAAATTTGGAATGGGAAATAGAATAAAAGGAGTACTAAAACAATTTTACTCAAGGAACTCAGCAGTGGTAACTATAAATGATGGAGTGACAAACGAAATAAAAGTGACTAGAGGAACCAGACAAGGGTGCCCTTTGTCTCCAATACTATTTGCTATGGTGATAGAACTGTTTGCTAATAACATAAGGAATGATAAAAATTTAGAAGGGTTAGGAAAAAAGGAGAAACAGAAGGTGAGCTTATTCGCTGACGATACATTGTTATTTATAGAAAATATAGTGGAGAAAATGGATAGAATAAAAGAACATTTGGAGATATTTGGGAAAGCAACGGGTTTACAAGTTAATTGGAACAAGTCAGAAATGATGCTACTTAATTATACAAGAGAAGAAGAAAAAGATTTTATAGAACAGAGAAAAATGGGAATAAGAATTAAGAATAAATTAAAATACTTGGGAGTAATAATAACTAAGGATTTAAAAGAGATAGAGGAAGTAAATGTAGTAACTTTAAGAAAAGAAGTTCAGAAAAAGTTAATAGAGTACGAAGGTATACACTTATCCTGGTTTGGAAGAATAGCATTAGTAAAAATGAAAATACTTCCAAAAATAAATTTTATATTTAGGATGCTACCACTTCAAATCACAGAAGAAGAACTAACTAGATGGCAACAAATGATTAATAAGTACTGTAATGGAAGTAAAAGAAACAGACTAAATAAACAGTTATGGTATAGATCGCAAAAGGAGGGTGGACTAGCACTACCTAATATAAAAAAATATTATGAAGCAAGTAGATTAAGTTTGGTTATAGAAGGAATGGTTAAAAAAGAGGGAATAGATTGGCTTAGTAATGATTCAGGAAAAGTGGAAGATGAAATTTGGAATATATTTTTTAAACAGTTTACTAGAAAAGAAATGAGGGAAATTAGAAACCCAATGCTGAGTAACATACTGAAAGTATGGAATAAATATAAGGGGAGGTTAATAAAGGAGGGATCAATTATAACCCCAATAGTGATGGAAAAGAAGTTCCCAAAAAATTTAAAAAAGTAATGGATAAAAAGGTAAGGGAAATAAATTTAGATAGGATAGGGGATTGGATGAAGGTGGAAATGAAGAGGGAAAGTGATGTTGGAAGAGTTTAAAGAAATAAAATTGTCATGGTTTCATTGTATACAATTAGAACAATGGTTAATAAACTGGAAAAAAATAATAGAAATGGAAACCAACTCAATCAATTCAAACAAATAATACAGAAGGGAAGGGCTGTAGAAGAACATGAAAACTTGAGAGGTATAATTAGCAAAATCTATAAGATACTAATTGAAATGAAGGATGAAAAAATAAAAAAGTGTACCCTTAAGGAGATTTGGGAAGAGGATTTAGGGATAAAAATAAGTGAAATAGAGTGGCGACAACTATGGGGACAAAGACATTTAAAAAATTTATCGATACGAGTTAAAGAAAATTATTATAAGTTAATATGGAAGTGGTACTTAACACCGGTAAGAATAGCATATATGAATAAAAATAACTCAATAAATTGTTGGAGAGGGTGTCAAGAACCAGGAACATATATACACATGTGGTGGCAATGTAAATATGTAAATAATTTTTGGGAGAAAGTATTTAGAGAAATAGAAATTATAATGAATATGAAAATAGATAAAAGTCCTAGTATAGCCTTACTATCATTATATAACAATAAGCAATTGAAAAAGGAGGATAAAGAAGCGATAACAAATTTATTAACCATAGCAAGATTGCTCATAGCAAGGAATTGGAAAAAAGAAATGAATATACAAATAGAGGAGTGGTATAAGGAAGCATGGAAAATAGCAATAAATGATAAATTGACATGTATATTAAAGGTTAAAAAAGGTATATGGAAACAAAGCGATTTTGATGCTGTATGGGGAAGATTTGTGGTAAATGGATTAAAAAACAAGGAAGGAAAATTACCGTCACAAGAAGAAATGAAATTTTGGACAGATGAAATGTAAGAATGGTGGCTTGAGACGGGTGGAGGGGAGCACTGTGGTGAAAAAAAAAAAGGAAAAAAGAGGGGGAATTGTCAAAGCAAAACAATAAAACAACATGTTAAAGAGGTTGATGTACAAAATGCAATAGTATGTAATAAATGTGATAAATCAATAAAAATTATTAATGGATATAATTCTGTCCATGGGTGGCTTGAATCTAAAGCCTCTCCAAGACATGTTTGGGGCAGGCAAGGGAGGTAATTGGGATCATTGACAGTGGTCACATTGGCCAGATATCTGAGATGTTGGCCATGGATGGATTTGTTTTTGAGATCTTTATATTGCCCCTTTGAGTCTTAACTGCATTGATGATCCTCTGAGAGTTGTGAGTTGGGACAGGATAGAAGAAATCAAAGGATCTTTTTTTTTCACCAAGCTTCCTGGATGCCATCATGTTCGCTAAAAAGGAAGAGTTTGACTCCTATGTTGCTGTTGGTGGAGGTTCGGTCATAGATACTTGTAAAACTGCCAATCTGTATGCATCCAGCCCAGAATCAGAATTTTTGGATTATGTTAATGCTCCCATTGGAAAAGGCAAGCCTGTGAACGTCGCTCTCAAACCATTGATTGCAGGTAAAAAAGCAAGTGTGTGGGTGAACTTTGGTGTACATTTGTGTGTGTTGTAAAATATATGTGTGTGTGTGTATAATATATCTAATGGTCTCAGGTCAGATATCATAAGTGAGCCTGCACTGTAAATTGCTTGTTTAGAAGGCTGCCTGGGAATATTTTGAACTATTTGGGGAACAATGGGAGTAACATTCACTCACATTCTCCTCAAGGCTGGAGGACCTTGCTATGTCATAATGTACAGGTATCTCTTGTTTATTGTGGTTAGGAGATAAGGACCCCTGTGTAAATAGAAAAAAACTGTGAATAAAAAGTACTAATTTTTATTTAGAGAGAACCTCTTTTTAGAAATCTAATTCCTCAAGTGCAATTCTATGATCAATTTTTGGCAGTTGATCATTGAGTTGTGCTGGAGAATCTAGAAAATCCATATTAATGAAATCTATGGATAGTGCTATCTGCCAAAGTTAAGTCTGCAAATGAGGAGAGTGAATGTATGAGCTTCATTTCTAGTGGTCCTTGATAAAGAGCAGTGGTTCCCAACCTTTTTTTTTTTTACTAGGGCCCACTTTGACTAGGGACCACTTGAACAGGGACAACTCTCCAGCATTAGTATCAAAAGGGGCAGGGCTGCTCAGCTCTGTGGAAAGGAGCGGAAATAAGTAAAATAAATAAAGAGGAAGGAGATTCACAGACCAGATTTTCGTTTTTGCAGCCCACAGGTTGAGAACCATTGATATAGAGTCAGCCCTAGAAACAGATACAATAAAAAGGAAGATGATGTTGGGGGCATGGAACTGGGGTGCAATATTGGAGGTTGCATAGCAGCAGCTGGTGGTTTTCATGTCAAGGAAATAAAGAATCCCTTCTGGGCTTTCACCTTTATTTTAAAAGTGCCATCTGAGATGCTAACCCCTATCTCAAAAACAGGTTCAGCCCTTTATAGAGTTCCTTTTCAGAACAGACTGAAATTGCCTATAGTGAATTCACCACTCCATTGACATGGAGCATCAGTTAAGTAGATTTGTTTGTACAGAGCTGACTTTTGCATTTATGAAAATGCTGTGGGAGCCATCCTGTACTCTGCCAAAAGCAGCAAAACATTATCAAGCCTCTTATTTGCCATTTTGTGGTGAAGAGTTAAAGAGAAGAGCTAAACTATCCCACAGGTTCTCCCGTATTTGCTGCCAGTTGTGTTGTAGTGCTCTCCAACCTGCCACTAATCCCCCCCCCCCCACAAATAATCTCTTCAAGGAGAAGCTAAATGATAATGTAGTGTTGTCCAAGGGGATTTGTGCAGGAAAATGGCAACTGGCAACCAAAAGCACTACCACCCAATTCCCCCCTTTTCTAAAAATGGGCCTAAATCCAGTTGCTAGTTACAACTAGAATAGATCCACTGAATCAGTAGAGCTTACACAGGTGTGGTTTTCTCATGTAGCTGTTGCTTCCCTTCCCTCTCCGTTCGGGGTTATTGCATCAAGCCATTGCTCTCCACATCCTAGATTTTGCAACTGCAAATTTAATTTTTCATTGGTTGGCAATAGAACCAGTATTTGTATACTAACAAAATTAATTTGTTTTGGTTTTGGTTTTTTCCCCAAAGTTCCTACAACTGCTGGAACTGGGAGTGAAACCACTGGAGTGGCTATTTTTGATTATAAAGAACTAAAAGTAAAAACTGGTAAGGATTTTATCAACAGATCTATTTTGTCAATTGTATTATTACTGCTTCTCCCAACCCCACCCCTCCAAAGTTTCTTTGACCTCCATTGTATAGAAAAACCATTAAGAAATATTCACAAAAGCATGATAAGAATGGCATGGTGCAGAAAACTATCAAAGAAAAGGGAAACACCAGTTGTGTGCACACCATGTACCAAAGTCCTAGGTGATGGGCATTAAAACAGCAATTGCACCAACATAGCAATGGATCTCCAAAGGAATACAAAATCAGCTGGACTTTTGGGCAGGTATGTGCCCATTCCAGAACTGGGAGGGTGCTTCCCTGCAGGGCCAAAATACCATATTTACTTGAGTTTAATACACGATTGAGAGCCCCCGGTGGCGCAGTGGGTTAAAGCGCTGAGCTACTGAGCTTGTTGACTGAAAGGTCGCAGGTTCAATTCCTGGGAGCTGCGTGAGCTTCCACTGTCAGCCCTAGCTTCTTTCAACCTAGCAGTTCAAAAACATGCAAATGTGAGTAGATCAATAGGTACCACTCCGGTGGGAAGGTAACGGCGCTCCATGCAGTCATGCCAGCTACATGACCTTGGAGGTGTCTATAGACAACGTCGGCTCTTTGGCTTAGAAATGGAGATGAGCACCACACCCCAGAGTGAGACATGACTGGACTTAATGACAGGGACACCCTTTACCTTACCTAATACACCATTGAATCTCATGCACATCTCAATTTTCAAAACTCTGAAACCAAAAAAAAGTATTTGCCACTGAATGTGATACACAGCAGCAAAAAGTGCCCTCTTTGTAATTTTAAGCCATTACAGTTACTTATAATTCCTTATTTGAAACACAAAAGTGTTAGAGTACCAAAGGTTCCAGCAATGGAAAAGAAAATCCTGGGTGC
This sequence comes from Anolis sagrei ordinatus, assembly GCF_025583915.1. Classification (NCBI taxonomy): domain Eukaryota; kingdom Metazoa; phylum Chordata; class Lepidosauria; order Squamata; family Anolidae; genus Anolis; species Anolis sagrei. Next base: position 206,962,475 of record NW_026847438.1, read on the forward strand.
ATCAGTGCTGTAGAATGAATCCACTTTAATTGCCTCAGTTCAGTGCTGTGAAGCCATACTGTGGAGCCAAGAGAGCTGTAGTTTGACAAGGTCTTGAGCCTTTTCTGCCAAAGAATGCTGGTGCCTCACCAAACTACAAATCCCAGGATCCCATAGTATTGATCTGTGGCCCTTAAATTAGAGGTGACATCCCTCAAAGAGGATCTCCTGAAGCAGATTCCCCTTTTGCTTTGACTCGGAACTAAGATTATGCTATTACGCAAATCTAATGTGCACCCTAATTTTGGCAAGATAATTTGGCCAAAAAAAGGTGAGCATTAAATCCGAGTAAATAAGGGTATATGTTACATTAAACCCTTAAACACAGCATGCAATTAGAAGATAACTTTTGTTTACTCTGAAAAAGTTTGCATGGCCTTGAGTTTTAACCTTTCTATCATCTGGCTTTTATTTAAAAATATGGACAACATTGTGCTGAAGGCATGAAAAAGGGGACAAATGCTCCATTGATACCATTTCCTTCTGGCAAGGAAACTAGTCCAATGTGGGCTAGGCAAAACTACGGTGAGGTGGATCTGTAATTGGTTAAGTGGACGAACACAGAGAGTGCTCACTAATGCTTCCTCTTCATCTTGGAAAGAAGTGACAAGTGGAATGCCGCAGGGTTCCGTCCTGGGCCCGGTCCTGTTCAACATCTTTATTAATGACTTAGATGAAGGGCTAGAAGGCATGATCATCAAGTTTGCAGACGACACCAAATTGGGAGGGATAGCCAATAGTCCAGAGGACAGGAGCAGGATTCAAAACGATCTTGACAGATTAGAGAGATGGGCCAAAACTAACAAAATGAATTTCAACAGTGACAAATGCAAGATACTCCACTTTGGCAGAAAAAATGCAAAGATACAGAATGGGGGACGCCTGGCTCGAGAGCAGTACGTGTGAAAAAGATCTTGGAGTCCTCGTGGACAACAAGTTAAACATGAGCCAACAATGTGATGGGGCGGCAAAAAAAGCCAATGGGATTTTGGCCTGCATCAATAGGAGCATAGTGTCTAGATCTAAGGAAGTAATGCTACCCCTCTATTCTGCTTGGTTAGACCACATCTGGAATATTGTGTCCAATTCTGGGCACCACAATTCAAGAGAGATATTGACAAGCTGGAATGTGTCCAGAGGAGGGCGACTAAAATGATCAAGGGTCTGGAGAACAAGCCCTATGAGGAGCAGCTTAAGGAGCTGGCCATGTTTAGCCTGAAGAAGAGAAGGCTGAGGGGAGATATGATAGCCATGTATAAATATGTGAGAGGAAGCCACAGGGAGGAGGGAGCAAGCTTGTTTTCTGCTTCCTTGGAGACTAGGACGCGGAACAATGGCTTCAAACTACAAGAGAGGAGATTCCATCTGAACATTAGGAAGAACTTCCTGACTGTGAGCCGTTCAGCAGTGGAACTCTCTGCCCCGGAGTGTGGTGGAGGCTCCTTCTTTGGAAGCTTTTAAGCAGAGGCTGGATGGCCATTTGTCAGGGGTGATTTGAATGCAATATTCCTGCTTCTTGGCAGGGGGTTGGACTGGATGGCCCATGAGGTCTCTTCCAACTCTTTGATTCTATGATTCTATGATACCTTGTTAACTCATGTTCAGAGGGATATTTTCAATAGAAAATCAAATTGTATAAAAAGTTGAAATCTTCACCACATATGCATGCTGGTCCTCATCTAAATTAGAGCCTGACACATAGTAGATTTATAAAAAATTGTATCAAAGGCTGCATGTTTAACATAGTATGGAGTTGGGCTCAAGAGAATCCCAGAACAAACATTCTTGTTTTCTGCTTAATACCACTGACATTCATTTAACAGGGGATTTGTCTTATTAGAAGACTAAGATGTTTATAACTTGCCCTTCTTTCCACGGGAATCCCTTAAATCCCTACTAGTGTGTGTGATTAGTGTTTTTATATTACTGCAAAATGCTTTTAGAAGAGTTATTTATTGTAGATTGACAGGTATATAATTTCCATGTTTAGGCATTGCTTCTAGAGCTATTAAGCCCTTATTGGGGGTAATTGACCCCCTACATACTCTTTCTATGCCTGAGCGTGTGACAGCTAATACTGGCTTTGATGTGCTTTGGTAAGTATTTTAAAGGCACTCTGATATTTCTTGAATGTGTGCATGTTGGTTATTTTTAATTAAATATTTTAGAATGTGACATAACATTTCAGTTTTTGGGTTATCTACTTGTTTGCTTTTCTTTTCTCTTCTCTTTTGTCTGCCCTCTCTGCCCTCCTTTCCTTATCCCATTTTTCCTCTGGATATATTCCTGCTACAAAACTAAATTGGACTGATTATCATTTCCAATTCCCATAGAACACTGAATCCTAACAGATTATTTTTACACTGTATTTTTAAATAATATAGATTATTTTCTAAACATAATCCTCTCATAGATGAGGGAGAAAAACAAAGCTGGGAAATTTCATTGACACCAATGGAAGTTTTAAAAAATTATTCCTGTGTAGCGGGTGAATGTATTTCTTACTGCACCTAAATGCGAAAGAGAGCATTGTGGAGAATATATTGCCAAAGGCTTTCATGGCCAGAATCATTGGGTGGTTGTAGATTTTTCGGGCTACATCTGGACCAAATTTGGCATGAATACAAATCTCACAATCTCTGAGGATGCCTGCCATAGATGCAGGTGAAATGTCAGGAGAAAATGCTTCTAGAACATGGCCCGAAAAACCTACAACAACCCAGCAATGTGGAGAGAGAAGAATTAGATAAAATGAGCCAAAGCCGTATAAGTTTTATCAGGAAACAGCAGCAAAATGGCAGTTATATAAATTGTTTCCCCTTTGTAATGACTATAGCGGTGGTCAATGTGGTTTCAGATTTGAGGATTTGTGTCTCTGTCAATGCAATGTAGCATGGTTATAGCCATCCCTACTTCTCCAAAGATGCAGAAGCACACTGCTTCACCCAGGTGTAGTTTTCCTGGAAAGGAGATCACCAAGTAGGCTTGATAGTTGTAATTGGTTTACAAATTTCAGATGCTGGCAAAACCCTTTTTGGACTACAACTCCCAGAATTCCCCAGTTGATGAAGGGATTCCAGGAGTTGTAGTCCAGAACAGGAAAAAAATCAAGCTCTAGGTTCAATGTGGGGAAAGACACAGATTTTCTGTACCACATCAGCCTCTCAGGGAGACAGCAAGTCGCACACACCAAACCAGGCATCCTCAAACTGCGACCCTCCAGCTGTTTTGGCCTCCAACTCCCAGAATTCCTGACCATGGAACAAGCTGGCTAGGGCTCCTGGGAGTCCTAAATCTTACAGTATCTTGTTGTCACACAGCTTGGAAAAATTTGCTAAACATTAATTATCTGGGAGCTGGACAGAATTTTGCAGTATTACTTTTTTGAAATACAGAATTTCCATCTAGCATAAGGAACTCCACAAAAAGTAACTATGTTGCATAGTGATGCTGTGATAATCACCCCAGAAAAATTGGGAACCTTCTTGTTTTTCAGTAGTATTGATTTGCAAATTCTTACAAAGAAATTCTTAAGCATTTTCCTTCATTCCTTCCCCATCTACCTGCCAGCCATGCCCTCGAATCCTATACTGCCCTTCCCTACCATCAGCGTGGTCCCTGTCCTTCCAATCCAATGAACCGACCAGCTTATCAAGGAAGTAATCCTATCAGTGATGTCTGGGCCATCCAAGCATTACGGATCGTTGCTAAATATTTCAAGAGGTAATGTTTTTCTAAGGACCTTCATTTATTTCATTAACAATAGAAATACTCCCTCATGCTATGCAGATGAACATCTAACTTTGAATAAATGAGTGTTCTCATAATGTGGCTCAACTTGGAGGCCTTCAGATGTATTGGTCATGATTGCATTAGTCATGCAAGTTTAAATTTATGGGAGTTGTAGTAAAAACCATCTGGAGGCACTAAAGAGTGTATTAAGGCTTGTTAATGTCTCTGAAAGCTGGAAAGCATGACATAAATAAAAGTTTGGTTTCCTTAACCAAATTTTAGGAACAGCATACAAATATTAGCTAAGCAATTCTGAGATTTGTGATGGAAGGGTGCTTAACTGACGTCACAGTCATAAAAATAAAAGACACAAACCTTTTATTATACTAGGCCACTGATGCAGTGGAAACCATGTGCCAGAAATCACACACCATGACCTGTCCACCTGGTGTGACAGTACTGTCACAGATATACAATCAGTTCAGGGATCTCCACAGAACTATGTTCTCCAGCAAGAACTGAGTTTGGATACTGACATCAATAGGTTCATGTCCTTCATTATGTCAAATCAACTGGAGATGCAAATAATCTTTGCTAAATGGCTACTGATATGTATTCTCTTATGAGTTCTAGAAAATGTCTGGAAATATAAACACCTGAGGAAAGATTATAAGACCACTGTCCATAACTCATGAATTCCAGAAGTTGTGACTTTCTTTCCTTTATATATAAAAACAAAATAGGAGTATGCAAGCTCATTTATGTGAATCAGAATGTATCAACAACATGTGTAACAATGTTGCCTACTTTGCACTAGCTCTCGGGAATCTCAGACAAAGATCCCCTAATTGTTTGCCCAGAGATGCTGGGGACTTAACCGGAGCTACAGCAGGTAAAACAAACATTCGATTAATCTGGTGCAATGAAACTGATGAACAAGGATTGGTTAATCACAGACGACGAAATTGGATTGCGACTACAATTAAGAGATGCATTGGATTATTATTGGTGGCCCAATAATATTGTGTATCGTGTATGTGTTTTTATGCTTTTTAATGGAATATTGCTGCTTGTCGTTGTGTTGTAAACCGCGTTGAGTCGCCGATTTAGGCTGAGAAACGGCGGTATATAAGCACAGTAATAAATAAATAAATAAATAAAACAGAGTGCCTTCACCATGTAATTTTCTGGTGCCACAACAGATCTCTAACACTCCATGGTATAGTTTGCCTTTTTCATGTTCACACATTTTTTATTTGATTAAATTGTTGGCATTTCTGGATAGAGCCATCAGGAACCCTGAAGATGAAGAAGCAAGGGCTAGCATGCATCTAGCAAGTGCTTTTGCTGGCATTGGCTTTGGAAATGCTGGCGTGCATCTGTGGTAAGTTGAGCATTTTATGACATGAAAATTATCCAAAATGAATTGCAGCTATTCTGCTAACCACTACCATCCACCTGGACATCAGATCAAATAGGAATCAGAAGTGGTATTGTCACGTCCATTGCACCAACAACAAATCAGTGTGTTTCATAAAGATCCTTGTAGGCAAAAATGCTCTCATTCCATAGTTGCTTGCTTCCTGATTTAGAAGACGAACTTCAGTAAGTAGAAACAGGATAAATCCTTACTATCAGATTTTTTTCTGCTTTTGTTACTGTCAACATGCAGAACTAAACCTTTGGGTGCATGGAAACTCTGGATCAGGGGCCACAAGTTTTATTTTTGTTTCGTTTGTATTATTGTTAAGCTCTTACATCTACCTGCCTCAACACAGATCAATTAGGCTAAATAGGAAAATCTGTGAGGGTTTTCCTAATTGTTTGAGGATTGCCTTATTCCCTTCCATTTTAATACTATTTTTTTCCTTCTAGTCATGGCATGTCTTATCCTATTTCCGGTTTGGTGAAGAATTATAAAGCAAAGGATTATCGTGTGGAGCATTCTTTAGTGGTAACAACTCAGTGTGACTCTTAAATAATTTGTCTGTAGTTACGTAAAAAATGCTACAGTTGTTTCTGGATTCCTTCTTGAAGTACCAGTTGTCAGATTCATGTGAGATATGCTTTGCTTTCTTCCAGCCTCATGGTCTTTCCGTTGTCCTCACGTCCCCAGCCGTGTTTACTTTCACAGCACCAATGTGTCCTGAGCGTCATTTGGAAGCTGCTCAAATACTGGGTATGGTTCTCTTGATAAAACTGAAGCATTAAGTGAAATGCTTGCTTGACCAAGATGCATTTGGCTCTTGCAGATTCTGTATACACAGAACATAATAATGCATTTTAAACCAACATTTGTTTTGTTTGGAGACTTCTCAAAGTGGCATAATGAAGCTTGGTATGTTTTTGAAAACTTGTTCCATTTCCCTCCATGTGTGGCGTTTTTCCTCAATTGGCTAGGCACCAACTGTTCCTAATTTTGTAGTAGAAGCTGAAAAAATGTGAGACCAAAGAGAATCCCTCAGTCCCTGAGTGGAGAATGCTATTTGCTCTAGGACTCAGCGTGTCAGCAAAAATTATTTTATTTTCATAACCTAGTTACTTACTGAGATAAAGCAACAAAGTGGGGGGGGGGAGCGTGCTGGGTTGTCAAGTTAAATATGGAACCAGGTTCTCTTACCTTAAATATTTTACATATTATGGAAACAAAGGCATGGGGCAGAGTTCAGCCAGGTGGAACTGTGTCGCATCTCCAGCCCACCTTTTAGCTGCTGTATTCCGTTACCAACACAACCATTTTCTGGCTAGTAGAAATACTGATGGAAAAATTAAATGTGTGCATCCAGCTGTAGGAATATCGCTGGGCACGTTTGTTCCACTGCTCTTATTGTCCAATAAGCTAATAAATTGCTTTGTTGCAACGGGACTGCACCACCTAGGGTGGGTAGGAGGAGTAAAGGAGGAGACATTGTTTACTTCCACCCAGTGGAACTTTAAACTTTCTTTTCCAGAATCTGTAAACTATTAAAGGTACAAGAAGTCCTGTCTCAATTTCTCTCTCTCTCTCTCTCTCTCTCTGTGTGTGTGTGTGTGTGTGTGTGAGAGAGAGAGAGAGTGAGTGAGAGAGAGAGAGATGCCTATAGATTCAGACTTTCAGACTTACTATATTGCTCATAAACATTAGCCCGATCAGTTTCAATACACAACTATAGTAGTGTGATTCCACTTTAATAACCATAGCTGCATCCTCTGATTTATAGTTTGCTGGACTGGAGCCCTCTGGCTAAAAAAGTACTAGTATTCTCTAGGATGGAACCATGACAATTAAAGTGGAATCATAGTGCTATAACTGTGTGGTACGAAAGGGAGCATAGTGTTCTGTTGAAATGGCCTTTCACTGTCCTGTGTTCTCATGTTCTCTAGGGGCTATGTGTACATGAAAAGGAGGGGGACACAGTTCCAAATTTGGTTTTCATTTACACTTGTCTTTCTACAGACAAACCAGCCCAAATTGGACATGTAAAAGGCCATGTTATGGAAAAGCAGACTCCTCTTCTGCCTTGTGCAGCTCGCTTTGACAGCTTTACACCATGATTACCCCATGTTTTGGGTCAGGAGAAGCTATCCTAAGTGCTACTTAACAAAATCATGACAGTGTATCTTATGCATCTCTTATGGTCCATCCTACTGATTTCTCCATCACCCTCACGTGCCACCATATTAATAGTCATTTGGCTAGCAAAAGCATAAATGTCAGAAAAATTCTGTTTTATGATAGTTGCTTTCTGAGTTAGTTTTAATTGTGTTTCTAAACTATAACTGAAAAAATGTTATCTATTGATGTGACCTTCAGAGGAATGGTTTCTGTGTGCATCTACTGATGCAAGTTTTGCTTATTTGTGCATTTCAAATAGTTTGGGCAGTGGATACAATAAATAAGAGAAAATTTATTCTTTTTTTACTTGCTCTCATTTTAGGAGCTAACATCAGCAGTTCCAAAGTCAAAGATGCTGGGCTTATTTTGGCAGACACCCTCCGGGAATTCTTGTTTGACTTGAATGTTGATGATGGCCTGTCTGCTCTTGGTTATTCTACAGCTGATATCCCTGCCTTAGTTAAAGGCACATTGCCCCAGGTAGGACAAACAGCAGTGGTTATTTCCCTTAAAATAAACATTTCCTTCCATTTTTCCCTTTTTTGTCTTTGTTCATATTTCGGTAGGAAACAATCATGAATGAGGGCTTTGTCACACTACAGTATTCTAGAGTTCTCTCCTTATTTTGATTGTACTTTCCTCTACTTTCTCTGCTTCTCTTTGATGGCATTATTTGCTCAGCGGTGATATCACAATGGACATGAGGCCACAGATGAGTCATCTTTCCGCTGTTGGTTGATTGTTTCTAATATCACAGAATATGGCTGTGTTTGAGGTACTAGTTAGAGAAATACAATAATTGGAGAATGTAGACGTCTGAACTGAGAGGCCTAGAAGCATCTCAGGTAAAACAAAGACCCTTTATCTGTCATAATATCAATCTACCATGAAGAATATGCGCAGTTCAGCTGAATGGAGTTTTCTGCCACTTACACAAAAAGAATGAAACTAATAGATAGAGATGGCTAGTCCAAACTAGAGTAGATGCATTCAATGCATTGTTGAATGGTAAGTCAGCATATATGTAAACCCCATCAATTCAATATGTCTATTGAACTCAACCCAACACCAACACCTCCCAGTGGTGCAATGGTTAAACACTTGGCCTGGCAGGACTGCTGACTGATTTGAATCTGGGGAGTGGGGTGAGCTCCCATCTGTCACTCCAGCTTTCCATGCGGGGACATGAGAGAAGCCTCCCACAGGATGGTAAAGCATCCGGGTGTCCCCTGGGCAATGTCCTTGCAGACAGCCAATTCTCTCACACCAGAAGCAACTTGCAGTTTCTCAAGTCACTCCTTACACGAAAAAGAAAAATCTGTCTACTATAAGTGGTAGCAGCAAAATAATTCACTCTGATATATTTATTAAGAGCATTATAGCAAGAAAGCAAATGTTTATGAATCTGACTAGGAAAAAAAAATATTAATACTATTTAGGTCAGCCCTCCAGACATAGCTTTAAGATATGAAATTGCATTCTTTCATGTTGGGCCCTTTTGACTATACTACATGTAGAAATGAAAATAATATTGAAAAATATTTTTAAAATAATGGAATCAGCCATCTTTCCACATTAGTAAGTTTCACTTTTTGTGGAATTAATTACCCATTGATATGTTTTTTTTAGGAATCTGTCAGATAAGAACCATGTATAAATATGTGAGAGGAAGTCACAGGGAAGAGGGAGCAGGTTTGTTTTCTGCTGCCCTGGAAATTAGGAACCAGAACAATGGCTTCAAGCTACAGGAAAGGAGATTCCACCTGAACATTAGAAAGAACTTCCTAACCGTGAGAGCTGTTGAGACGTGGAACTCTGCCCTTGAGTGTGGTGGAAGCTCCTCCTTTGGAGGCTTTTAAACAGAGGCTGAATGGCCATCTGTCGGGGGTGCTTTCAATGCGATTTTACTGCTCCTTGGCAGGGGGTTGGACTGGATGGCCCAAGTGGTCTCTTCCAACTCTGATTCTAAGTCCTGAATTGCTAATAGACGTTGAAGTCTTTGTTTTTTGAAGTCTTTTCTCACAGTAGGAAGAACATGGCTGAAATTACTTAAGGATGTCCATGCACATTTTAGATAGCTCCATCAACAGCAAACATCAGGAAAAGATCCTACTTGGACAAAGTATTTGAGAGCAAAGGTAGAAAAAGTAATATCTCTGTGTCTGCCAATTAAGCAAAGAAAGGCTTACTTAAAGAGGCATGCATAAGATTGCAGTCTTGGCACTGTAAAAATGTATTGTACTGCACAGAAACCAAATTGATTTCAGTAGGATTGCTTTATAAGGCAGCTGTTCTTTTGGTTCTATTAAGCATGCATTTGTAACCTGGTATTTCCACAACCTTTAGATAATTCCATGTTATTTTTCTCTTTTTAAGGAACGAGTGACTAAATTATCTCCACGTCCCCAAACTGAAGAAGAATTATCTGCCCTGTTTGAAGCTTCCATGAAACTATATTAGCTTGACAAACACTGACACTTCCTCAGTAATATCGTAACTTTTATTGAAAGTTTATTCAAAACATACGAATGCCAGCCATATAGGACGGAGGCTGTTTCTTCTTCTTTCTTCATCCCTGCCTGTGGAACAGCCTTCTCTGCCAAAAAGGGTTGGTGTCTCATCAAACTTCAATTCCCATAAATGAATTCCTTTTTTTGTTTTGCTATCTGTATATAGTGCTGTAATTAATTTTCCAAGTTGCCAATTTATTATCTCTATATCAAATGGGCCAAACACTTTATCAAGAGTAAACCTTTCCAAGTTGAGAGAACTCTGTCTGCTAGAGGCATTTCTAATTCAGGACACCATTTTTTTTTAAAAGGACACTTTGTTGTTTTTTTATGACTACCTTGAACACTTGCCTCAAATAGGCTGTACCCACCCATACTATGTTAGGACCTTTTTATGGCAGCATATACGATGTAGGTCTGTAAGTCAATTTACTACTTGTAAAAGGGGTGGGCAAGAGGTGGAGATTGTGGCATCAATTGTTTTCAGACTGGTGAATAAACAAAGATGCAATGTTATAGCAATATGCTTTCCTTTGGTTTCAGTATTTTTTTGGACTCAGGCTTTTCCAAAAAATGTTTGGAAAAATAAGTAAGAGACAGAATAAGTAAGTGCATGTTGCAACTTTAGCTAACATGTTGTAGGGGTTTGAGCATTGTACTATGATTCTGGAGACCAGGATTCAAATCCATGCACAACAATGGAAACTCTCTCATCAGGAAGTTCATACTCTCTCAGCCTCAGAGAAAGGCAGTCTCCCTTTGAATAAATTAGGGTTGCCATATGTCAGAAATAACTTGAAGGTATACTACAATAACAGTGTTTCAGCTGCCAAAAACTAATGAACACATGCATTGGACATTCTCATTACCGCACAAACACTGTAGATTAGGCAACAGCACAAAAAGAGAGTCAGAATATGTATTTAGGACAAAATTAAATTGGTTTGTCATACATTCTTATCTTAGGAATTTTCACAGGGCCAAAGGAAAATGCTTTTTTCGATATTGTAGCTTGAGGTGCTGGATTCGAAAAACACAATAAAAATATCACACACATTTCTTTCACCCATTCTAATCTCAGTCACATATTACAACATAAATCAAATCAAAAATCTTTATTACGGTCATAGACCAACATAAGGAAAGTGGAATACAGTCAAAGCAAGTTGTGAGGGAAATTTCAAGGTCATTTTTGGATTTAGAACACCATATTTCTATAAAAAAACTTTGTATGACTCAATCTTGAAGATATACTACTGATCAATATAGTAATTGATGCAATTTGAATTTTGAACTATGATTCAGTCAAGAGATTTGCAAAATCTCTTCCACTTAGACATCTCTCATTCAGAAGGCTAACATAACTTGAAGTTGACTTGATAGCAACTAACTAACAATCACCAATTGTCTCTTTCAGTGTTGTAAGTCAGGAATTCATGTGTGAGTATATAGTTCTTAAATAATGAAATTCATGAGGGCAAAACTGGGTTTGCCACTGAGCATACTTCCATCAGAAAGGTTCAATTGCAAACCCCAGTTCTCTGGCAAGAATACCAAAATATAAACCTAGATACAGAATTCTGCACATATCACTGTATGTTTTTACAGGTACATATTTGAACTTTAATATGTGTAGAAGAGTGCGAAGTAATGGTCACTACTAGAAGTGTTTGTGTTCAAACCAACCATGTTTTCAGTTGTGTGGAAAGGTGTTTGTCATGCATCTGAGAAAGTGGATTATATTCCACAAAACACATGTTTAAAAATAAAGCTGGTGATCTTAAAGATGTGGCTAGACCTCCCTTTTCCTGCCTTTTTGCCTAAGACTCTCACCCATATGCGAGTGAATGCCTCTCTTAGTCACCTTAGTGACCCACGGACTGAATTTTGCACTTTTAATGAGATACGCAAATGTGAGTGTTGGTCCCAAAGGGCTTGAGTTCACTGCTTAGCATTCACATGCTTATTTACAGCTGCAACTAAAATGGATGACACATCTGAAAGATGGATGGATTGTCAGGGACTCCAATGTGCCTCTTCCCCCTTTCCATTGTTGTGTCCCTTGCTTCTCTGCACTTGAAGGGCACTAGCCATTGTCTCTAACATTATTGGTGTTGCTGTGGACACAGCTGTAGCATTTTGTTCCTACACAGTGCAGATCCTCTGACTTCTCACAAAGTCTTCATAGTGTGCAAAGCTGGAGTTGGAAAGTATACTCTCCTTCTTCACCCCTCCTCTTTTCTGCACACACACAATTATGATACAAACATGAGATACCAGGGAAGTATTGACATAGTTCTAATGAAAGAATAATTGTGGATTTAGTTAAGGCAATATGCTGATGGTTAGGGGAAATAATTTCTCCATCTCTAGGTTACTAAATAAGGTTCTCAGTAACCTATAGCAAAGATGAACCAATCCAATTTTTCATGGACTAGCTACAGTCGTGAAACATAGCAGCTTATCCTATTGCTACATATTATGTGTGCTTACTTACTTACTTAGGCGATCCCTCGTTGGACGAGTAAGATGGTCTTCCATTATGGATTTCCTTGTGGGTCCGTATGTGGCTGTGGAGCCCTATTCTTGCTCTGCATCTTCTTCCGCAGTGTGGGCATTGGTTTCCAGGTGGAAGGCGGTCCCGGTCGGGGTTGGCTTGACGCGCCTTCCTCCTGGCACGTTTCTCTCTTTCACCCTCCACTCGTGCCTCCTCAAATTCTGCAGCACTGCTGGTCACAGCTGACCTCCAGCTGGAGCGCTCAAGGGCCAGGGCTTCCCAGTTCTCAGTGTCTATGCCAGAGTTTTTAAGGTTGGCTCCCTCCATTCGTGCCTCTTCAAATTCTGCAGCACTGCTGGTCACAGCTGACCTCCAGCTGGAGCAGTCAAGGGCCAGGGCTTCCCAGTTCTCAGTGTCTATGCCAGAGTTTTTAAGGTTGGCTTTGAGCCCATCTTTAAATCTCTTTTCCTGTCCACCAACGTTCCATTTTCCGTTCTTAAGTTCGGAGTAGAGCAACTGCTTTGGGAAACGGTGGTCAGGCATCCGGACAACGTGGCCGGCCCAGCGGAGTTGATGTTGGAGGACCATCGCTTCAATGCTGGTGGTCTTTGCTTCTTCCAGCACACTGACGTTTGTCCGCTTGTCTTCCCAGGAGATTTGCAGGATTTTCCGGAGGCAGCGCTGATGGAAACGTTCCAGGAGCTGCATGTGACGTCTGTAGACAGTCCACGTCTCACAGGCATAGAGCAGGGTTGGGAGGACAATAGCTTTATAGACAAGCACCTTGGTCTCCCTACGGATGTCCCGGTCCTCAAACACTCTCTGCTTCATTCTGGAAAATGCTGCATTTGCAGAGCTCATTATGTGTGCCTTCAAGTCCTAAAGGGTTATCCTAAGGTGAACCTTCCACTGGGTTTTCTTGACAAATTTTGTTTAGAGCTGAAGGTTGTCTTTGACTTCTCTAAGGCTGAAACAATATGGCTTGCCCAAGATTATCTAATGCAGTGGTTCTCAATCTTCTCAAAGCTGTGACCCCTTAATACAGTTCCTCGTGTTGTGGGGACCTCAACAATAACATTATTTTTGTTGCTACTTTATAACTGTAATTTTGCTATTGTTCTGAATTGTAAATATCTTATATGCAGGATATATTTTCATTCACTGGACGAAATTCAGCACAAATACCCGATATGCCCAAATTTGAATACTGGTGGGGTTAGGGGGAGATTAATTTTGTCATTTGGGAGTTGTAGTTGCTGGAATTTATGGTTAACCTACAATCAAAGAGCATTTTGAACTACACTGATGGAATTCAAAAAACTTGGCACATAGAATCCTCATGACCAACAGAATATGTTTTCTGATGGTCTTTGGCGACCCCTTTGATACCCCCTCATGACCCCCCCCCCGGGGTCCCGACCCCCAGGCTGAGAAACACAGATCTAATGGGTTTCCATGGCTGAGAGGGAATTCAGACCCTGGTATCCAGGGTCATATCCTAACACTTGAAACTATATCACGTAGCTCCTGCTACCATTCTCAGCAAAAAGACCAGAGGAAAATTTATCACAATGCCATGTTTGTAGCAAATAGTACAATTATGCAAAACAGTGTGACTAATTAGGTATGGGTATTCTTCATTTGCTTTGAGGTTAAATAAAAGTATGTTGCTGAAAGGCTTATAAAATTGGCAAGCTATGAATTAATTTCCAAATTGCATTGACAGAGGAGCCTAAGTAGATAAAGTGGAAAGGTTATTGTTTGGGACATCAATTCCCATAATCACAATATTGGCTGTGCTTTCTTGGAGACACTTCTTTAAAAAAAACCCTCAAGACCAGCACAAATTTGTCACAGCATAAGATAGTATACAGCTATTTGCTTAGACTATGACTACAGACATCCAAGCACTTGGAAGTCTAAAATGCTGAATCTAATGAATGGAGGGCATCATTTCCTTGCTAGAGGGGAACAAAAACTAGCACCAGGAATTGGGGGTAGGGAAGGCTGTCCTACATATCAATTCCCAAGGTTGGAAATCCTCCTCACTATGTATTTGTAGCATTCATAGATCTTGTAATCTGAGCTGATTTACTTTAATCAGATTCACTGAATCAAGGCAGGTACTTAGTGCTTCAGGATCGTTAGTAGCTGTAGAAGTAAAGTGACTGGAGACTGGAACAGAGATCATAATGAAGTGCTGTTTTGTCACTAATAGGTATTTCCTTACTGATGGGGCTAATATTGGTGACATTACAATGCCTAAACTGATGAAAAAACCAAGTCAATTTTGCACTGAAACCACCCCAAAATTTAGTTTACCTATGGTACGCATAGCTGAAGTTTGAAAGCAGAGTTTTTGATAGGATGGTCAATCTAAAACATGTCATAATGTTTAGGATTTATAAGGGTATGAGTTTCTAAATATAGGCTAATATTGGTTGGGATTTAGAAGTCAGAACTGAATTTGGATAATAGCACTTGAATGCGATTAGGTACCCAACCAATTATATTCCACTAGATTCCTAAAATGTCATGCATTATTTGAGGTCAATGCAACACTTCCTCATATTTTTCCTTGACACATTTTAATACAATGTACCATATATACATATTTTAAGGGGTAATGAATGTATTGCACCCGTATCTCAAGGGGTAAAGAATCTCAAATACATTGTGTTGAACAAGTTCCCCTCCCCCCTCTACACACACACACACACACACACACACACACACAGAAATTCCATCACTGGAAGAACTTTTCTGTAATTCACAGAATTATGAAAACACAACCAAGTTTTGTGCCAAAGGTTCTTTGGTTTTGCTGCAACTGATCTTTTAAGAATTGTGTACAATGCAGGTGTGTTATTAAAAGTTATTAACTGATCGACCATATTAGTAATTACCTTGTTACACAAAATTGAACTTTTGCATCTTCTTTTACTTTTTCTTTGCAAACTCGTGCCTAAGATTCATCATATGATTGTCAGTATGCTTGAAGTTTTGTTTACTATTCATGCAAATCTTGTTCCCAATGGTTATCTAGTGATTACTGTGTTGGCAAATGGCCAGTCACCTTCCTCTTTTCCAATTAAATGTCCAATGCCCAGTAAATTGTTAGATATCCTTTGTGTCATTTTTCAGCAGTTAATTCGGCAATGTTTCTGCTCATCATCTCAGTCCAAAAATACTTGAGGTTTATCCTCGCCATACTGACAAGTTAATAGCAAGAAGGAGGCTCAGGTAGCTCAGTAAGGATCAGATTTACTGTTATGCAACAGAATATAGAATCCAATGAGAACTATAGCATGGGAGGCTTTGATTTGGTAACAGATGCAGAGAAGGGTAACTGAGGCTGAGGCCTCCGTACTGCAGATAGATAGCCACTGCATTTGCTCCCAAACAGTTGTGCTACCATGCTGTAAAGAGTTGGCTTGCTTCAATGAGACTTGTCACTGAAATGTCTGGTTGTTGCCTTGCTGTGTCCCAACTCATCACACTGAGTTGTAACAAATATATACTTCAATTGAGCTACCATTGCTATCGTTTTAGACCCTTTCTACCAACATGAGGACTCACTTGTAGGTCTGGGACAATCATGTGCCAGTAGTTTCCCCACTTGTTCCTACATGCCACAGCTGTGCCAATGGGACCTACAAAATCCTTGTTGAGGGAATGAGGACATGGAGACAATGGTGGACTTTTATGGAAATTCCTGAAAACCCTGACAATACTGTTACTAAACCAATCATTGGTCTACAGGGGTTATCACTGGATAACCTCATAGACCACAGTGGGAGTAATCTCCTGATCCTAGCAATTGTACCAATGCATCAACATTTATGGTTCATGTCACTAAACAATTCCCCACATTTTGGTGACACAACAGCTGTCCCCTCAAATGCTCATGCCTCCCTTCCCAGTGTAAAGGTGTTTCTTCTTCCTCAAATATACAAAGTCAAGCGGAGTGTAATTGGGCAGGCATTGAACAGTGGCTGGAAGGTGGATCTGCAACCAAGATCCTTCCACCATCACCACCCTATGCCAGCTATTGTTGCACAAGTCGGAGCACTGTGCAAGAAAATACAGGGTAACCCGAGCACATGTATACAAAGGTGTAGCTATGGGGGCAGCAAAATAAGGTCATTGGCTTGATAAAAACAAATCTCTCCCCTCCCCCATAGAGTTTTCCTTCAATTTCCATATTTCTAGAATTCTAGAGACTAAGATTCTGAAAAACGTGCACTCCAAGAACTCTTCTATTTGCTAGGTTCTTATTCCCTTGTCAACATTGTCTGGTTATTTTCTTTCTGTACCCAAACTACAAGGGATTCGCTCTCTAGACTGAGTTAGCGGTAAGAACTCTGGGAGAGTTAGCTGATAACTCAGGGGACTACCTAGGTTAGGTTAGTCAGAAACTCATTGCTATTTCTCTGAAGTAGAGTGAGGGATTTTTTGTAACCAGCAGCTATATCTGTTTGATTAGCTCTGTATGTAACTAAGTGAAGAAACTCTTTTCAAGCAACCATCAAGCTACTGTACATTTGTAACAAGTCAAGAGTTTTGTGCCTCTCAGAAAAAGAAGTTAGTTGTCTGTTGTTTTTATAAATAAATCTTTTTTTCTATTTAACTTTCATAAAGGTCTCTATCGTTCCTCAATCGATCAGCAAGCCTTTGTGATAATTCTAGCCTCTTTAACATCCTAATACCACAGAAAGGTCTATTATCCAAACAGTCATTTTGGGAGCTAAGGGGAGAGTTGTGTTGGCAGAGGAGGGAAAAGTTTACCTCAAAGACTCATTTTAAAATTTTTAAGGCAGCTTGGGTTGGTGGCAAAATTAAACAAAAAGAAGACTGAAGCAGTGTTCACTCTACCATTACACACCTCTAACATCATATCGCTACCATACTATTGTCCAGTAGTGTAATATTACATATAATCCTTTGCAGTGGTGTTCAGCAGTGGGATACTTGGTGTTAGATAACTACGCATTTCTCTATAATTGGTGCCAGTGGCAAGATTTATATCATACGCTTCTTTACAGCTCCCCTGTGGGAAACTCTCCTTACTACGGGAAAGACCGCAGTCCTGAACTATAAATATCTCTACCTTGTCAACAACCGGTCTTTAATGCAATAAGAGTTGTAAACTTTATAGTAGGTTGCGGGGGGGGGGGGGGGGGGGGGGGACACTTATGACAAAGATTTTGTTAGGGAGCAGAAGTGTTCCCATGGCAAGAGTGATGTGTGTTCATCAGCTCTTTTTAACATAAGTGTTAATGGTGCAGCGGGTTAAACCGCTGAGCTGTTGAACTTGCTGACTGAAAGGTTGGCGGTTCGAATTTGAGGAGTGGGGTGAGCTCTCGCTGTTAGCCCTAGCTTCTGCCAACCTAACAGTTCGAAAATATGCAAATGTGAGTAGATCAATAGGTACAGCTTCTCAGGGAAGGTAAAGGCTCTCCATACAATCATGCTGGCCACATGACCTAGGAAGTGTCTATGGAGAACCCTGGCTCTTCGGCTTAGAAATGGAGATGAGTACCA
Organism: Anolis sagrei ordinatus; assembly: GCF_025583915.1. Taxonomy (NCBI): domain Eukaryota; kingdom Metazoa; phylum Chordata; class Lepidosauria; order Squamata; family Anolidae; genus Anolis; species Anolis sagrei. The sequence goes on from NW_026847438.1 coordinate 206,980,392, forward strand.
CCCCCCAGAGTCGGACACGACTAGACAGGGGAAACCTTTACCTTTACTACTATAACATTGTTAGTAATGAACAGACGTGCCAGTGTAGTTGCCAAGCCCCAGAACTGACAACAAGGGCTGCTTAGAAGTAGAGATGAAGACAGTTCAGCCAATGTAGTTACAAGGGGATGCATGCACTCCGTCTGTGAGTACACCTCATTTTCTTTCCTCCTCTAAGCTGAGCTGAGCTAGTTCTTCATCATCTGATTTGCCTCCACACTCTTTCAGTTCCTTACTAGTAAGGAATAGCAGGAGCTATTCTTGGAGCCTGACAAATAGTGGCCTTTGGGTGGAGCTCAAAAGGCTATATAGGACAGCCCAGGCATGGGCAAATTTTGCCAGTAGGCTGTTAGGAATTGGGGAAGTTGAAGTCCAAAACACCTGGAGGGTCAAAGTTTGCTTCTGCCTGGGATAGCCCGTTTTGCATTTTAGAAATACTATATGTGTGAGGTAGACACAGAATTGTGAGGGGGTGTAATGCCCTGCCTGATTAGTTAAAGGGTCTTGATCTTTGTTTCAATTTCAAAAATTAGTGAAACTGAAATATGGGGCGGAGGGGGAGGAGAGGGAAGGAAGGAAGAAAGAGGCCAACATTATCTTATGGCAAGTCCTGGTAATGTCTATCATTATCTAAAAGTCTTCCTGAGGGCAGTGGCTTAATCTTACAAAAGTAACTTTTATTTCAGTGAGTCTTGATGCTTATAACTACTGAATAGCCAAGCATTGGCAGATTCCCATCTGTTACAGCTTTCCATTTTTATCTGTGATTCAAATGTGGCACTCTGTTATTTCCTGATCATTTCTAAACGCTTGAAATCCCCCTTCTGTAGCCTCCTCCGCTCGACTCACTGCTGAATGGATGATGCACTGATCTTTTTATTGGTTGGTAATGGATTTGGTTTGATTGCTTGACAGAAGAACAATAGAAGGATAAACAATTCCATTTGTGGCCATGAAATTCCCCATCTGTTTAGCGTGTTTGTGTTCAGGAGGAACTGGACAGAGACAGATGAACAAACCAGCTGAGTCTGATGGTAATGGCATCAGTCATACAAGCTGAACATGTGGCACAATAAATCAAAAACTAATTGAACTTTGGGCTGATTGTATTGATTGCTCCTTGAACATTTGAAATACTCCAGTGTTTTCTAGAACAACAGCTTTCCTTCACGCCCCCGTAATAGTTTGGGTGCCAGGGGACAGTTTGAAAACTGCCCTATAAAAAGGTTAAGTGATGCAAATATTCTGCTAATTTTCCTTTTCCTTTTGTTTTTTAAGCCTTGCATATAATAACAGCTTTGTCTTTGGTTCAGCCTAATTCATCAAATGCTGACGTCTTCAGATATTTTAGCGAATCAGATCAGTGATAGAAAAATATGGTTCAATGACATCAGTTCTGATTCTAAATTCTGAACATGACCATTTCCTATAGCATCAGGGGGGTTTTTTTGTGTCAGGAGTGACTTGCAAAACTTCTGGTGTGAGAGAATTGGCCGTCTGCAAGGATGTTGTCCAGTGGATGCCTGGATGTTTTGATGTTTTACTATCCTTGTGGGAGGCTCCTCTCATGTCCCCGCATGGGGAGCTGGAGCTGACAGAGGGAGCTCAAACCACTCTCCCCAGATTCGAAATGGTCAGCAGTCCTGCCAGCACAAGGATTTAACCCATTGCAGCACCAGGTACTCCAGTAGACAATTTAATTGATGGGATTTACATATATGCTGATTTATCATTCAACAATTCATTGAATGCATCTACTCTAGTTTGGAGCCGGAGCTGACAGAGGGAGCTCATCTGCACTATCCCCGGATTTGAACCTGCGACTGTCAGTCTTCACTCCTGCCAGCACAAGGGTTTTACCCATTGTGCCACCAGGGGCTCCATAGCATCAGGTGAAAATTGCTTTTAATTCCATATTGCTTCAAATGCAGCCTCTCAACCATTAACAATCATTTATTGAAAAGGTTTATGCAGTATAGCTTTAGTCACCACACAACACCAAAATAACAATTTATTCTCTTCAATGCAAATTTCAGTGAGGAAGATGCAAAATCCACCCCCAACCTCCAAAATGAATAACATCTGGTGGGGACAAGGAGGTGGGATACAAAATAAAATTATGATTATGATGATTATTATTATTATTCAACCAAAAGCAGCTTGCAGCATTAATAATAATAATAACAATAATATAATGGAAACAATAAACATTGACAAAATCACAATCTGTCAACTTCAAAAGGTCACTTTGCTTGGATCTGCGCGCATCATTCAAAAATACATCACACAGTCCTAGACGCTTGGGAAGTGTTTGACTTGTGATTTTGTGATACGAAATCCAGCAGATATATACTGTGTTTTTGTATCAGTAAAATAATAACTTTAATTTTGTATCCCACCTCCATCTCTCCAAAGGGACTCAGGGTGGCTTACATGGGGACAAGCCTGATCAACATAGTTTAAAATAGCCAAATAAAGTTCATGCCACATTGTCACAGGATATTTATGCCCTATACCGCTGGAGAAATTATACTGTTTAGCCAGTATTGTACCACTGGACATCTGCCAGGAAGGAGCAGCCAATAATGAAAGGACCAAGGTAGTGACATCTTTGACCCATCCTCTGTTCGGATATCAGCCAGCACGTCAAAGCCTTCAATCAAGAAATAGTTTTCTAAGATCTACAGAGATACTCACAGGAAAACCTCAGCAAGTAGGAGTCCAAAAGTGGCAGGCAAAAACCCAGAACCTCAATCCATGGCTGATACCAAATGAGGGACTCCCCCCTGGGCATATGGAAGACTGGGTGACTTGAAAGGCGCTAAACAGACTGCGCTCTGGCACTACGAGATGCAGAGCCAACCTTAAGAAATTGGGCCAAAAAGTGGAGTCCACGACATGCGAGCGTGGAGAAGAGCAAACCATAGACCACCTCTTACAATGCAGTCTGAGCCCTGCCACATGCACAATGGAGGACCTCCTTATAGCAATACCAGAGGCACTCCAATTGGCCAGCTACTGGTCAAAGGACGTTTAATAGAATGCCAAGTTTGCAAACTTTGTGTTTTTTTTAAATGCAATACAACTGTTTGGTTCACTCCTGATACAATAAACAAAACTTTGTGTTTTTAAATACATTACAACTGTACCCTTGGTTTGCTTCTGATATGATAAATATAATAAATAAATTATTATTATTATTATTATCTTAGGATTGTGACTATGAAATGTCAGTGGATGGAGGAGGAGGGGTGGATGGAATTTGCAGTGGCTTCAGTGAGCCTTTCTCTCCCATAAATGAGTGCAGAATTACAGTTGATGCCTTGTGCTTTTTTAACAGGAGCTCAACACCTCAGCAAATCAGGCCACCTATTAAAAGAGCTAAATGTAGGTTTGAGTGCTTAAGGACAAGCATCTATATTTGAAAATGTTGATCTCTGTGCTAAAAGGCTGGGCATTACTGGAACGTATTATTGCACTGGCTGGAAGAACAAAGATTTGAAAGTAAAATATGCTTTTGTTAGAGGATGAATCTCCCACTGTGTTCTTTGCTGTTTTCTTTTAAGAGAAGGAATACTTATGCTTTGATGTTTAAAATTAAAACTGTGCTGAAAGTGAAGAATAGACATTATAAAACAATACCCAGTTCAGTTTTTTTAAAAAAACAAACAAACAAACCCTTGTTTCATAATTTCCCATCTATATGCTATAGACCAAGATTCCTTCAGTTTGCCCCTTATTATTCCAGAGGTTGTCTGCAAACCCGTATGGTAACAAGAGCTGCTATGCAAATAAAATGCTACCGGCATGGCAGTAGTTTGAAGGAAGGGCAAAATCAAGCCCTAACGTGAGCAGAATTCATACAAAGGCAGACGGGGGTAGAAAATGTTGCCACGAAGAATATGGAATGAGATGAGATCACAGCATCAGTCTGTCCTTTGTGGACCTGGACAATGATCACAGAGCCAGATGGGATTAGCGAAACCTATTTACCAGAAGTTCAGAGCAGTTGCATGAAGCCGAAAGGCAGCCAGGAGAGAGAAGTGAAAAATGCACCAGATTTACAGCTGCAGTGATGAAAATCTAGAAGTCTTCACTGTGATTTCTTCCAAATGTGAGTACCCACTAAACATAGCTATTGAGGAAAGGCTGGGATCCCCCCCCCCCCCAAAAATGGCATGTTAGGAACAAGCCTTCCAAATGATGCATTCGGAGGCATGCTCACTGTGCTGTACTTGCTGTGTTGTGATCCCTGATTTTCGCTCAGAGAAACTACAGACAGACGCTAAGATACACAAACAGGGGGAAGTATTTCCTGAGCGAGAAACTATGTGCAGCCAGTGTGCCTAATTCCAGTGTGCTGGACCACCCATATGACAATTAAGGCGACGGGACGTAATGTTAAGGATATGGAAGATGGGATCCCAAGCAATTATTTGTCATATAAAGAAAAATGCGGGTCTATTCAGTCATGGCCCACTAGATCAAAACAGAGACTGTTTTCGAGTGCATGTTCTTTCTGAGACTGATTGTATACTTAACCTTAGCAGCAGTCTGTCACAGAGAGCACAAGTCAGACAAAAATCAATACCCGTTCAGGAGAACAATAGTTTTTCAAAGGGAAATAGATTAAGCATGAGAAGCTCTTTGTGGAGAAAAACGCCATCCCCTATTTAGTTGACAACTTAGTTGTGCTTTCCAAAATGTATTATTATGATTTTTTTAAAATGCCAATAGCATTTTTCTTGATTTCCTGATAAGAATATGTTTTTCTCACTCACACACTTACTGAAACGTATTTCCATTGTTCCATTGTTCTTTTTTAATTGCTCACTAATTTGCGTATTCTTTCCTTGCTGATGAAGTGAAACAAAAAGCTCGACCACAAATCAAAGTTCTGTTTCATAGATACACCAAACCACTATGACCCAAGTATATTGTCCAGCACTAATGTAATAAAAAAATAAATGCTAGGAGCACATTCCCATCCATTATATCTTCGGTGATCACTCTTCTACACCTAGAGCTGGGCAGGGAAAACTGATTTGTTAAAAAACACAATTTAACAACAGTTCTGTAGAAAGATCTTTTAGTTCTTTCATGGAGCCTCCATAGTGCAATGGGTTAAATCCTTGTGCTGACAGGATTGCTGACTGAAAGGTCGGCGCTTCGAATCCGGGGCAGCAGGGTGAACGCCCATCTAACAGCTCTAGCTTCTCATGTGGGGACATGAGAGAAGCCTCCCACAGGATGGTAAAACATCCAGGCATCCCCTGGGTAGTGTCCTTGCAGACAGTCAATTCTCTCACATCAGAAGCAACTTGCAGTTTCTCAAGTTGCTCCTGACACACAAATAAAAGCTAATTCATACAATAGTGCCACCAAAATCATTCTCCAGGCCCAATTCAAACAATGGGACTTTCTTTCACACAGCAGTTCTCCACCCTTCAAGGAACACCAATGCTTTTAAGGATGGTATAAAAGTCAAAAATTCGGCAGATTGAAACTTTCATTGGCTTGAAGATAACACAGTGGGGGAAGCTCTTCCCAGATGAATCTCTAGTCATGCAGCCAGAGTTAGGAAGTGTGTGAAAACAAATATAAACCTGCAACAAATATAAACTAGAAACCGAACTTAAGATTTTAAACTCATTTTTCAGTGGGTGTGACTTAGGGAAGCAAATTGTAGTAGCTGAGGTCAGAGGACCTATTTGGCAATCAATATCCCACAAACTTGGTTTGCAAGGGGACTCCATTCCAGAATAAGCTTCTTCTCCCCAGCTGCAAGGCGAGAGAGCCTATATGCCCAGCTTTACCATTAGGCAGAATGAAGCCACCAGCCAAGGCAACTGATGCTGTGAAGAAAGAAATCAAATTGTGGCATGATGCTGGAACGCAAAGCAATGTGTGGCACACAGGCTGCTTTGTGCCACTGGAGCTAATCTATTGTCCAGTCACTTAATATCATCTATATACAGAAATTGGGGAAATGGTAGGACACTAATCTTAAATTTTGTATGAGGCAGCAAAATGTCTTGGGATCACTCTTTCAACTTGAGACAAGTTTTTTTTTCCATGTCACAAGCAACTTGAGAAATTACAAATTGCTTCTGGTGAGAGAGAATTGACCGTCTGCAAGGACATTGCCCATGGGACACCCGGATGTTTTATTATCCTGTGGGAGGCTTCTCTCATGTCCCCATATGAAAAGCTGGAGCTGACAGACGGAAGCACACCCCACTCCCCAGACTCAAACTGCCAACCTTTCGATCAGCAGTACTGCTGGCACAAGGATTCAACCCATTGCACCACAAGGGACTCCTTTGGGACACGATGACTGTATAGAACCATGGTTGCCAATCCTCGGTTCTCCGGGTGTTTTGGACTTCAGGTCCCAGAAATCCCAGTGAGTTTACCAACTGTTAGGAATTGTGGGAGCTGAAATCCCAAGTATCTGGAGGACCAAAAGTTGGGAACCACTGGTGTAGAAGGTAATTATAGTTGTTATATAGGACGGGGGGTTGTCTCAATTCCTCAGTCCTATAGATGTCAAGCCACGTCTGCTGAAATGCCTTCTCCTGTGCACTTGTTAAAAACCTAGCAGCCCAACTTTGAAGAAGAGACTCTAGATTAACTACTTGTATAACGGTATTCAAAGAGATAGTTGCATAAGTCTGTTTTAGCATGAAAGGAAATTTCCAGCATAGATTTCTATAGGCTACATTCCACTTCATTGGAAATAGCAGCTGATGAAGTGGATTGTAGTCTGGAAAAGTTAGAAAGCCTTTTTCTCAGTGTCAAAGGTGTTACTGGATTTTTTATATTGGTGTAATACTACTCAGTGTGTAGAATCACAACATGGAGACTCAGTATATTATAAATCAAAATAACATGGTATAAACAGGAGTTATGTTCCAAATTCCCAACCACCTAATTTTTATGTATCTCCCAAATTCTTGAGAGATTATGGCAGTTGCAGTTTAAGATTTATTAATCCCTGACTTGGGCAGGGTTGTATGAGAACATTGCCCCAATTTGGATATTCAGGTAGGAGTGATAGGGCAGAATAGGACTAAAATGTATCTGTTCCACTTTTCTATTACAAATTGAGCATTCCTAAGCCAGAATCCTGAAATCCAAAATACTGCAAAATCCTACATTGTTCACATAAGTGGCTGAGATGGTGACTCTTTTGTTTTCTGATGGTTCAATGTCCACAAACTTTGTTTCATGCACAAAATTATTAAAAATGTTCTATATATAAAATTATCTTTAGGCTATGAGTATAAGTTGTATATGAAACACAAATGAATTTCAAATTGAAATTTTGGTTCCATCTCCAAGAGATCTCATTATGAATGTATATGCAAATATAGGAATTCCAAATTTGAAGGGAAAAAAATCCTGTATTCAAATACTTCTGGTCCCAAGCACTTCAGATAAGGGATGCTCAACTTGTACTAAAGTCAAATGGCTACTGCTACTAAAAGCCCAGAAGAAGGGTATGAGTGAAGAAACTGTATCATCCCACTATGATTCTTGGGAATTGTTATTCAGAGTCACACCTAATATTAACATAAAACTATTATGATTAGTGCAGCTAAGATCCTCCATCACATCATAGCCAACAATGGATCCATGCTCAGGACTCACTTTAAATTCCAAGGAGTCATTTCATAAGATGGAGGTCAATTATTATTATATTTATTTATACCCTGCTTTATCTCCCCCAAAGGGGACTCAATGTATCTCTGAGGTTGATTCAAGCATCATCCTGGAGACCTCTGTTGTAGCTCAGCAAGCAGCAGGGGATTTTTCTGACATGTCAGAGGATGAGGGGTTTGATAGGTTTCAAAGTGGTGAGTCTGTCAGTGCTAGGAGAGAATTGCAGGAGGTTGAGGCCAATGTTTTGCATTTCTGTGATTATTCCCAGGCAACCAGGGAAAGTGAAACCAGTTCTCTTGGGTAATAGTCTTTGGCCAATGGGGAGTTTTCTCAAGAAGCCAGATTAGGTTTGAGAATGGAGGGAGTGAAGAATGACTATTTAGACATTCTGAGAGAATCTGTGAGAAGACTTTGAAGCCCAGGTGCATTTGGCATGATCTCATGGCTATTTGGTTGGGCTTAAATTAAGTGGTGTTGGCTTTACGCTTCTCAGAGGAGATAACATTGCTAAGGGATGGCTCTCCTGTCTGTCTCTGCTCTCAAGTTCATGTTTCAAGTATCCTCAAGTTCCCTGTTCTTGCGAACTTGGGAATTTACCTTGGAAAAGTTCCTGTTGTCTTGTTCATGGATTTATGTTTGAAGTATTGCTGTGGATTTTGGCACTTTTGACTTTATATACTTGGTCCTTTTTGAATTATTGCTATTTTATACTTGTTATGCCTCTGACCCTGAAATTGCCCTTTTCCCCCTTTTTACTTGTTTTTTTTTCAATAAACATCCTTAGATAGAACTATTGGACTTGTGTGTGTTGCTAGGCGAAAAGGAGTTTCAGTGCTAGAGTGCAACAACCTCCAACACTTGGAGTGGCTCCTTGATGCTGTGGATTTCTCTTGACATCTATAATCATAGCTATAGTTCCATGATAGTGAATGTGAAATATAGATGAATATGGAACAGTTACAGATCAGTAACTCGAGGTTGCATACTTCTGAATAATTTTGACAAATCATCATCAAAATTGCCAACCAGCACCATAAATTTATCATAACTGGTTGCCAGCCAGTTACAACAGAAAAAAATGTTAAGAGACTCCCACTCCCCGTGGGTATTTAATGATGTAGGTCGTTGTGTATAATGATAACATGGTGGGTTTGTAGCTACACATAAGTGCTTTGTTCTATAGGGGATTTTTCACAATCTCGGCGACATTCAGGCCAAGGTGCTCCAAACAAATATTATCCTCTTTTATGTGTAGTAAGTGGCTTTCTCTCCCTGCAGACATACATTTCAGCTGAAGGGATTACAATAGACGAAATGAAAATATGCCAGCTGCACATTTATACGGCACTCGTGGCCTTTTAATCTGGAGCATCCTTAATGTAATTAAAATTGCCTTAGAAATGTAGGGAATATAAATAATTTTTCAGCCTCCTCCTTTCCACTGAGGACACTAACAAATAGACTGCATAAAAAGAAGAGTAACATACATGGGCTTATTATGCGTAGGCAGACATCCTGCATCAAAGTAGCCAACCAGATGGCTATTGCTAGGAGAATCCCAGAAGCAGGGCAAACCACTGGTGTTTGGGCTTTAGTGCTTATCTTCTATTACTTTAATAGAAAAGGTTTTGTTTGTTTCTGCATGTTTTGTTTGTTTATTAATTCTTACATATTAACTGTTGCTTAAAGGACGATTTAGCAAATTGTCATTATGACATAACAACCTTAATTCCTCAGGATGGGAACAACTATGCCCACCAAAAATGCAAATTAACATTAGTTATAGTTTTCATCATAACTTACCAAGAAAACAAGAAGAGCTGATGAATGATCCCACCAGCACCCCAGTCTGTGCTATTTGACTGTATCTCTTCTGTTCTTCATAACTTGTTGAGGCTGCTGGGAGTTGTAACCCAAAATAGCTGGAGGGCCAATGCAATAACACATGTGCCACCCTCATGGACCTCCTCCCATACCAAACCATACCATAATAGTAAAAGTAAAGATTTCCCCTTGACATTAAGTCTAGTCATCTCTGACTCCAGGGGATGGTGCTCATTTCCATTTCTAAGCTGAAGAGCCGGCATTGTCCATAGACTCTTCCAAGGTCACGTGGCCGGCATGATTGCATGGAGCTCTGTTACCTTCCGAAGTGGTACCTATTGATCTACTCACATTTGCATGAGTAGAGTAGGTTGACAGAAGCTGGGGCTGACAGCAGAAGCTCACCCCGCTCCCCAGATTCAAACTGCCAACCTTTTGGTCAGCAAGTTCAGCAGCTCAGTGGCTTAACCCAGTGTGCCATGAGGTGCTCCCATACCACAATATCATAGCTAAAATATGAGAAAAATATATAGCAGCAATGAACGCAACAGCATGTGCCTGCAGCACATACAAACAAAACCACATGATTAAAAGTGTTATTGTAATTGGGTAATAATGACCAGCACATTAGAAGATTAGTAAGTACATCAGGATAGAGTTTTAGCCTTGTAAGTGTTCTGAAACAGTACATGGAAGCTAAATCTAGACTTAAAAATAATGTTTTTGTGGTTATAACAAAACATGTCACCCAGTGCGGTTCACACACCCCACACCCCTTGAAGTACCACTGCCTATTGGTATGTCACAAATTCATTTTTAATGCAACTCCTCAAAACAGCTAGGAATTTTTTGTGGTATCATTTGAAATGGTTACAGCTCAGTACAAAATGCTATTCTGAGATCTTTTGATGTAGGGTGGTATTGAAATGTAAGTAAGTAAGTAAATAGATAATAGCTCTTCATACAATTAAGTATCAGAATGACTTCCAAACATCACTACTTATGAGGGCAGATAAGGGGAAATGTGGAATATTCTATTTATTTATTATTTATTTATTATTTACTGCATTTATTGACCGCCGCTCTCAGCCCTAGGGCGACTCGCGGCGGTGCACAACATATAAAAACAGTTTACAAAAGGGCAAAACAGGAAATCAATACAACAATAATACACTATAATCTAGTTACACTAAATAATCCGCTCCGTCACATCATAGAATCATAACCAATATCATAATCCATATTCCGTTCCAGTTGTCAATTACCAATTGCCGTAGCGCTCAGTTGAATGCCTTCTCAAATAGCCAGGTCTTCAGGCTCCTACGGAAGGACAAAAGGGAGGGCGCCTGTCTGATGTCAGCAGGGAGGTCGTTCCACAGCCGGGGGGCCACCACCGAGAAGGCCCTTTCTCTCGTCCCCGCCAGACGTGCCTGTGAAGCAGGCGGGATCGAGAGAAGGGCCTCCCCAGACGATCTCAAGGTCCTCGTGGGCTCATAGGCCGAGATGCGGTCTGAAAGGTATTTTGGGCTGGAACCGTTTAGGGCTTTGTAGGATAACACCAGCACCTTAAATTGGGCCCGGTAGCAAATCGGCAGCCAGTGGAGCTGGAACAGCAAGGGCGTTGTGTGCTCCCTGCGTCCCGCTCCTGTTAGTAACATGGCTGCCGCGCGCTGGACTAGCTGAAGCTTCCGGGCCGTCTTCAAGGGCAGCCCCACGTAGAGAGCGTTGCAGTAGTCAAGGCGGGATGTGACCAGAGCGTGTACCACCGTGGCCAAGTCAGACTTCCCAAGGTACGGGCGCAGCTGGCGCACGAGCCTAAGCCGTGCGAATGCTCCCCTGGTCACCGCTGAAACCTGGGGATCCAGGCTCAATGATGAATCCAGGGTCACACCCAAGCTGCGAACCTGCGCCTTCAAGGGAGTGCGACCCCGTCCAGCACAGGCTGTAACCCTATACCCTGTTCGGCCTTGCGACTGACCAGGAGTACCTCTGTCTTGTCTGGATTTAATTTCAGTTTGTTCGCCCTCATCCAGACCATTACAGCGGCCAGGCACCGGTTCAGGACCTCGACAGCCTCCTTAGTAGCAGGTGGAAAGGAGTGACAGAGTTGGACATCATCTGCGTACAGATGCCACCGCACCCCGAAACTCCGGATGATCTCACCCAGCGGCTTCATGTAGATATTAAACAGCATGGGGGACAGTATAGAGCCCTGTGGAACCCCACAGGTCAAAGGCTGTGGTGTTGAACAGGAGTCCCCCAATAACACCTTCTGGGTGCGGCCCTCCAGAAATGACCGGAGCCACTACAGAGCAGTGCCCCCAAGACCCATCTCCGCAAGGCGCCCCAGAAGGATACCGTGGTCGACGGTATCGAAGGCCGCTGAGAGGTCCAGGAGCACCAACAGGGACACACTCCCCCTGTCTAGCTCCCGGCGCAGATCATCCACTAAGGCGACCAAGACCGTCTCGGTTCCATGTCCCGGTCTGAAACCAGACTGTGCCGGATCCAGATAATCCGTGTCTCTCAAGAATACCTGGAGTTGTGAGGCCACCACGCTTTCCATGACTTTGCCCAAAAAGGGAAGATTGGAAACAGGCCGAAAGTTGTCAAATTTAGTGGGGTCCAGTGATGGGTTCTTCAACAGCGGTTTTATAATTGCTTGTTTTAAGCACGCTGGAATCTTGCCTTTCCGAAGGGAGGCATTAACCACCACCGTTACCCACTCAGCCAATCCCCCTCTGGCCTCCTTCAGAAGCCAGGATGGGCAGGGGTCTAGGATGGACGTGGTGGGCCTCATTCCTCCAAGTATCTTGTCCACATCCTCGGGCTTCACAAACTGAAAAGAATCCATCAAAATAGGACAAGCAGGTGCTCGTGTCACATCCTCAGAGACTGCATTTAACATGGTGTCCAGCCCAGAACGGATCAAAGCGACTTTGTCTGCAAAAAACCGAGCAAATGCTTCGCAGCGCGTGACCGAGTTGTCAGGGCTCCCGCCTGAGGTGGCGGGAGTTAAAAGACCTCTGACAATCCGGAACAACTCCGCCGGACGGTTTTTTGCAGACGCAATAGTGGCCGCAAAGAAACTTTTCTTTGCGGCTTTTATTGCCGCGGCATATGCCCTTAAAAAGGACACAAACCGTGCTCGATTTGGCTCGCTTGGGTCCGAACGCCACACGCTCTCTAGTTCCCTCTTCCTTCGCTTCATCACTGCCAGCTCCTCAGTAAACCAAGGAGCTGGTTTAGCTCGGCTACTTGAGAGGGGACGTTCCGGAGCGATCACGTCAATTGCCCTGGCCATCTCCCCATTCCAGAGAGCGACCAAGGCCTCGACATGGTCACCTACGAGGCGGGAAAATCCCCAAGAGCCGTCAGGAATCCATTCGGATCCATAAGCCTCCTGGGGCGGACCAACTCTTAATGGGTCCTCCACCTTTGCAGAGGTTGGGGGGCGCAGTGAGCCTAAATCTGATCAGGAAGTGGTCGGTCCATGGCAACGGAGAGATGGACAACTCCTCCACACCGCCACCCTGCTCCCATCCCTGGCAGAAAACCAAGTCCAATGTGTGTCCAGCACAGTGGGTGGGGCCAGATATTTGTTGGGACAGCCCCATGGTTGCCATGGCAGACATGAAGTCCTGAGCCGCTCCTGTGAGGGTCGCCTCGGCATGGACATTGAAGTCTCCCAGCACCAGAAGCCGTTGAGACTCCAACGCCAGGCTCGAGACTACCCCCACTAGCTCAGGTAGGGAGACTGTAGTGCAGCGAGGTGGACGGTACACTAGCAGAATCCCTATTCTGTCCCGGTCACCCACCCTTAGGTGGACACATTCAAAATTTGTGGTCTGCAGGATGGGGCTCCTGGTCAGATGGATGGAATCTCTATAGACCACTGCAACCCCGCCTCCCCGTCCTCCGGATCTCGGTTGGTGCTGTACGGAGAAACCTGGAGGACAAAGCTGGGTGAGATTCACACCCCCAGCTTCATCCAGCCAGGTCTCCGTAATGCACGCCAGATCTGCCCGCTCATCCAGGATTAAATCCTGGATGAAGGTCGTTTTTCCGTTGACAGATCTGGCGTTCAGCAGCACCACCTTCAATCCAGAGGGCCCGCTCACCTGGCTACACCAATTTACCTTAGGAGACCGATTTGGGGTTATTAATGTAGATAAGTGGTCCGAATTAGGCCGAATTCGATGTCTCCTTTTTCCGCATCTCCTCCTTCCCACCACGACCTCTATGGGGGCCCCTCGGCTAGTGGAACACCTCCCCTCCTCCATGCCGCAATCCGAAACCAAGGTCTTAGTCTCTGTTTCGCTAGTTGTTTGGTTTGTTGGCGTTTTTTCATGCCAATTACCTTGATTCTCTTTCTCCCCCCTCCCCACCTCATTGTTATCCACGGGCTCCAGCCCACTTCCTCCCTTGCTCCTTCCACTAGTCACTAATATCAAGGACAGTATAAGTAGAAGAGTGGGGGACCTCATGGGTGATAACAGTGCACTTCAGTAAGATTGGTAGTGGAAAAGAGTAGTGAACGTTTCAGCCGCGAAAGTAAGATAGTACATAAAGTGCAAGAGTCTTAACGTGCAACAATAGTAGGCTCCACGGCTGGAATATTCTAGACTCCATGTCTTCAGTTCCTTCCATCTGTTTTTGACTTCACCCAGAACTAGCTCCTGGTTTGAGCAGTACCTTCACAAAGAGCCTTATAGTGGGTTTCTTATGCCAGTAGGTCCCCCTTGTTGTGTGGGCGAGCTTTAGTAAACGTAGCAGAAGCAGCATTCCCTTCTGTGTGCAATAGAGCAGCCAGTTGTCATTTTACTGTAATTGAGTTCACATTCTCAGATACCGTTGGAAATGTAAATGGCAGCTTTCAGTTTCAGCCAACTGCTGCTAACTGGAATGCTTGTGCATAATGTATAGTCCCCAAAAGTAAGTTCTCCAAACTGTGCTGCTAAAATAATGGGGCCCGGCTGCCTGGGGGATGCTGTGTACTCTTAGAGGGCCTGCCTTGACATTAAAGGGAATTCGAACAACCTCTGAACTTCCTGCTGATGATGTTTCCATGTCTTCTCTGTTTTTGTAGCATGTAGCCCAGTTAGAAGAAAAACCAAAAGTGCACAGTGTGTCCTATCAAAAAAGGTAAGGAAACAGTTTTTTTCTGAATCGAAAATACTGATTTGGGCTGTTGTTGTGAATCTTCAGATCATTATCTATGACAATCCTAAAATGGGTTCATCATGGGATTTTCTTAGGTCTTCATCACACTTGAGGATTTTCCCACTTCAATCCATTTTAAATGCTGTGATTGCCTCCTGCAGAATTCTGGGGCTTGTGGTTGAGGGAGGCCCAGGGTTTCTCTGGATGAGCAGTTTAAAGGCCCCTCCCTAAACTACAAACCTCAGAATTATGCAGGAGGCAGTAAAGGCATTTAAAGTGGACTGAAGTGGGGAAATGCTCGAGTGTGATGAGGCCCTTAGGAAGATTTATTCAGAGAGGGTTTGTCATTGCCTTCCTATGAGACGGAGAGTTAGACTTACCCAAGGTCAGCCATAAACTTAGCATGGATTTAAACCCTATTGTCTTAGAGTATAGGATGCATCAGTCCAGGCAGGAAACCACAGGACTGGTGCAGAGCACACTATACTGCACCAGCCCAAGGAGTGGTTTCACTGCCTAATTCCATTCTTTTGGCTCATGTTTAACTTGTCCAAAAAGATCTTGGAGTCTTCGTGGACAACAAGTTAAACATGAGCCAACAATGTGATGAGGTGGCAAAAACAGCCAATGGGATTTTGGCCTGCATCAATAGGAGTATAGTGTCTAGATCCAGGGAAGTCTTGCTCCCCCTCTATTCTGCCTTGGTTAAACCACATCTGGAATACTGTGTCCAGTTCTGGGCACCACAATTGAAGGGAGATGCTGACAAGCTGGGATGTGTCCAGAGGAGGGCGACTAAAACGATCAAGGGTCTGGAGAACAAGCCTTATGAGGAGCGGCTTAAAGAGCTGGGCATGTTTAGCCTAAAGAAGAGAAGGCTGAGAGGAAACATGATAGCCATGTATAAATATGTGAAAAGAAGTCATAGGGAGGAGGGAGCAAGCTTGTTTTCTGCTGCCCTGGAGACTAGGATGCAGAACAATGGCTTCAAACTACAAGAAAAGAGATTCCATCTGAACATTAGGAAGGACTTCCTGACTGTGAGAGCTGTTCAGCAGTGGAACTTTCTGCCCCAGAGTGTGGTGGAGGCTCCTTCTTTGGAGGCTTTTAAACAGAGGCTGGATGGCCATCTGTCAGGGGTGCTTTGAATGTAATTTTCCTGCTTTGGCCGGGGGAAGGACTGGATGGCCCACGAGGTCTCTTCCAACCCTATGATTCTATGAAACCATTGCCTCACATAAAACATATTTTAAACAGCAGCATATATACATATACATGTACATATTTAAGTGGACATCACCAAAGAAGGCAAAACTCAAAGCTTTTTATAAGCACTCATTTGATAGAGTCATAGAGTTGGAAGAGGTCTCATGGGCCCTCCAGTCCTACCCCCTGCCAAGAAGCAGGAAACTTGTATTCAAAGCACCCCAATAGTTTTGTTAAATCTCCTTCAATTTTACAGGCAGCCCTCTGAGATCCAGGCTCTACTTGCAAATAATGCTGTTCAGATGCTTTGTTCCAGCTAACATATATGTAGTAAAAGCTTATGTGAAAGGGAGGCTCTGAAAATAAATGTTTTTAGATAATATAAAGCAGGAAAAATATCAAACTTTCCACCTTTACCTGATGTTAGCACTGGTAGTCTGCCTGAGATGACATAAGGTCTCCCACCCTGATAATCTTAGTAAATGTGTTTGTTTAATCCCAGACAAGGCAAAAATAGCAAACCTCCTGGAACCTTGCCAGAGCCTTTAACAGCAATAGTGCATTGAATGTGCCAGGATAGTGTTAAGTGCTGCTTGATCATATGACTGCCCCTGAGAATTAACCTCAGATGCCTTACTGTTAACTACTTCCTGATCGCAATCATGCACACAAACAATTTCTCTGTGTGAATATTTATGGGGAAATCCTAATTAACTCTTGGCCACAAACTTGCCAGGCTCTTTGTGTTATCATGGTATTATGTACTTCACCTGTGATGCGTGCTTTTAAAGAAACACTATGTGGACTTAATGACACTTACAAATACTATTTAATACATATTTAAATAGTATTTAATACAGTACTATTTAATACATTTAATACATATTAATACACATTAGAAAGTGTCCAATAATGTGTATGTTCTTTTATTATCATTATTATGCCCGAAATAGCAAGCATGGAGTGATAGAGATGTATGGTTCTGGAACTGAAATTAAGTTTTTGTTCAATAGGTTGCTTTGCTTTATTTTTTGCTGTGCATGTCTCGTTAGAGTACAACAGTGCTAATTTCCTACTCCTTCAACTAGTCCAGTGGTGCTCAACCTGCCTAATGTTGTGACCTCTTAATACAATGTTGTGACCTCTTAATGTTGTGACCTCTTAATCCTCATGTTGTGGTGACCCCATCCATAAAATTATTTTTGTTGCTACTTCATAACTGTTGTTTTGCTACTGTTATGAATCATCATGTGAATACCTGATATGCAGGATGTATTTTCATTCACTGGACCAAATTTGGCACAAATACCCGATTCACGGATCCACTGGTGGCGCAGCAGGGAAAACCACTGAGCTGCTGAACTTGCTGACCGAAAGCTTGGCAGTTCGAATCCGGGAAGCAGAGTGGGCCCCCATTGTTAGGCCCAGCTTCTACCAACCTAGCAGTTCAAAAACGTACAAATGTGAGTAGATCAATAGGTACTGCTTCTGCAGGAAGCTCCATGCAGGCATGCTGCCCACATGACCTTGGAGGTGTCTACGGACAATGCCAGCTCTTTGGCTTAGAAATGGAGATGAGCACCACCACCCCAGAGTCAGACACAACTTGGCTTAACGTCAGGGGAAACCTTTACCTACCCAATACACCCAAATTTGAATACTGGTGGGGTTGGGGAGGGGATTGATTTTGTCATTTGGGAGTTGTAGTTGCTGGGATTTATAGTTAAAGAGCATTCTGAACTCCAGCAATGATGGAATTGAACCAAACTTGGCACACAGAATCCCCATGACCAAAAGAAAATAGTGAGGGCCCTTCCACACAGAAAATCCCACAATATCTGCTTTGAAATGGGTTTTCTGAGTCTACACTGCCATATGTTCTAGTTGAACGGTTGGACAATGTGACTGGACAATGACTGATTAATGAAATGCGGAGGACTTACAGTTTTTTTTATTATGTTTATTGCTGTCAATTGTAATGATTTTTTTATCTATGTTAAATGTTTTTAATGTTTAAACTATTTTTGTACTGTTGTGGGCATTGAATTGTGCCGTTTTGTAAACTGCCATGAGTCGCCCTCGGGCTAAGAATGGCGGTATAGAAGCGTAGTAAATAAATAAATAGATAGATAGATAGATAGATAGATAGATAGATAGATAGATAGATAAACCAGAAAATGTGGGATTTTCTGTCTTGATATTCTGGGATATAGGGTTGTGTGGAAGGGCCCTGGAAGGGTTTGGTGGGTATTGACCTTGAGTTTGGAAGTTGTAGTTCAGGTACATCCAGAGAGCACTGTGGACTCAAACAATGATGGATATGGACCAAACTTGGCACGTATACTCAATACACTCAAATGTGAACACTGGTTGAGTTTGGGGAAAATAGACCTTGACATTTGGAAGTTGTAATTGCTGGGATTTATAGTTCACCTACAATTAAAGAGCATTATGAACCCCACCAATGATAGAATTGGTCCAAACTTCCCACAAAGAACCCTCATGACCAACAGAAAATACTGTGTTTTCCGATGGTCTTTGGCGACCCCTCTGCCACCCCCTCGTGACCCTTCCAGGGGTACCAACCCCCAGGTTGAGAAATACTGAACTAGTCTATCAATAATGTTCTTACTGTTTGCTTGCTTTTGAAGTGTAATACAAAAACAACCAATAAAGGTGTTTTGCAATGCAATTTCTTTGTAGTTTCCCTTCACAAGAGGAACAAATTACTCCCAACAAACAGCTGCTGGAAAAACTTTTTTAAAAAAGGAATCAAACATCTCAAGAATTGCTTGCTAATTTGGGTGCTGCTGCCATTCATCTGAATCATAGCCAAACTCACATTAGCTTTTCTGACACAATTAGAAAAGAAAAGTGATTTCAAGATAATCCTAGCGATTTGCCTTGCCTGCTCATCATGACCTAGGGAAGCCTCCAATCTTGTTTGAATCTAAATGGTGCTACTCTTGGCTTGGTTTCCTGACCTACATAAGTCATCTGACTTATTACAGCACTGGTTTTAGTCGCTCATATAAGCAAATAAATCTGGCCACAATCTTCTTTCTAAGAAAGAGTACTGCTAGGAAATTGAGCAAACGTGTATGAATAAACAGTGCAACACCAGTCATTCCAATTGTTAAAATCTTGTATATGGCTATGTTTCAGAATCATTCTTTCCTGATATTTTGTCCACATCTATGGCAGGCATCCTCAGAGGTTGTGAGGTCTGTTGGAAACTAGGCAAGTGATGTTTATTTTTCTTTGGAATATCCATGGAGAGAGAAAGAACTACTGACTGTTTGAGGCAAGTGTAAATGTTGTAATTGGCTACTTTGATTGGCATTGAATGGCCTTGCAGCTTCAAAGCTTGGCTGCTTCCTGCCGGGGAGATCCTTTGTTGAGTGGTGTTAGCTGGCCCTCAGAGAATCATAGAATCAAAGAGTTGGAAGAGACCTCATGGGCCATCCAGTCCAACCCCCTGCCAAGAAGCAGGAATATTGCATTCAAATCACCCCTGACAGATGGCCATCCAACCTCTGTTTAAAAGCTTCCAAAGAAGGAGCCTCCACCACACTCCGGGGCAGAGGCTTCCACTGGTGAACGGCTCTCACAGTCAGAAAACAAGCCCCTGATTGTTTTCTGTCTGGAATTCCCCTGTTTTTTAGTGTTGTTCTTTTTAGACCAGGTCAGACTACACAGACAATTTCAACAAAAAGGAAGAAACCATGAAAATGAACAATATTTGGCTACCAGTATTTTAAAAAAGTCTAAAACCAGGACAGTGAATAAAGAGAAACAGTCAAAAACAGGGGAATTCCAGACAGGAAACAATCAGGGCCAGCCAACACCTCCCCAACAAAGGATTCCCCCAGGCAGGAAGCAGCCAGGTTTTGAAGCTGTAAAGCCATTCAATGCTAATCAAAGTCGTTTGCCTCAAATGGAGAAGAGTTCTTTCTCCCACCCTGGACATTCTACAGATATATAAAACCCACTTGCCTTGTTTCCAACAGACCTCACAACCTCTGAGGATGCCTACCATAGATGTGGGTGAAATGTCAGGAGAACATGCATCTGGAATATGGCCATACAGCCCGGAAAACTCACAGCAACCCAGTTGCATTATTAAGATAAATAGAACAATTGCTCTGCAGAAAAAAATACCCTCTGTTAAAACCATGTGATGGTACTTTCAGTTCCTTTATTTTATGGTGAAAGTATGGTGACAGAAGTAAAAAATCGTACATTGATTTCATAACTGCAGGTTACTTGTAGCAGAGACTGAAGACTTTATCACACCAGGCCCTTTTCCCACTGAAATAGTAACCTTTTCCACACAAAACCCATTTCCTCTTGTCCCAAATGCAGCTTTGGAATCTTTCCTGCAGGTCTTCTTGCAGTCTTCACTTGGCTAAAAGCGTATCACGCGCAGCATTTGGGAGGTCCTGTCCAATACCATCCCTTTTCCTAGTTTGGCACATACGTGCGTACATGCACAAAGATGCCCCTCCAGAGAAAAAGAATGAAACAGAAACAATCCTACATCTAAAGAGAGCTCTTTTTCCCTGGTGGGGGGGGGGGGGTCATCTGCCTGATCCAGGATATACTAAATTAATTGCTGGCAGATTAATCGCTACTTTAGCTGCTGGCATTTATCTGCCAGTGATTAATCAGATCTAGAGTGTAGCAACAAGAACAGCAAAAAAGATTAAACTGGAAGGGGTCACTTACTTCTCCAGGCATTTTATGTTGGTGTGCTTTAACTGTGTTGCATCCCGCCTCAAGCCATAAAGAGAGGCAGGTGACAAATTATTATTATTATTAGTAGTAGTAGTAGTAGCAGTAGTAGTATTTCATGTGTGAAAGAGTCTGGAACTTGGATGCTCAGCTGCTGTTGAGTGGGCAGTGAGCAAAGTTTTGTCTTTGGCTGAAGAATCCCCAGTTTGGGGAAAGGGAACAGAACTTGTCAAGGGATTTTTCTTTTGCCAACGTCTTAAATCAAGAAACAACTTTCTAAGATGTACAGAGACACTCGCAGGAACACCTTAGCAAGCGAGAACCATGCCCAGAAAGGGAATATTTGACATTGACCTATAGTTGTTCAGTTGAATGGGATCCAGTGCTGGTTTGTCTCCGAAAAATCCTGCAAATCTTTTGGGAAGACGGGCGGACAAATGTCAGCGTCCTGAAAGAAGCAAAGACCACCAGCATTGAAGCGATACTCCTCTGTCATCAACTCCACTGGACTGGCCACGTTGTCTGAATGCCCAATTACCATCTCCCAAAGCAGTTACTCTACTCCAAACTCAAGAACAGAAAAAGGAATGTTGGTGGACAGGAAAAGAGGTTTAAAGATAGGCTTAAAGCCAACCTTAAAAACTGTGGCATAGACACCTAAAACTGGGAAGCCCTGGTGCTTGAGCGCTCTAACTGGAGGTCAGCTGTGACCAGTAGTGCTGCAGAATTCAAAGAGGCACAAATGTAGGGAGAAAGGGAGAAATGTGCCAAGAGGAAGCAATGTCAAGCCAACCCTGACCAGGACTGCCTTCCAATTAGATACCAATGTACTCACTGCGGGAGACTATGCGGATCAAGAACAGGGCTCCACAGCCACCTACAAACCCACCACCGAAACGCTACATCTGCAAGACAATCATCCTCGAGCTATGAGGGATTGCCTAAGTAAGTAAAGTCAGTAAGTAAGTAAGTCTTTAGTCGTGGTCTTACTACAGCATTTCTTGAGGAAAAAATATTACTATTTGAGGAATCCCACAAGGCCACATTGGAAGGTTCAAATTTAGCCCCAGGGCCTGGGATTCCCCAAACCTAAATCTGTATCCGACTTATAATATCTACAATCCAACATAATACATGATGTGCAACCAAATTCAAACTGTAGGATGCCCAAACACAATATATAATGCACAAGTTCAACCTGAAAAAACCAGGCATAGATGATGAGTCTGTGGGCACAAATTCATTTTCACCACTATAAGCAGTTGATGTCCATAATGGGATAACAATGTATTTTTGACCCTGCAGGCATAGCAAGATTCAAGCAAGATGTCCTTAATTCTGTCCAGTATAACACGAGACAATTTAATCTTCTTTCCATAGGTGGTGGCCCTATCTGACTACCATCCTCCAAGGGCAGAGGAGCTGTCGCCACATAAAAGAGATCTTGTTCAAGTCTTCTGCAAAGATGAAGGTGGGCAAGATTTCAGACAGACGCCGAAGAGACAGCAAGCATCTTTCTCCAGTCCTACAAAGTGCACTACAACACAGAGTAAGTCCCAGCCAGTTCCTCATTCAAATCACAGGCTTATTAATTGTCTGGAAGGATAGCCCTATTAAACTCTAACAATAAAAACTTGGTTGTTGCAGGTTTTTTGGGCTGTATGGCCATGTTCTAGAAGCATTCTCTCCTGACATTTCGCCAGCATTTGTGGCAAGCAACCTCGCAACCTCTGAGGATGCTTGCCACAGATGCAGGCGAAATATCAGGAGAGAATGCTTCTGCAACATGGCCACACAGCCTGAAAAACCTACAACAACCCAGTGATTCTGACCATGAAAGCCTTCAACAATAAAATAAAAACTGGCTTTTGGACAACCAGCCAACATTTGCTATCGTCTGAGTAAACCAAAACTTTGAGACCGAACAACTTTTCATTTGCAGGAAGCATTTCTGTCTGAAGCAATCCATGTCAACAAATAAATGTTTTTTTAGGTTGTTTTCCCCACTTAAAAAGATCTCATTAAACGGATAGTAATAATGGCATAGGAAGGTTATTTATCTACAACAGAGCTTGGAATACATGCTGGTCGGGGATTCTGGCAATAGTAATCCAATAAAGTAACTTTCCCATGCTCTGGCTTACCTAAACAGTGCTTAATTAATATATTGCCCATTTTAATCAAAACAGAAGACTCTTCCTCTATAGCAGGCATGGGCAAACTTGGGCCCTCCAGGTGTTTTTGACTTTAACTCCCACAATTCCTAACAGCCCATGCTGGCTCTACAGGAAAGTCATGAGAAAAGACTGGAAAATACATAATGCTTAAACATATGTCTACAGTGCTGAATAAATACAATATGGAAGTCACTTATTATCTCCTACGAAAAGAAACTCTTTTTTTTAGTAGATCACACCATCAAATTGATATTACTTGTTATTGATACTGATATTACTTATCTTTGAAACACTGTTATTGATATTACTTGTCTTTAAAACACTGATTGGAGACTCGCAAATTCTATGAAGGAGAGACACAAGAAAGCAACATCTGCCTACTTGGCCTATGTTTCCCTTCAAAAGTAATTTAGGGTTAAATCCAATTTAATTTGCAACTAGAGAAGCCCATAAAATAAATGCAACTATTAAGTCAGATTGATTTCAACTGATTTATTTTAGAGTGGGCTCTTTGATTTATCCCTCTGATCTCTCATTCCACAAACACACAAGAATGAACCAGATGGTGTTAATGCAGGCATGGGCACACTGTCTAACTTGGGAGCTGCATGCTAGCACTCCCTGCTAGGAAGACTGGCTTCCTGGTGACAGGAGGAAGGAAGGGAAGGAGGAAGGAAAGAGAGAAGGAAAGGAAAGACAAAAGGGAAGGAAGGACAGTAGGGAGGAAGGGAAGGATGGAAGGAGAAAGAGGGAGAGAGGGAAGGAGGGAGGAAAGAGGGAAGGAAGGAAAGACAAAAGGGAAGGAAGTACAAAAGGGAGGAAGGGAAGGATAGAAGGAGAAAGAGGGAGAGTGGGAAGGAGGGAGGAAAGAGGGAAGGAAAGAAAGGATGGGATGAAAGGATGGAAGGAAGGATGAAAGGATGGAAGGGAAGGAGGAAGAATAAAGGGAAGGATAAAGGAAAGAGAGAAGGAAGGAAGGAAAGACAAAAGGGAAGGAAGGAAGGAGAAAGACGGAGAGAGGGAAGGAAGGAGGAAAGAGAAAAGGAAAGAAAGACAAAAGGAAAGGAAGGATGGAAGGATGGAAGGGAACAGAGGAAGGAAGGGAAGGAGGAAGGAAAGGGGAAGGATAAAGAAAAGAGAGAAGGAAGGAAAGACAAAAGGGAAGGATGAAAGGAAGAAGAAAGAGGGAGAGAGGGAAGGGAAAGGAAAGAGGGAAGGAAGAAAAGACAAAAAAGAAGGGAGTGAAGGAGGGAGGGAAGAGAGAAGGGAGGGAAGAAAAAAGGGAGGGAAGGATGAAAGGGTGGAAGGGAATGATGAATAGAAAGTGGGGAAGGAGGAAGAAAAAAAAAGAAAGGATAAAGGAAAGGGAGAAGGAAGGAAAGACAAAGGGGAAGGAAGAAAGGAAGTAGAAAATGGATAGAGGGAGGGAAGAGAGAAAGATGGAATTAGAAAGAGAGAGGGAAGTGGGGGAGGTAAGGTAGAAGGAAAGACAAAAGGGGGGAAGGGTAGAAAGAAGGAAGAGAAAGAGAGAAGGAAGGAAGGACGAAAGGGTGGAAGGTAAGGAGAACGAGGGAGGGAAGGAGAGAGAAGGAAGGAAGAATAAAATGGTGGGAGAGAGTAGGACTTGAGAAAAGAGCCCAAGGGGTTGCATCCAGCCCCCGGGCCTGGGTTTACCCATACCTGTGTTAGTCGTTCCATTACACTTCACTATACAATGCTGTGTAATTTATACCAAAAAAGTATTATTAATTACATTTCTCCTTTGTTTTGTGCATTGCAGCAGGAATAACTAAACAACGGTCATTCTGCTGTAGCAATAGTCAATCGGATACAAAAACTTTGGTGAGTAAAACTATATATCTAGAAGATATTAGTCACAATTGTTACACAGGCTCATGTGTTTAAGTTCAACTTCATTTAACATCCTTAATCTTTTTTAAATGGCATTTTTGTGCTTGGCTTGATTGGATCTTCCTTCCAGTACAGATAACAAGAAGGGAACATCAAAAGATAAAACCATAGTGATCAAAAGGTCAAGACAGAAGCTGTAAAAACAAATCTAATGAAAATCTTGGCCAACAATTCAAGTGTTATCTCACTTTGACTTCCTTTCTACAATAGCAATTGAAGGAGTTCTTCTCACACTGATGCTGGCCTGTTTTGAAGGAGACCAAAAGACAGATTTACCATTTTTCCTTCTCTGAGCAGACTCTGTATCTTCTGAAAGGTTATTTTGGAAGATTCTTCAGAGTAGCATGAAGGGTGGAGATAAAGAACACTCTCACATTTCTAATCAATTTTTCAATCAAAATGTGTTTCAGCATCTCAACACTCTTATCAAAAGTTGATTTGGAACACAAGCTATTTTGGAATAGGACAGAAGAGGAGCTGACAAATAAGCATTGATTCTGGGTTGCTGTGAGTTTTCCGGGCTGTATGGCCATGTTCCAGAAGCATTCTCTCCTGATGTTCTGCCCACAACTATGGCAGACATCCCCAGAGGTTGTGAGGTCTGTTGGAAACTAGGCAAGTGAGGTTTATGTATCTGTGGAATGTCCAAGATGAGAGAAAGAACTCTTGTCTGTTTGAAGCAAGTGTGAATGTTGCAATTGGCTACCTTGATTAGTATTGAATAGCCTTGCAGTTTCAAAGTCTGGCTGCCTCCTGCCTGGGGGAATTGTTTGTTTGGAGGTGAAATCCACAAGCATGTGGACAATTTCAACAGGAAGGAGAAAACCATGAAAATGAACAAAACCTGGCTACCAATATTTTAAAAAATTCTAAAATCAGGACAATAAAGAGCAACACTAAAAAAAACCAGGGGAATTTCAGACAAGAATCAATCAGGGCCAGCTGACACCTCCCAACAAAGGATTCCCTCAGGTAGTAAGAAGCCGCACAATGAAACTGCTAGGCCATTAAATGCTAATCAAGGTGGCCAACTGCAACCTTCACACTTGCCTCAAACAGACAAGAGTTCTTTCTCCCACCCTGGACATTCCACAGATATATAAATTACATTTGCCTTGTTTCCAACAGACCTCACAACCTCTGCCTGCCATAGATGCGGGTGAAACGTCAGGAGAGAATGCTTCTGGAACATGGTCATACAACCCAGAAAACTCACAGCAACCCAGTGATTCAGGTTATGAAAGCCATGGACAAAGCATTGATTCAGTGTGCAAAAAGCAACATGAAATGCTTTTCTGCACACAAAAACGTTTTGTTAAAGTTCTAACAAAAAGATCATCCAAAAATGCACAAAACACTGTAATCTTGCTCAATGGACAAAAGCAAACTTTAGATATTTTTGTTCTTGTAATGAAATAAATGAAGATTTACATCTCTAAATGCCTTATGTCCATAGATTGATCATTCTGGATCCAACTTATTAAGTCTATAATTTCAGTAATTGTATAAAATAATAGCAGTATTGACAAAGTCAACTAGAGTTGACCCACTGAATCAATGGGAAATTGGCAATATAAGCTGGCACTGTAATCAGAATGGACAACTAGATTTGTTCACACCAGATATATAGCAAAAAATATATTTTCACAGACTCCCAACACTACACATTATGGCTTTTGCTTATGCTATTAACTTTTTTAAAAATCCCACTTGCTTTATAAAATAATTCAAGGCCATTAAAATACCAATTACAATAAATCTGAAGTACATAGTTCAGACCTAAAGGATCAGAGCCAGCTCTAAATATGATGTAAATATTCTTTCTTCTGGAAAGCCAACAGCCCTGTTTGTTTTGTGTGTTTAACTGGATTTTGTTATGGCCATTGCATATCAATTACTAACATTTTGAATTCTCATATGATTTAGCAGCCTCAAGCATCCCCAATATCAAATCACATTGCAAAACGCATCACAGCCACAGAACCAGCAACAAAGAATTGCATTTTTGCAGAACAGTAAGTTTCTTTTCCTTATACATTACTTCACTCTCATTGCCGTTACTATTTAGGCTACAAAGATCATGATGGCTGCCAACAAGGGACTCAAACTGAGAATCATTAATACAGAAAGAAAGATTTAAAACTGCAAATAAGTAATGTTTATTTTACTTATTTGCAGGCCTTAGCTCAACGTTAGAGCAGTCATCTGCGTATAAAAGTTTACGATTAAATCACAGATATCTCTAGCTAGGGTTGAGAAGGGCTCAAGCCTTGAAACCCAGAGAATATTTTTCTATCATAGGATATGAAGAGAAACACTCTTTTGGAATAAATGAAAATTGGTTGGTTGATTGATTGATTGATTTACCATATTTCTATCCCGCCTTTCTCACCCCGAAGATGGCCTTACAACAGTCAGCAATTCGATGCCGTACATTCAGATATCAAATAAACAATTAGAATTAAAACCACACTATTAAAACATAAATTATTACACATCAATTAAAATCATGCCATCCAAAACATAATCCAGTGCTGTTCCATTTGTCAATCACATTGATTCATGATCACTTATTGCATTGCTTCAATTACTTGTCGATAGCCTCATCTTAAGTTTTTTTTCTGAAGGTCAGGAGAGAAAGGGCTGATCTGATCTCACTGGGGAGGGAATTCCACAAATGAGGGGCCACCACTGAGAAGGCCCTGTCTCTCGTTCCCAACAGTCACGCATGCGAAGGAGATGGAACCGAGAGCAGGGCCTTGCTGGATGATCTTAACCTCCAAGTTGGTTCATAGAGGGAGATGTGTAAGCTGTGCTGGAACCATTTAGGGCTTTATAGGCTAAAGCCAGCACTTTAAATAGTGCTAGGTAGCAGATAGGCAGCCAGTGGATCTGAGGTCACAGGGGGTTGTGTGCTCCCTGTACCCCGCTCCAGTGAGCAGTCTGGTTGCTGCCCGTTGGACCACTTGAAGCTTCCAAACAGTCTTCAAGGGCAACTCCACGTAGAGCATGTTGCAATAATCTATTCAGAATATAACCATAGTGTGAACTACCGTCGCCAAGTCTGGAATAAATGAAAACATATTTCATTTATTCCAAAATAAAGCCAATGTGTTTCAGGCTGATTTTAATTTAGGACCCTTCATTAGAATAATGGTAGCTAAAAGATATATCTCCTAAACACTATAACTAGCTACCAGTTATTTGGTATCAGAAAAATACCTCTTAAACACTATGTTAACAACAACAACATCAA
Source organism: Anolis sagrei ordinatus (assembly GCF_025583915.1). Taxonomy (NCBI): domain Eukaryota; kingdom Metazoa; phylum Chordata; class Lepidosauria; order Squamata; family Anolidae; genus Anolis; species Anolis sagrei. The sequence continues at coordinate 207,008,367 of NW_026847438.1, forward strand.
GATAGAATCAGGATAGGGAACTGACAGTTTTCAAGGTATCAGCGGATCTTTCTATCAGTGCTGCTGAAAATCCACTTCTATCCCATGACGATTAAGACCTGGAAAAGTCTTCTGTTATACTCAGTCTAAATGCTGCATGAAGAAAGCAGTGTAGTGTTCATTCTTGCACTGAAAATGCATGTGCATCACTTATGGGGCTGGTCCACACCGATTCTGAAAAAGGATTTAGCTCTTCCCACTGAATTTGTATTCATAAAGAGGAGCAGGGGTAAGCTCCCGCTGTTAGCCCCAGCTTCTGCCAATCTAGCAGTCCAAAAGCATGCAAATGTGAGTAGATCTATAGGTACTGCTTCGAGGGAAAGGTAATGGCACTCCATGCAGTCATGCTGGCCACATGACCTTGGAGGTGTCGACGGACAACACCGACTCTTCGAATTAGAAATGGAGATGAGCACCACCTGCCAGAGTCAGACGCAACTAGACGTAATGTCAAGGGGAAACCTTTACCTTTACTACCTAATATTTCATCAGAATATGACTTGTAAAATAAGTAATATTTCGCGGGGTGGTTGGGGATACGTGTCATTGTACTACTAGACCATTTCCTAAACTTGGAAATGTCCTGTAATTATTTTAGAGGAAGTTTGAAATGTTGAACCTGTCCCACTTTCACCTTCAGGCATGGAAAGCCCTCTCGAAAAAACACTGAAGACAACATCAGCGCAGTTCAAGGCAGCGAGGCTTCCTTACCCTTGACAGGCAGCACTTTGTATGGCACGCCCAGCCTCCTGCGAAAAATATGGATGAAGCATAAAAAGAAATCGGAGTACCTGGGGGCCACCAATGGTGCCTTTGAAGCCGACTGACAAGCCTCAGCATTGCTCTTTGACAAAGGACTAAATGCTATTATGTTTATCTGCTAAAGAAAGCAGTGCCCACCACACTTTTCGAAGGAAATAATTGCTGAATTTACAAGGAAGATAACAAAAAGGACTGCAAACTATGCAAACAACTCAGTTCATGTTTTTCTTTCATACACATTTCTGATTGCTGATTTGGATGTGTGATCAGACATCATCCCAATATTTTTGCTTCTCTCCCGATTCACTTGGGTTAATTAAGAGAAGGCTTAGATAGTTACCATAATACCACCAAATCTCAATTCCAGTGTGCAATTTCAAGTAATCAAGCAAATTGATTGTATATGGCTACTCCTGAAAATGATATAACCAAGTTGGCAGTTTCCTAACACTCACTTTCCAGGGAAATCTTTCAATTTGAGCTTATTGGGCTGAGGAACGCTTGAGAATAACAGGATTCTTTTACGTGCTCTAAACCTGGTTCTCAAACTTTGAGTCTTTCATCTTTTATGGACTTCAGATCCCAGAAGATTCAGTCCCATCTACGATGCCATATAATGCAGTTTAAACTCATACAATGCAGTTCAATGCAATTAAATAATAATAACACTTTGTTTATATTCCGCCCTATCACCCCAGGGGACTCAGGGCGGATCACAGTACACATACAGGTCAAACATTCAATGCCATTTTAGACAGACAGAACAGAAAAGAGGTATGTTGTGTCGACATCCAGCTTTTTAATTTTTTGTGCCTTGGAGGTTGTGCTCGAATCCAGCCACAGGGGGTGCTGTCGCTCCATCTTCTATGATGAAGAGCCATCAGAATTTCCTCCTTCCTTTTGGTCACCAGGCATTTTCTGATCTTTTTCTTTATGGAGTCATGAAATACCTCCCCCACTTCTTTAGTGGCTCCGAATTTCTCTACTTACAGCTCAAGCTGTTTTCAAACTGCTTAGGTGAACAGTGAGCCAGGCTGAGAGTTGGAAGCTCATGCCGATCTGGGGCTTTGAACTGGCAACCTTTTGGTTGTTAGATCTTTACCAGCTGCATTATGAAACTGCATTATATGGCAGTGTAGATGGGGCTCCTGGTCACCTCCGCTTCTGTTGAGAGATTCTGGGAGCTGATGTCCAAAATACCTCAAAGACCAAAGTTTGAGAGACACTTTTTCAAAGGACAAAATTTTAGGACATCTGAGGCAATAACCAGACCTCAATTTGTGATTTGCTACTGTAGTCTATGTTGGTAGGAATCAAAGACATAACCAAGTTGATCTGAATCAGTATGAAAAGGGATCTTGTAACATGCATCTGATGAAGCTGACTGAGTCTACAAAAGCTTATCCTACCAACTTCTTTCTTTCAGTTAAGTTTCAAAAGTGTTATAAGATTCCTTTGCATAATAATTGCACTGAGACAGGATCCCACAACCTGGTTCCTTGCAAATATGTTGAACTGTGGCTCCCATACGATGTGCTGTGGGCGTTCAAATATGTTGAACTGTGGCTGAATACGATAGTATTCAGCCATGCTTCCTGGGGCTGTGGGGAGATACATTTCAACACATTTGAAGAGCACTGAGTGCGGGAAGACTCTGAGTATGAGGCCACTATGCAACTGTGAATGAGAAGCTCAGCCGTGATAATGTTGTTCAAAGCCCTTCTTCTTTACCACTCCCATCTTCCTGTCAAGGAAACTGGATTATATAACACTGTAGACTTGTGTAATCCAGTGTAAAGCAGATAATCAGGATTCAGAAACTGGATTATATGGCAGTGTAGATCCAGCTTGTTTGTAAACAAAAACAGTAAAATCTCATCATGGGTGAATTAAAATGTACTCACATCTGCTGAAACTGTCTGCTGCCAGACTTCTTTACTAATATTTGTGTTTAAGAACAGTGTGTCAATGACTACTTAGCAGGCAAGCCTTGTGCATTCAGACATTTCTACCTTAGATTTTGGATACAGTCATATAATAGCTTTAAGCAGAATAAAGGAGAGCGAGGATATATGATTGCATATTCTACCTGATAATTCTTGTCTTGTAAAATACTTCTAATTTATTTAATTTATATGTCAGCTATGACAGAATTACAAAAAAGGTGTTGATTTAATTTATATCCCTTAACATTGCTGGAAGTCTTTGTGTGTAGCAAGTACTTGTTGGATTATTCCAAATAAAGTGTGTTCTTTATATACAGTTCTGTGGACCTGCTTACTGTCAGTAAAGGTAATGGGTGAGGAAGAGGAGCTATTCTGTATGAATTTAGAGGGAATGGTTGTTTTATTGGGAATGGATGCAGATTTGAGTCTCTACAACTGATCTGGTATGGGTAAAGGCGACTTCTAAAGGTCTGGAGGCCCACATTGGGTTCCAAGAACACACCTAGACTGGACTGGACTGGTTTTAACAGAAAACCACTGCTTCTGCAACCTCCAAGATTGTGAAAGGACCACTTATGCTATAAATTGGCGGTGGACATTTTAGAGGACTCGTGGGCAAAAAGTCTTACTCCCCTTCCATCTAGAGGAAGCCAATTTTCCTGCAAGGAAGCTTCTCAAGAAAATGCTAGGCAGCAGTAGGATTACCATGCAAATGGAATGAACTGGGGAGAGTTAACAGATGAGATGGCTAATACCAGGCACCAGAATATTCTGTAAATCAGTGGTTCCCAACCTGTGGTCTGTGGACTACCAGTGGGCCGCAAGAACGAAAATATGGTCTGTGACCATTACTACACCATTGCCTTGAAACCACACAACAATGAGAGTGCCTGGTCTTGCAAAACCCTCTTATAATGCCAAGGCAACAGGGATGTTGGAAGGGGAGAGGCTGACTACTCACAAAATATTACTATTACCACATCAGCTCTAGATTATTAAATGTGGTTTTCTGTGGGTGAGCAGATGGTCACTACTGGATGGCATATGTTTTGTTTCAGAAACTAAAGCTGATACGGTCTATCCAATACAATTTTCTGAGTCAGCACCCCATATAACCAAACCAAATCTAAAGTTGACCAAGAACTGATTCGTAACCCTTTTAGTTCTAATGTTGGAGCGTGGCTCCTGGTAAAAGTAGTCCATGGTCAAAGTGGTCTCTGTTCAAGTGGCCCCTGGTCAAAAAAAGGTTGGGAACCATTGCTGTAAATATAGGGCAGATAATGGATCCAGTCCATTATATTTTAATCTCGGTTTTGGATAGATGCAATGTGACATAAGTTTTCACGGAATAAAGCTGACAATATAACTGCTGCTGGAAATGTGGGGCTAAATCTAATTGTTCATTGATTGGAGAAAATTGGCGGGTTTTCTCCAACTAGATGAAACCCACCAGATGAAAAGGACCTAGATAAGTATTGATTCATGACATCTGCATTGAGACCACGGTCTACACTAATTGGGACAAATAGGGAATTGATAAAAGTATTTAAACCAGAATATTTGTATCAAATCCATTTAGGAAGAAAAAACTTCAGACTTCCCATCACTCAAATTAATATTATAGAAAATATCCCAATCCCAAACCACGATGGTAACCACCATCTTGTACTAGAAAAACGTGAGCATGACATAAGGATATCTGGGGTGAAGGAGTGGGTCTTACTTCTGGCCCAGTCACCATTCTAGGTTTCTCTTGAAATAATTTTTGCAATATTTGCCTTTTGTGATTATAGCACAAAGGGGAGGAAAAAGGAAGCATGGATTTTGCCAACTATGAGAGGGGGGCATCAAATCTGACAAAAGATCAGAATAATTAAACACCATTCCTCTAGAATAAAGCTTAATTCCTTTTGAGATGGCTGGAGGATGTGTGATATAAGAACGACATTTCACCTGCTTAACAGCTGCCATGGGTAGATTCTTGTTTCCAGCTGAGTTGAAAAATACAAAATAATCTTTTTGTAGTTCTGAAAGACAATTATCAATTTGAGTCACTGAAGAACTTCACCTGCAGCTGATAATGAATACTGTACTTGAACAAACAAAACTCCACAAAAGTTATGTAGTATTAGCAGCCGTGTTCAGGCTACCTAAGTTGGCCATGTAAGGGGAAACCTGAGCAGTTTCTGCATCAAGGAGATTACCATTTAGAATTCAATATTAGCTGATTCACCATGGGGAAAACTGAGATGATATCAAAGGGCACGCAAGCGGGATACTGTACGAGAACTCTCTCTTGCATATTTCATAACTGCAGGCTGCACTGCACATCATGCTTCTCCAACCTCAAGCTGTTCACTTATGTTCTGCTACAACTGCCAACAAGGGATGATGGGAGCAGTACCAGAACACATCTAGAGTAGGGGATACTACTCAATACTACTTTGTACTATTTTGTCTAGTTAGCCGGAAACCTGGTTGAGCCCCCATTATCCAGGTCTCCACAAATATACAACCAAATTTATACCATAATGTCCACCTTATGTCTTGTTTAAATTTTGGATTCTCCAAACACGCCAACATCTTCACAGCTATCCAAATACAAAAGGTTTCTGTGCACAAAATTCACTTCTTACTTTACAAGAAAGTAGTATAGGCAGTTCCCAAGTTATGAACAAGATACGCTCTGTAAGTTTGTTCTTAAGTTGGATTTATTTGTAAGTTGGAACAGGTAAATTTTTAAAGTGTAACTCCATCCACACATACAGATAGATAGCATAGAGAAGGGTTAACACCCCTGTGTTGTTTGTTTTGCTGCCTGTGCCCCTATTCAGAAAGTTTCACTTCTCTTTCTGTCCCTGTGATAATTGGATTTTGAAAAAGTTGGCTTCTTGTGGAAACAATGATTGGTGCTAAATCTTCAGTGGAGACTCCTTTCCCCCATGATAACTCTTTTGGCAGTGAATTCTCCTTCCTAGATTTGGGAAGTCAGACTTGGCCAGTGGTTCATGCTCTTGTTACATCTCAGATAGACTACTGCAATGCGCTCTATGTGGGGTTGCCTTTCAAGACTCTTCGGAAACTTCTAGTAGTCCAACATGCAGCAGCCAGGTTCCTTACTGGAGTAGGGTACAGGGAGCAGACACCTCCCTCCCCATTGCGCCAGCTCCACTGGCTGCCAGTCTGCTACTTAGCACAATTCTAAGTGCTGGCTTTAGCTTTTAAAGCCCTAAACCAGTGGTTCTCGACCTCTGGGACCTCAGGTGTTTTGCCCTACAATTCCCAGAAATCTCAGTTTACCAGCTGTTAGGATTTATGGGAGTTGAAGGCTAAAACATCTGGGGACCCACAGGTTGAGAACCACTGCCCTAAACGGTTCTGCCCCAGCTTACCTGTCCAAACGTATCTCCCTCTAAGAATCATCATCCGGGGAGGCCCTGCTCTCGTTCCCACCCCTCTTGTAGGTGCAATTGGTGGGGATGAGACAGTGCATTCTCTGTAGTGGCCCCTCGATTATGGAACTCCCTCCCCAGAGAAATTAGATCAGCCCCTTCCCTCGTGAACTTCAAGAAGAAAGTCAAATCTTGGTTGTGGGCCCAAACATTTGCAAAATGACTCCCAGTGCATCAATGATTTCATAGTGCAACAATGAACAATGCAAATGACAATCAGAATGGCTCCTGGAATATGTTTTTTGGATTATGTGATTTTAAGTAATGTTTTTAAGCAATATGTTTTAATTATGTGATTTTAAAGTATATGTTGTTTTATTTTATATGTATTTAAGGCATCGAATTGTGCCTTTGTTGTGAGCTGGCCTGAGTCCCCTTCCATAAATGTGACAAATAAATAAATTTCTCTCACTTCCTATTGTCTCACCCCTGTTCTTAAATTGTTTGTAAGTTGGATATTTATAAAGTGGGGACTGTCTGTATTAATCCAACCCCCTGCAGTCTGTTATAGTATTAAGAGTGTGTGTAGGTCCCAGAATTGTTTTTAAGGCAATGCACATTTATAAAAGACAAAGATGATAGGGAAGCAACTTTTGGCAAACTGCAGTATTCTTTAAATGAGCCAAATGCTTTCTGGACAAGAGAAATAACTCTCTGGAGGCCCAGGTTGGTTGTCACAATTTTCCACTTGCTCTGAAAGGCCATAGCAGGTGGTGTCTTCTTTTGTCATCCATCCCCCTCAATCATGACAAAAGGGGATGACTTGAAAGCTTTTTGGCTGAATTGAGTTGTCAAGGCTGAACTGTGCAGTGAACTTTCAATTCAGGGTCATGGTGCTGATGAGACAGCTTAGCAATATAATAAGTGTGTGCGTGTTTCTAAATTAATAGTCTGTGGCTCAGTTTCTTACCAGATTTTTAGACCTTGTTGGGGATGAGGAGAAGCCTATTTTTAAGTTTTTCCTTGTTTCCTCCCCGCAGTTTAACTTTTTTAACTTTGATATGACAATATCTATTTTCACATGTTTTGACTCCAAACATCTGCTCTCTCTCTTTCTCTTATTCCTTTCTGGCAAAACCACAACAGGTAAAACTTCAGCTGGTGAAAATATATAATCCCATACCAGTGATCCTCATGCAATGAGAAAGTTGCACCTGTTGGATTTCAGTCTGGCACAACCATTAAAAATACGTAAGTTCTGTCCAGGGGAAAAATAGATGGCAGTTTCAGAATTCAAGTTGACCTGTTGCCTATATGGATCTATAACACTTTTTGTTATTATATGTCACATTACAGAAACGACTGCAATGTGTCAAACATTGTCTTCACAGGACATCAACAGTGCCATTCATCACATAGAACCGCATTTCTGTTTAATAAAAAGTTGTACCATTTAACAGCCTTCTACCCTTCTTCACTGTTGGAGAAAGAGGTAGGTGTACATTCTTCTAAATCATCACAACTGCTCTTACTGTAAAACTCAAAGCTGACAATATTTCAACCCTCTTAGAAGGTCATTAGTTGGGATTCTTTCTAAAAAGGTTGAAATGCCTCATGATAAAATTAAGGACAGTAATCTGATTGTAAGGGGATCTAAACTTACAATCATATGGTATGTGCAGCTCTCCTTTTCTCAACTAGGGAAAATGCAAAACTGAATAAAGAATAAATTGGCTGTTTGGAAGGTGGGTAAGGTAATCCTTTTCTTCTTCGAGAAACTTGGCAAACTCAGTTAAATCATAAGGCACTGTTGACTTTTTGGGACAGTAGCTTTCAGAACATCCCAGCTTGTTATGCTGCCTGAGAGATTCTGGAAACTGTTGTCTGAAAAAGTAGCTTCTAATTCTGTATTATGAAATGGTTAATTTTTTTTTAAAGAACCAAACAAAGTTTTCTTCCTGCCAAAATTTATGCGACAACAATTGTCCCTTAGGAAGCGTGCCAGATTACCCATTTCTCCCACTCACAATGGCAGGCCATCTGGTGTCTAGCACACAACGCCTGGCCATGTGCCAAAGCAGGGCAACGTTCAAGAAGGCGATCTGGTCCATTTCTAGTGTGGCAGGCTCTGGGGAACAGCCATCCTGCAGTTGAACCGGAGGCTTCGGTTGATGAATAAAAGCTACGCTACTCAATTCTAGACAGATTTCCAGTTAAAGATTAGATGGAGATGCCTGAAACATCTGGACATTGCAAATAAGTTTCAGCATTGTTCTTTAAAACCCAGAGATAAAACTTGTTTTGATCCAAAGACCCCAGTGCCTGATTGGTTTAATATAAATATAAAAATAATACATATTATATTTGAAGTATATAATAATAATAATAATAATAATAATAATAATAATAATAACTATTATTATTTTATTTCTTGACTGCCTCTTCTGCTGGCTCGAGGCGGGTCACAGTGCACTCAAAAACACAGAAATACTATCAAAATTGAACCAACAAAAATTGTATATAATATGGTTATAAAATTATATATTATTAAATAAATTGTATATTGATAATTAGATTCTAATTATATGCTTGTTAGAATCTTAGAGTTGGAAGAGACCTCACATGCCATCCAGTCCAACCCCTGCCAAGAAGCAGGAAAATTGCATTCAAAGCACCCCTGACAGATGGTCATCCAGCCTCTGCTTTAAAGCTTCCAAAGAAGAAGCCTCCACCACACTCTGGGGCAGAGAGTTCCACTGCTGAACGGCTCTCACGGTCAGGAAGTTATTCCTAATGTTCAGGTGGAATCTCCTTTCTATTAGTTTGAAAAAAGGAGATTCCACCTGAACATTATTATAATCCTCTAAGCAGCCAACAGGAAAACTCTGTTCAAAACTAAAGAAAATGCATGCACACCATAACTTACTTAAATAGAAGTTTCTAAAAACAACTGACTGTAGATAGAAAATTATACCTTATTTGGGGAAGCAAAAGCATCATAAGATTAGAAATCCTAATTAATCAAGAAAATCTGTATTAGAATGAATCTTCTTTTTTCTGAGTCTCCTTCCTACAAATGCCACGTTTGTCACAGCAAGCAAAACACCCCCTCTCTCGGATGCACATTTTAATGCAGGGAGGTAGGTTGAATGTGTCATAGAAACTAGGAGTAAGTTTTCTGAAGAGCAGCTTCTTCAAGAAGGTATATTCTAACAAGTGTCCAAACCAGGCATGGGCAAACTTCGGCCCCCTGGGTGTTTTGTACTTTATAACTCCCACAATTCCATATAGCTGGTAGGCTGTTATGAATTGTGGGAGCTGAAGTCCAAAACACCTGAAGGGCTGAATTTTGCCCATGCCTGGCTAAAGCCTAAGTAGGGCACCCAAAATGGGATGCTCAAAATGGAGACACATTAAAACGCATCAACAGAATAATAAGTCAGAGAAAGAAAATGGACAGCTCCAATGAAAAGAGCAGCTGATAAGCTCCAGAAAAGATACTGGCAGTAACAGTAATAAAAGATGGTGGTGGCAGTCAGTGGCACTTTAACTAATTTTTGTTTCCACTATGCCGAAGCTGACACTAGTAAGCTGTTTCTGAAAAGCAGGAAATGGAATAGAATTGGTGGTACCAAGGTTGATGCTCCTGAAACAGGACAAGAAGGGCAAGAAGAGTGTGGATTAGCCAGGCAACCAGAGCTTTCCGACATTTCCTGAGCCTGCAGCAGCCCGATATATTTGGACTTTTTCCTCCCTTGGCATGTGTTTTTTACAGGAGCATTGTCAAGTCACAGATCGTGAGTCCTTTTCTATCATCACATATCTGAGAGCATTGTGGGCACTGGATGTATAACAAGTACTCTTTCCTCAAAGGGGAAAATGGTAGTGTCTGCAAAGTTTTTGAAGTCTTTGGGGAACTCAATCTGTACATGGGCTGGTCCATGCGGTCACGAAGAGTCGGAAGTAAATGAACGAATGAAAAACAACAACCTGTACCACTTCCTTCCACCAAAGCAAGGCAAGAAGAATGTTCTAGAAAATCCAGATAAAAAACAGTGAATTATACTTTTTCTTGTCAGCCAAGCAGGCAATCAGAAACCTTAATACAACTTATGAAAATAACTGTAGAAGTGCTGACACATTCACAAGTTAGGAGCCCCTTTCTCTATATGAAGGCTTGCCTCATATTTTGGCTAACAATGCAAATTCCAATTATGCTTAATTCCTATGAATAAAAGTAATTTTCCAGTAGGTGTGTATATAAATGTTTTTATTTCTGGTGTTATTGTGAGTCTGCATTGTATGCAACATCCATTTAAGTGAAACAAAATTTGTAGTAAAGCAAATAAAATATAAAAAATAACACACAACCAATATTCAACTGATAATTAAAAGTCAAACTTTAAAACAAGCATAAGTATTAACAGATGCCATCATTTTCCAACATGCATGTTTGTCTGCTGCAGGCATATTCTACTTATAAACATACAAAATTCAAATTCATCTAAGACCAAAAATATATTTTAAAAATTCTAATGTCAAAAGATTTCAAAACTTTTTTCTCTCTTTTCCAAACTAAAAGCACAAAAGCAATTAACTGAAAGATTCAACCAATACCAACTCCAGTTTGTACTACTTACCAGAGACCTACATTAAACCTTGGCACTGGTGGCTTTGGTACCGTTAAAAAAAACTCACTGAATAATGTACATGCCTCTTGCAAAGCAGGTACTTTATCTATAAGCGATGAAGAGTGGGGCCAAAGAGCTGCAGTCAGTGTGCATGCATATGGCAGAGCTTGAGTCCCTTTCACACAGCCCAGTCCTTCAAAAGTGGCTCCCAGCATAACACAGGGAACTACAGAAGAAGGAAATGCAGGCAGTGCTGATGCACACAACACTTCTTTGGAGTTTGGCACACTAATCACAATCCAGGGAGGCCATTTAAATGCAGCTTACGTGGCCATATACTCAGGACAGATGAGTAAAAATACCTGGACTTCTTTATAAACTGACATTAAGGCTTGAAAGACTTCTTTCATAAGGTTTAGGGATGGGATTTGGGAAAAAATAAGTCGAAAGCCAAGGTGAGTATTGTTAGATGCACAGTCCTTCAGACGACAGCCTTCCTATGCTAGGCACAGTCACTTCACTCCTTTGTTTTTCAGGCTGGGAGTTATCTAAAGAAACTTATTTTAAAGAGAGAACAAAACTAAACTAACAATACCAAAGGAAGTTTCAAAGTGGCTTCTCACATATTGAGAAGGAAAAGCAATTCACTTTCTAGAGTTATTCTGGAAAATGCTAACCATTTACACAAACTGGCTTATTAAAGGCAGCTAAGTGAACATTCTATATATAAATATTTATTTAGAATAATAAATAAATAACTATTGAATGGGGGCTTGAGTTTTTCTTTAAAGTATTCCAACATCATAGATTTCTTTACATACCATACACAATATCAAAATAAAATCATTGTTAGCGTTCTTGGTGTCATGTGGTATCAACGTTCTTTCTAGTAATTGTGTTACTCCCCGCACAACAACGGTTGGTATCAAGTTAACTTGAGAACATGCCATTATTCCATTTGTCATTTTACATACAGTGCATATGATGCTCGCTCTTTCCCTCTCTCATAGCAGCAAGCAGACTCTGCTACTCTCTATAGCAGCACACCGAGGAGTAGAGAGGAAGAGTGTCAGATTTATAAATAGCTAAACTTCTACAGTATACAATTCTATTTATCTGTCAGTATTTAAGTCGACAGCACACCATTATGTTCTACATGAAATTAACTAAAACAAACAAACAAAAGCAAAACAAAGACATTCCTTCAAACAGAACAAGTTAAGTGCAAATGTCTAAAGCAGGTAAACTGAAGCAATTGCTGTAACCTATGAAGATTAAAAGCATGAATCAATCTTAAAATAAAAAAGATTATTTTATTTTCTGAATAGTTTTGTAATTGTGTTGAGGCTCCAACAGCAGCTATATAATGTTTCTGAGCCAGTTCTTAAGTGAAGTTCAGGCAGCCACAGCTCAACCTTGGGGAAAATGTGGATATGATCTAGACTTTGTAGGCATCCTACAACTGTGTCGTTTCTTCAAGAAGGGAAACAGAAATAACTGTGATTGCGATTTAGTTACAGCCTAGTTCATACCAACATCAATCAATCTACATGTGGCTGAGGAAGACCTGTGGCTGCTCACATCATGTGAACTGACTCGTTTCTCCCAGACATGTAAAGATGTACACCAAGATCAATTCTTGTATAGGGCCACAAGAAGCCATAGAAAGTCATTGTATTTTGACCCAACATAAATGTATCCCCTTTAATAACCAAGTTCCTGGAATATTTGAACGATAATAAACCTAGACTTCAAAGACTATGTGGACTTACATGATTTGAAAAGGAATAGTGCAATATCTTAATAGATGAAATGCAAAATAATGGATTTCACAGCCTATTTTGCTCCTATCCTATGCACCAAGGTTACAGTTAACCTTCTCTCATGACAGCCAGAGCTATGCTATTAGGAAAACGCCAGCTTCTAAGACAACCTGCATGTGTGTGTGTGCTTATTAATATCTACATAAAAGAACGAAAAGTTTGCTTACTACCTGTGCCAACACAGATTCATATAAAATACTAGTGTTTGCAAAGCAACTCAGACATATTCTGCTATCTAATCCTTCACTACTATCCTTCACAGAGTAGACAACAATCCTCCTTTTTCCCACTGTCTACTGGGCACAGAGAAGTTTGTCCTCTCTGAAATATCTTTATACCCAGGCCTGTCCTTCATGACCACAACACAGTATACTTTTAATACTACAGTATACCAGGTCTTAGTTCTTTGCACTTTAACCTTTTGTAATTTTACCTAATAAATATTTCAGTAGCAGTTGAGAATAAAATGAATCCATTAAAGAACAGTGACCTAAAGAATGTTCTTTCTGTCTATAATGCTGTCCCGGGATAAACGCCATTTTTAGTACCTTTTCATGTACCGCTTACTAAAAACACACTCTTTCCTCCTTCATGCTGCTCAGTTAGCATTTTGTGCAGCTTTTAAAGATACTACCTACTGAAAACAATAAGGCTTGGAGAAGGAAAGAGCTCAGCTGTTTGCAGGAACTTGTCCATAGAAGACAACTGAGTATTGTTCAGAACTGACTGACTGCTGCTTCTGATCTAAAGATACTGAGACGCCTAGTTATGAAAAAGCAGCATGGGAAAGGAAGAATGTAGTCTACTCCAAATAAGTATTAGAACGAACATACTACTCACTGACCCTAGAGCAAAGCAGAGAAAGCAATAGTGCTCATATTGTTTCTGAGATGTAACCATCTTCCTTTTCTACATCTAACCAGCAAAAGAAAATTTGCTACACCTCCCTCCCAGGTTCATTTTGTTTTGCAAAGCAGCAAGAATATGCAGGCAATTAGAGAGACTGCAGCCTTAAGCTTTACAGTGAATATAAATTAAACTGCTTTCCAATTTACAAAAGCTTTCTTGCCCCTACATGCTGTACAATACATTCAACAATAGTCTTGGTTTGAGATTTATGAATACTGATGCTTTACCCTAATATAAAAAAAATCAACAATCCCTTTGTCTACTCTTCTTAGAAGTACCATTCTCAAATAAATACATTTAACACTGTAGTTAATTTTGTGCAGCATACCTACTACTAGTAGTGCAACCTTCTATTTTTCCTTTAGTTTCCTCTCTTTTGTGTTTACAAAAAATGCTACATAAATCAGCATTTAAGCAAAAGCATTTTCAAGGAGTCATGTATAATTTCCTTTCATAGATAGATAATAAAGTACCTGTAAACCTAGGCTACATTAAAATAATATTTAAGAGGAGAGTAGAAGTATATATTAAAGAACAAAAATTGCTTGATAGAAAAAATAGTTATGCTTTAGAGTAGTCTTTTTAAAAGACTGTACAACTTTCACTTTAAAAAGATTGATGCGTAACATTTTAAAAAGCCCCAAGTTTTGCCTTATAAGGCAGTTTCAAATCTTTAAAAAGAATAAATAAAATCCGTCAGTACTTATGTTGCTGAAACAAACATTTCAGCATAAAGTCCATTTTGAAATGTTTTGACGCAATCACAAAATCAGAGCCCTTGAAGTGCTGCCAGTAGCCATATAGGTGCTCAGATATCGCCTTGCTTGCTCAGTCATAATGAGCTGATCTTCAGTCTTCCCATAAACGACAGCTTCCCATTCACAATTTGCCTGTAATACAATCCATTTAACAATTAGTTTCAACAACTCACATCAGACAATGGTCATAACAATCCAACATTATCATTTTTAAAATGTATTGTTACAGTACCCAATATAAGCACTGGTAAAAAAAATGTATGTGAAAGTACTTTGAACACAGTGGTGTCCAGGCCACTGGACGCAATTATGTGCTGACATTTTTGAAATTTGATACAAAAGCTACTGCATCCTCCCCCCCAACCCCCCCTCCCTATAACCCAATTAGATCCTGAACTATTCTTATTAGGAATACAAAATGAACAAGTGAAATTAATTAATGCCAAAGCACTACAAAACAAGTTAACTGGAGCAAGAATGTTAAATGCACAACATTGGAAAAGTACTGACAAACAGCTAAAAGGGGGATTATAAAAACTTGTAAAGTGGCAGAAATTGATAAACTGGCAATTATGCTCGGGGGTTAAATCAAAAGTGATTACAGAAAGGACTGGGAACCATTTTTGAACTTTATTAGAATAAGAAAAGCATGCAACTATGGTTTCAGGGCTTTGAAGCAAGAGCAATTTTACATGAGAAATTTCTACAAACAGCATTCAGCTAAAGCAGAGGTCCCTCAGACTATTGGGTGGGTTGGACTATAGTTTGAAAAAAAAACATAAACAAATTCCTACACTCACTGCTTATATCTTATTTGTAGTGCAAAAACCATTAAAATGCAATATTTAAAATGGAGAACCATTTGAACCAACATAAATTTACCAGTATTTCAATGGGAAGTGTGGGCCTGCTGTCTGCTGATGAGATAGTCAAGTTAATTAGGATTGTTGTTGCTTTGGGAGGGGGGGGGGGCAATTGTACTACTGTATTACATTTTACAGTGAACAAAACATGTAATGCCTGTAATACAACTGTCGGAAAACCAAATAGAAATGTGTTGATGGTTCAAAGGTGAATATAAAGCCCTTGACATCCACATCCATTTCTGATGTCTCTGTCTAGCTCAGAGCTTCTCAACTTGTGGGTCCCAGATGTTTTGGCCTTCAACTCCCCTAAATCCTAGCACCTGGTAAACTGGCTGGGGTTTCTGGGAGTTGTAGGCCTAAACACCTGGGGACCCAC
Source organism: Anolis sagrei ordinatus (assembly GCF_025583915.1). Classification (NCBI taxonomy): domain Eukaryota; kingdom Metazoa; phylum Chordata; class Lepidosauria; order Squamata; family Anolidae; genus Anolis; species Anolis sagrei. The sequence continues at coordinate 207,023,869 of NW_026847438.1, forward strand.
AGGTTGAGAATCACTAGTCTAGCCTTTCATGTCCACTTTACATGCCCTCAAGCTGGATGAGATTGTTGTACAAAGTACAACAGAAGAGGTTCCACCTAAATGTAGGAAGAACTTTTTTTTGCTCTAAGAGTTGTTCAAGAGTGAAATGAACTGCTTTATATTTTAAATAGAAGCTAATGTAATCCTTACAGGAGTGTTTGAGTTGTTTATTCCTGCATGGCCCTTGTGGTCCCTTTCAACTTTAAGATTTATGAATCTATTCTATACAAAGGCTTCTCATTCGCTAGCACCTTTCTGCTCCATGTTCACACAAGGATGCAAGAGTAAAGGGACCTGAATCTCAAGGTTCTTTTGCATACAGAGGCTATGCTTGGCAGAGTGGATAATGGCCCTGCACTGTAGCAAGGGATGAGTAGTGATGTTTAAAGAGATATAACATTTAATATTTTGTTCACTATTACAACAGCCTTCACATTATATGGGCAAACCCTTTTTTACTGTAAACCGCATTGAGTCGCCGTCGCAGGCTGATAAATGCGGTATACAAATGGAGTAAATAAATAATAAATAAATAAATAAATAAACCCAGGCCCAAGGGACGGATGTAGCCCCTCCTCTCTCACACCATCCTATCCTTCCTTCCTTCCTTCCCTTCTACTCTTTTGTCCTTCCTTCCTTCCCTTTCTCTTTCCCCTTCCTTCCTTCCCTCCCTCCCTTTTGTTTTTTCATTCCTCCCTGCCCCTCCATTCCCTTCAACCCTTCTCTTTTTCCTTCCTCCTTTCCAGCTGGGAGAAGAGAAAGTAGAGAGAGAACACAAGAACCATGTTTCAAGATTTCAAAGGGTGTACCATTGAGGAAGAGGGGGAAAACTAATTTTCTGCTGCTCTAGAGACTAGAGCATAAGGGAGTAATGGTTTCAAATGGCAGGAAAAGAGATTCGTCAGAAAAGATTAGGAAGAACTTCCTGAGAGTAAGCGCTGTTGAATGTGGTTGAATCTCCTTCTCTGGAGGCTTTTCCGCAGAAGCTGTCTATCGGGAGTGCTTTGGTTGTGCCTTCTGGCATGGCAGGGGGTTGGACTGGATGGCCCTTGGGGGTCTCTTCCAGCTCAAGGATTCTATATCAAGAGTAGGCAATATGGAGTAATGGATACACTTTTCCTCTCCCGCCCACCATCTCATCCTGACCAAGATCAACCCTTTTGGGATCCAAACCTTTCCTGTCTTCCTTCACTTTCTGCCTCCAAAAGAGAAGAGAAGGGGAAGAAAGGGAAGGGGACTTGCAGAGAACCCTCTCCCTCCTGGCCCACCCACCCTGTTTTGACCCACCATCTGGCCCCCAAGTTAGAAAGTGTGCTCATGCCTGATAAATAGTATACACAACAAGGGTGAAGTGAGACCATATCCATTTGTCTAGCTCTGATGTCTGCATATTGCATGGAGTGTCCTAACAGAAAGCCTATCCACATACTAGTAGATGCAAGCAGGTTCTGTTGGGGTAATTTCAAAAGGGAAAAAGTATTTAAAATCTAAAGCAGCAATAACAGCAATAGCAGTGGTTTAGCAGATCAGAAGCTTAGTGCATAGTAGAGCGAATGAGCTTCAGAAATTCAGGAGGAAAGTCAAGCTTTAAAAGTTCTAAATGACTTTATTCAAAAAACTACATTTCTGGGCAGGAAAGTAACAGGCTTAGCTATCTAACTCTCTGGAGACATGTTGTATCTCTCCATGCTCACAGGAGAGGAACAAAATGGAGGACTCAGAGCTTGCCATGTGCCTGAAAAAGAGGCGTGTTCTTAAGAGGCATCAGACAAACAAGCAAAGTAATAGGAGGCGAGAATAGAGTGACAGACCAGACAAAGCAGGCAATGGAGAAAGGGCTTTCCTTGCCAACTAAGGCCCCTTCCACACAGCTGAATAAAATCCCACATTATCTGCTGGAATATATGGTAGTGTGGACTCAAATAACCCAGTTCAAAGCAGATATTGTGGAATTTTCTGCCTTGATATTCTAAGTTATATAGCTGTGTGGAAGGGCCCTAACTTATCCGCCTATCAAAGCCCTTGATGAGGACTATAAACTTGTGAAGGATGTGGTTGAGTTCCAACAGGTTCTCCATGACATTTGACACAGCATATAAATGTTAGGTTTAGAGCCAGCAAGCATGTTTATATTCACTGTAGGAGAGGCAGACATATAGTATTGTTGCTTCTCCCGCAGATATTCCATATATGAAGAGATTACCATGTAAACGTAACTTTCCTGACATTCCCTATTCCTTGCAATCTGTTTCTAGTGTTATTTAGCAGTCAATTATAATTCCTATTGAAATCTCAGCAGCATTTTTTCGAAGCATATAAAGAGAGCATTTCACTAAAATCTGCAAGAACACTACTGAATTTAAAATTAAGCTCCCATGCCTATCTCCGTTAATTTTGAGCTTGAACTGGTAGCACTTGGCAGAAAAAACATTGCGTTTTTTATTCATAATGTGTTTTTATAAAGAGAATAGTCAAATTATTAGAGCAGAATATTAAGGTTTCCTAAATACAAACCTGAAGTGTTTTTTCTGATTTGACATTTTTTGAAGTGCAAGTATTCAGCCTTTTTTTCATTGCTACATTCAGCTTTGTGGAATTGGAATCCTGTTTCTCTGGAGTCATGTTTCCTCTATTGTCGTGTATTTCCAAAAATGGAATCATTAGGAGTGATGTTGTATAAATATTTTCTGACTATATTACAAAGAAAATATGTTTGAAAAATCAAACTACAATTTAGTTGAAGAATTTTAAAAAATGAATGATTATAGATTAACGAAAGGTTTGTAACTAGTAATTCCAGCAATATAATTAAGCAGGATAATAAATTCAAGGTAGCTAGAGTAATTTAAATTCCATAAATCTCATTTTAAAATGCATCATGGAGCTGCATGAAAATGCTTAGTTCTACTAATATAAAAACCTCAAATGTTAATATTAAAAAGCTACAATTGCCACAATCAAACCATTATTTCAACTGTGTATTTCTACCATTAGAAATCTTGATAGGCAATATTTTTAATATGATAATTTCCTGCCTTGTTGTTTAAGACTCATAATAACCACATGCTCACCTTTGTTTCCATTTTATCTTCAATGTTTGTATTTTTTTGTATCATGCTCCTCACCTGTGTATCTGAACCATTGTCTTCTGTAAAAAATTGGGCATCAAACTCTTCTTTTTCCCAGGGATCCAAAACCAATGACTTTCTGACTTTCCTTGCAGAAGGATTCTATGAACCAACAGTTAAAATAATAATAATAATAATTTTATTTCTTACCCACTTCTTTTCATGGCTCAAGGCAAGGCACAACATAGTTAAAAACACACCATAATAAACATTATATACGATACACATATTAAATTTTTTCTATGAAACACATACATTAAAATACAAATATTAAAATATAGAAAACAGAAGATGTGTGTTTAAAATTCAAAATGTGAATTACATTTTTATGAATCCAGCAACTTACATATGATATACTATTTACCTCTAATTTGCAACTCCTATAAACAGAATCGTCCTCTTCCTTGAAGAATATATCTGTTCCAGTTTCTTCCTTTAAAACCTCTCTAATATCTTCCTCCAAATAGGCAAGTGGCTGAGACTAAATGTAACAGGTAAAATCATATCAAATTAGAAGTGAATTCTGCTGCTCACTATTGACATGAAATAGAAGAGACTGAACTCATCTACATATTACAATGTTTAAGTCTGCATGGTAAATATAGTGATTAAAATTACACTTGTACCCACTAATTTATATAATTAAAGCAACAAAATACAGTAGTCCCTGAGTTATAAACAACCTCCTCATTACAAATGGGGGTGAGACTACAGGAAGTGAGAGGAAATTTACTCCTAGGAAGGGAAGATCACTTCTGTAAGACCAATCATGGGAAAAAGGTGTCTCCACTGAAGCTTTGTCACCAAGGCTTGCTTCCACAACAAACCAAATATTTCATAATCCAATTGTTATGGGGACAGAAAGTGAGATGAAATCTTCTGAACACAACAGCAACACCACACTTTATTTTTTCAAGGCGAGCAGCCTGTTGTCCATAGACTTCTCAGATTGGGTTGCCAGCAAGTCTGGATGGGGTGCCCTTTTACCCACCGAGACAGTCCAAATTGATCTATTTGCATTACATGCTTCCGAATTGCTAGATAGGCAGAAGCTAGGGCTGACAGCCAGGAGCTCAAGCCAATTTGCGGCTTTGAACTGCTAACTCTTCAGTCAGCAGATTTCCAGCAGCTAGTGGTTTAACCCACTGCACTACTGCAAAACAAATTGACCCTTCCTTATGCCACCCGAAACTATTCTTTTTCCTGGAGTTAACACTTTAAAATGTATCTGTTCTGAGTTACATACAAACTCAACTTAAGAACAAACCTACTGAGTCTCTCTTGTTCATCACCTGAGGACTGCCTGTAGCAAGTCTCTAGATATCAGAATACATCATACACTCCTTTAAAATGCATACATTAAAAGGATCAAACCATACTTGTTATCATTTAATTCATGAACACCCAAAAAACAGTAGTAGCACACTATGCGGGGAAACAGAATGATAACTAATTTTGCACAAGACTTTTTAAAACTATAGATTATACAATATCACATGCAACTTTCAATAGCACAGCCTTCTTGCTTGAAGAACTATTATTTTTTCTCGCACAGCTGTTGTAGTCCTATGCATGCTTATGGAGAAAAGTCCTGCTGCATTAAACAGATTTCTTTCACAATTACGTATTAACTGTTGAAGACCCATTGCTAATGAAGTCAAGATGTGAGGTTTTCATGTCCAATGCAGTTTTCCTATCAAACAAATCTCATACACATGGTAGAAATGCTATGAATGATAATGCTACATACCACTATTTTCAGAGGACCATACTTTTTTTCCTGGGCAGCTAAAGCATTCTTAAAGGGAGTAGGTGTTCTTGGTGTAGTTCCTAGCAAAGATCTCCTAATAGTAGGTGTCCTAAAACTGAAGAACCACCAAACATTATTTTAGGCAATTATAAATCAGATAATTAAAATTAGTCATTGTAGGTAAAGGTTTCTCCAGGAGTGAATCCACTAACATGTATTTTCATGGTGCCTAAGGTGACACTCTTTAGTACATCTAGATTTGCTATCTTTTATTATTTTTAATTATCCTTTTAAACATAAATTCTAACAATTGCTTCAAATCAAATCATCTACCTACCCTGCATTTTCCTTTTGATCTTTGGGTGTCATTTCTTTACTATGCAAAGGCGTTGTAATAAGAACTTTTTGGCCACAAACTGGCGTTGATGTAAATGTAGGATTTTCAAGGTTAAACTGGTCATTTCCAGAACAGGTGTTGAAAAACTGCATAGGAAGCAAGAACAGAAACTGTGTTATTACCTTATTTTAGTGGGTAATACTACCCACAATACACCAGTTCAGAAGTGGCTTATACAACTTTACTTGTTTAGCATTGTTTTTTATTCTGCTCACTTATACACAAATCCTTATGAGGAGCAATGCAGCAAAAGAAATTCTTATTTGTTGTCTTATGTCATCTTAAGATCTTTAAGAAGCAATACATTGCGTATCTCAAAGAGAATTTTAAGCCCTGACTAGGCAACTCTGTCCACTTATATTGCCTCTTTCAACAAAATTCTCAAAGCAGCATTGCAGTCTATTTACAATAAAAGAGATATTTCTCCACACATATCTATCATTTCACCAAAACACAACAATTAATAACATTACTGCCAACTATCTTTACAACTGAATACCTCCTTGTTCAGACTCAGCTTAATACATACAATTTATTACAGTGGCTCTCAACCTTGGTCTTTTGGACTTTAACTCTTAGAAATCCCAGCCAGCTTACCAATTTTTATGAATTATGGAAGCTAAAGTCCAAAACACCTGGAAGATCAAAAGTTATTTAATACATTTATATAACTGCATGTACCTGTGAAGGAGAAAAGGGTAGTGTTTTCACTGGTGTTTGTTTTAGTGCAGTGCTGGTAATACTACTGGACAAAGTATCGTTCTGTTCACCAGTTACTGACTGTCCAACTTTTAGTTTCTTTTTCTTGCGCAAAATGGTGGGAGGAGAACTGAACTTGACAGCACTTGGAAATGTGGATTCATCTTCTTCACTTGTTTTTTTGCCATCAAGCACCACACTGACATTGAATTGGCACTCCATGGCCCCATCACTGTGTTGAATCCGCATTAGTTTCACTGGAGCTTGATTGACAGGAGATGTAGTCGTATCAGTGAGGTCAAAGCTGGTGACATCACTCCATGCTACAGGATCCTACAATCATCAATTAAATGGAGAGAGAGAGAAAGGAATTTACCACTCCCCATTGTTTAAAGAGACGTATTTCAATAAGATTGGATTTGTGGTGATCATGCCTTGAGTCTCTGTTCCAAAAAAGAATAGCACATTTCAACAGTAGAAATAACAGATTGTATTTATGTTGATTCAGTTCCTATTTAAAGATATTTCAGAATATCTGAAGTGTGCTGTTTTACTTCACAAAAGCCAACAAAATACAATTCTACCATCACATGGAACTAACTATGCAAGAAAGCAAATCATATATCTTGTACTGATAAGTTATCAATATTTTTGCATGTTTGTAGGTCAATATATGTTGATTTGGACTTACCGATTCAATAAGTTCTAGCGTCTCTGCAAATTCAGGAATAGTCTGTAGAGATGACAACACTGCATTTGCCTCTACAGCCAAATATTTGGTAGGTGAGCTTTGCTGTGCAGTCGCAGCCTGTGTATCATCCAAATTGTAAAAGTCATGCGTTTGCTCCCCAAGACTATTTAGGGCATTTGATACGTTGTCTTCCATAATGAAATTTCCAGACCAGTTAGAAAAATGTCCACCTTGCTAAGAATACAAAAAGATGTTGCTGTTTTATTGAAATGACGAAAGATGAATCAGTGCTACTATAGAGGATTTCAGGTTTCCTTCATCAAGTTCACTGACGATGGAAACACAACACAGAAAATATTTGCTAAATCAAAGATACATGGCCCTTACTATGTTCTGTTAATATATGTTGGATGTTAGAGCAATATACTAAGAGGGGGAGAGATACAATATTTTCTCTGCTGGCAACTTCATCCCAGATTACTTCATCCCTAAAATACCTTTGAACATTATCTAACAAATAAAGATCAGAGATTTATCTGGGCTCTATTGTACACATTATGTACTGTGTGGTTATCTTCTTAACCAGTTAGATCATTCAGAACAACAGGTTTGTTCAGCACATATTTATACAAGCGGTTCTTACATATGAGACTCTCTTTCTTCTGATTTCATTCTCGGCTGACATAAGTAACAGCTCAAGTTCTTTTATTTTTTTCTCTTTGTCGGGATCATCATCAAATGGCTGCTGAAGCATACATTGAAAAAAATAAAATACCAGGATACATAAGAATAATATTTATGATATATTATTACAACTAATAAGTTATACAAGGCACAGGAAAAGTGGAAATAGTAGTACTTTTGCTGCTGTTGCAAATATTTGAACACAAAAGACTTTGAACATTTTCTTTTCAAAGTGAAAAACAAGATTGGTTTGTAGATTTCTACCCACAATACACACACACACAGTGTGTGTGTGACATTTATATTCCACCCTTCTCACCCCAAAGGGTACTCAGAGCGGCTTACAAGTAATATACAATACAATAAATAAAATAAATACAATATCTTCCTGGACCCCTCTCTTTACTCTGGTCCCAGGGTCGCAGTTGGGTGTTGGGAGGAGGGGCTCCCAACTGATGAAACTGAAGACAAGATGGCACTGTCTTCTTGGCCCCTCTCTTTACTCTGGTCTTTATATATATATATTTTCAAGAAGTGCTTCAAAGCCAGTTCATAGTGAGGCTATAATCCTAACAGACTTTAATCAAGCTGTCTTCTGTTAACCATACACTTAGGCCTCAATCATATTTGCATTCCATACTAAATTAGACTACTGAATCAATTAGATTTATGCTTTCTCACTATTCCATTTATTCTATACGTCAGCTCCAGTTAATGCCACCAACAGGATTCAGCCCCCATTTTTGGCTAACTGCATTACACATAATCTAGATCAGGGGTGTTAGACTCATTTATGTGAAGGGCCCCATCACCCTTATGGTTGCCTTCAAAAGACCACTCAATCCTTGGATGGAGAATCTGTGAATACAGAGAGCCAACTATAATTTTTTACATATTGGTCAGTGTTCCATAATTAGGTGCCCAGATGTTATGGAATAATAACTCCCATCACTTTGATGATCTGCCATGCAGACTGGGAATAACAGGATTTGTAGTCTAACAGCATTTGTGGCTCTGAAGTTGGAGGAAGGTTAAAGGACATTTTGAAGTCAGAAATCATATCCACAAGCCTTTTATCTTAATTCAAATTTTACTCTCCTGTCCAAACTGGAGCCTTCCAGACATTACTTTATCACAACTCCCATTCGCTGTAGTCATGATGCCTAAAGATGAGGAACACAGAAATTGTAGTCTAGATTCTGGAGGGCCACATAAAATGACACGGTGTCCTGCATTCGATCCCATATGGGTTTCATATATGTGAATGAAATCGTGCTTCTATCCTTATGTTAGACTGACTTTTTTTACATTTTGAGAAGGATTCCCATAATAATTCCCCCTCCGTGGAGCATAATCTTGCTCTCCACACAGGGAAACCAGTGGCTCTTAACTCTTGGTCCTCCAGGTGTTTTGGACTTTAACTCCCAGAAATCCAACCAGTTTACCAGCTGTTAGGAATTGTAGGACCTGAACTCTAAAATACCTGGAGGACCAAAGGTTGATAACTATTGCTCTAAACACTTTTAGACAACAACCCCTACCCTGACAGTGCACATCATGAAGTTAGTCTGAAACACACATCCCCCAAACACAGGATGATATTTATTTTACTAGTACTGAACACATATCTGGTGGACTGTACCCTATTAAGGTAGACTTGCAAATATATCAGTTTTGAACTTAAATTTTATCCATGCTGACTGCTTGACAAAGAAGACATGTAAAGGGATATTAAAAATTAATTATACCAGCCAGGACATTACCTGAATGAAGTCTGAAGAGGGTGTCATTTGGTCTATACAGTTGCTTTCTGTTGACACATACTGGTACCCTGGGATCTGACAAATTACAAGCGTTCTTTACTCTCACGTCTAAAACATTCATGAAACATTTTTAGTTTCAGCAAATTTTCAGTGGACACATCTTTATTTTCAAAATTTGACCATAAATTTTTCCTTTGTATGTTTGAATAAAAGTATATAACACATATATATTATCTATACAACAGCAGAATTTTGAAAATAGAAATAGTAGAAAAGCTTTTAAACTACCTCTCTCACTCTAGTGTCCTTGCAACATAAATATGCTTTAATGGGTCCAGTTTTCCCTTAGTTTACACAACCTTAGGGACAGAAAAGTTTTCGAAAACATACATGTGCCTGAACAGGTACGTAGAACTGGTTGTGGGCATGAAGATGCTCTGTAGACGAACACGCTTTATGTGGACCTTTTGATAAACAAGGTCTTTCTGTCTTGATTCCATCTTGTAAATACCCTTCTTGTTCAACTTTTCTTCTCATAGTAGAATTCCAATGATTTTTTATTGAATTGTCGGTCCTGAACAAATCAGTAAACACAATTATGTAGAAAGATAAGAAACTTAAACATCACAGTGAATTCAATGGAATGCAGATAATCTTGAAGTTTAATTCATTGGATCAAAGACATATGCTTAAGCATACATCTTGGTTCTCTGCCAAAAATATAGAAATATTGTGAATGAAATATTGCATAGACCTGGAAATAAGAGCAAGTTATTCAAAAGAGGGACAATAAGAACACAAAAGAATTAAATCCATTTTTAGCCTCAAGCACAGTACACTGATAGAAATTAATAGGATTTCTTAGTCAGCACACATAAGTTTAATTGATTTTATACAGTGAAAAAGTTGAGGAAAGAATTCAAAATTAAACTTCCTTAAGAGATGTATTTTTATTTTTTTCCAGAACAATCCTTTTGAGAGGTTTCCTGTGTGACATGAGGTATATTCAAAAGCCAGAGTAAAGGTCATTTAGATCAGGAGAATTAGTTTCATGGTTCTCTGCATCACAGCCAAGGATTAAAAGTAACGTTTATTACTTTAGAGCAGGGGTTCTCAAACTTTTTTTTAGAAACAAAAGTTTCTCATGGAGCCCCAATAAATGTTTATATAACTTATCATATCTTATATTATACTATATTTAATGTAGATATCACGTATGGGTCGGGCAAGATTTAAGATCAGAGCTGGAAGAGACCTCGTGGGCCATTCAGTCCAACGCCCTGCCAAGAAGCAGGAAAATCACATTCAGAGCACCCCTGACAGATGGCCATGCAGCCTCTGTTTAAAAGCCTCCAAGATCTTTTTCACACGTACTGCTAACTAGCCAAGTGCCCCCATTCTGTATCTTTGCATTTCATTTTTTTCTGCCTAAGTGGAGTATCTTGCATTTGTCCCTGTTGCACTTCATTTTGTTAGTTTTGGCTCATCTCTCTAATCTGTTAACATCATTTCGAAATCTGCTCCTGTCTTCTGGAGTATTGGCTATCCCTCCCAATTTGGTGTTGTGTGCAAACTTGATGATCATGTCTTCTAACCCTTCATTTAATTAATTATTAAAGATGTTGAACAGAACCAGGCCCAGGACAAAACCTTGCAGCACTCCACTCATCACTTCTTTCCAGAATGAAGAGGAAGCATTGGCGAGCATCCTCTGGGTCCGTTCAAATAACCAATAACAGATCACCTAACCGTAGTTTTGCCTAGCCCACTAGTTTGTTTGCCGGAAGGTCATAGGGGACCATGGCAGATGGATGGAGAGTGTTTGTGTGAACTAATTCACACAGTGCCAAAAAGGAGAGGGAGGAAAAAAAGAAAAATAGAATATTTAAAATGTGGAACAATTTTAACCAACATAAACTAAACAGTATTTCAGTGGAAGACTCCAGGGGCCATCCAGTCCAACCCTCTTCTGCCATTCAGGAAAAGCACAATCAAAGTACCCCCAACAGATGGCCACCAAGTCTTTTAAATAATAATAGTAATAGCAGGAACCCCAGAGGCCATCCAGTCCAATCCCCTTCTGCAATGCAGGTAAAACACAATCAAAGCACCCCAAGCCTTTGTAGTAGTAGTAGCAGCAGCAGCAGCAACAACAACAACAACAACAACAGAAACCTGAGGGAGGTGGGGGAAAGGGTCTGGGAGGCAAGGAAGAGAGTCTGGGCAGTGAGGGAGGTGGGGGAGAAAGAGTTTGTGCCCCAGGAGCACACTGCTGCTGCTGTTTCCAGAAGCTCAAAAATTTAATTTCCTTGCGTTTCTCAGGAGAAGGGAAGAGAAGGAGGCAGGAAGAAGCGTGGTGTGGCGAGGTCCCTCACTATCACCTGCAGATCCCCAAAGGCTCCCTGGTGCACAGTTTGAGAACCCCTTTTTATAGTGACAGTTGCATCTGTTTTAAAACATTTAAATCCTTCCTCACATTAATCACTGTATAAAATAATGTGAAAATATTAGCATGTGTCTAGATAACAATCAGATTTGGAAGCACTCATTTATAGAGAAAGGAAATATTTCAGCAAAACGACACTAGCACTCCCTGTCTCAACCAAAGGTTTACATTCAACCACTTCACTTTAAAGGAATAATAAAATCAGAATGGCAGTAGCTAGAGTACATACCTTACACGTGATCTGCCCGTAGACAGATCACTGTGATTTTATTGTTCCTGCACATAACCCCACTCCAGAATCTGCAACACACTATGCTGTTCTGGAAAACAGCCATCTACTGCTTGAAGGTATACTCTGAAATCCAGATTTAGATATAATCCAGATATAACTTAAAATAAAAGATGAACCAGAGAAGAAAAAGAATAATGATGGTATACTGTCTGAGGCACAGGTTGTAGTTAACCCCTAAACTGACAAAGACATCAACATCTACTGAAAAAATCATATTTGTTAGATACTTCTCCTAGTTCAACATTTAGAGTAAACTTGGAATCTAAACCTTTTATGATCAATTTGGGGAGCGTATGTGTACGGTTCATCTCTGCCACATGGATGGCACTAGTGACAGCTGGTTTATAGAGGTGAGTCACACTATTAGCTGGGTACTATAGGTAGCACACAACTCTCCTGCTACAACAGATCAATTGGTGCATTTCTGGGAACAATTCAAAGTACTAATCATAAATGGAAAGCCCTATATTGATTTGAAGAGCCATGTTCTCCCACATGAACTTGCCTTTGGTTTTGAGATTTGCTGGGGAGGCCCTTCTTTCTCTCTCTCGCTGTCCCACCACCCTCCAAAAACATCTGATAAGAATATGGCCTTACTCAGGCAATGAAATTCCCTTCCCAAGGATGGAACAGGACTTTCATAATGGACTGGATTGAAACAAACAATGTATCTATTGTTTTCTTTTTAATAGTTTATATTTTAGCTAGTTTTGATTTTTAACATTTGAATGAACTGAAAAAGGTAGAACACAAATAAAATTAACAAGAATATCAATAAGATGCTCACACCAGTGATTTGGACATAAATTGCAGAAATCTAGGAATAACTATATATCAACTGTCTTTTACACAAACAGGAGTATCAATAAGCAACTATACCTTCCAGGAAGTAATTTTGCAATTTCAGCCCACCGATTCCCCAATCGCTTGTGAGCTTCATAGATGATTCTGTCCTCCTCCTCAGTCCATGAAGATTTCTTTACTTCAGGATTCAGGTGATTGTGCCATCTCTCTCGACACTGCTTCCCTATTCTACCTTTTAAGTGCTTTGCAATCAAAGACCAGCGCTTCGGACCATATTTCTGAACAAGCTCAATAACCTGGAATACAAATTGAACATTATTCAACAAATCAGTCAATATTTAAAAATGTATCCTTGCTAAATAGTAGAGAATTTCATGTACAATATATGCATCTAAAAATACTAAGGAGGCAAGACATATGTCAAGTTTTAAAACAACCTGATAAAGAACAGTCATATTCCAAAGAATTTAACCTGCAAAATGATACTGAAAAGGGGTTCCTTAATTTCTACAGTTTAACATATTTGTTTTGAAAATGAAAAGACTAATAATTCAGTGTAGAAGGCAACAATAGGAACTAATGCAGATTTTAAAAATTCAGTGTTGTTAAGAGCCATGTCGAAGAGAACGCTACATAAACATGGAGTTACCAATATCAGTAATATGATTTCCCCTCCTTTCCTATACAAACAAGTAATGAGACGATTTGTAATTGAGTAAATTATTGTACTTCTAAAAAGAAAATTACTACTTAGAAACAATATAAGTGAATTACCCTCTGATCTTCTTCTTTAGTCCAGGGGCCTTTAATAAGTTCTGGATTTAGGACTTTCTGCCATCGATGTTGACACTGAAAATCAGAACGATTCTGTAGAATGAGGAAAAAGCTATCTGTGAGGACTTTTTTCAAAATTCTACAAGATTCAGAAATATATAAAAAAGCCCACTTGAATTCAAATTCACATATGCAATGAGAATGCACTTTGAAAGTAATAGTTCTGAAACCTGCCTGTTGTATATCTCTGCCTGTTCATACTAACCAATGAACAGGTGAACACCAGGATATCAAGAAAAGCTCAGTTTAATACTCCCCACTTGCCTGTAGATGACTAGCAATAAATGTCCAGTCAGTTGTCCCATGCTGTTCTACCAGTTTCTTCAGCTTGTCATCCTGTTAAAACAACAACCAATTATTAATAGAAAATTAGAATCTAATGTAACATTAGAATCAAACATAAGGTTGCTGTCTAGTTAAGACTCACCTCATCACGTGTCCATTTTACTCTATTACATATCTTCTTTGTTCCTTTTTGTTGTGGCACTTCATAGTCATGATCTGCATAGTGAAGGTCTTCATCGTCTTCCTCACTGCAAAGTGCCAACTAACATTAAGTTAACATTGACATTGAGCACATGTTATATAACAACTCTAGAAGACACCAACACCTTAGATTAGACACAAGTTAGGATCTGTGTTTTTTCTGACGTCATTGCCAGTGTTGCAGTTTTCAATATACTATCCTAACTTCACACAATTCAGGGCAGTACGGACATAAAAACTGGCCACTGTTTCTCATCTACAGCTGCCAATCTCTGTTTTAAAGGTAAAAATGAAGCCAGGACATTAGCATATAGGAGAGCCTGGCTTGAGATATTAGATGGGATATTTGACATCCCTTTCTTGGTACTGTGATCATGCAAAAGACTTAGGTTACACAGCTTGGGGTAAACAAAAAGATGTGGAGAATCTAAGAACATATTTAGTGTGCTATTGTTGTGGGAAATAGCATGCACTCTACCACACAGATGTTAGCTCCATGCACGAAAAAGCATGCTGTTAAGCAGTCATGGCATTGCTGCATTCAGTTCCAAAATACTTGTCATTTTTGTATCCTAAGAACCATGTGCCATCTACTGGCCTAACAAGATAGGAATTTTTCAGCACTTGGATGTTTTTATTATACATTTGCCATATTTCTATCCTACTCTTCCTTGAAAGCTAACTGTTACATTAAAAGCAAATCACTTGCTTATTGCTTTTTACAGTGTTCTAGCTTTTTTCAAGATTTATTTGAGGAACATTAGTAAATATACAAGCCTACAGCATTTTTGAATCAATATCACTTATCTCAAGTTGTGAAGAATTGTAGGACTGAAATAAAGCTATAAACATCCAAGAATGAATATATTCAGTTTTTTTTCTACTGTACAAATACTCTCCTCTATGGAAATTATATAATGCATGAACCCGATATGTACTTTTCTAGGAACCCTTTCTTTTACGTCATTTCCAGCTTTAGGCATGGCAGATGACCTCTATAAATAAAGTTTGCAAATCACATTCAGACTATGACTTCAAAGTATGATTCATAAGGTGTGGACCTTAAAAGATGACCTCAGCTAAACAAACCACAATTTTGCACTACGTTTGAATGGTTCCAGTCTTCCATTTTGCACAATAACCAGAGCACAAAAAAGCTGTTAACTTTATATCTACAATATATTGATACATATTTGAAAATACATCCTATTAATTTTAAAAAGGATTCTTTCTAAATAATTGTACAGAAGTGTTATAATACTGTATTGGATGTCTTCAAGTCATTTCCCACATATGTGGACCCCAAGATGAATCCATTGTAGGGTTTTCTTGTGATTTATTCATCTTTGCCTTCCTCTGAAGCTGAGAGAGTGTGACTTGCCCAAGGTCACACAGTGGGTTTCCCTGGTAGAGTAGGGTTTAAACTAAATTGATAGAGCAAATCAAAACAAATCCATCTAATTTCAGTCAAAACAGAATACAAATACAAAAGTAACCTCAGAACTTGGTCCTTACAGACCTATTACAGGAGAGTATACCAAGTATCACATTATCCTATAGTGAAAGGACCAAGGCAGTGACATCTCCGGCTCATCCCCTGTTTGGGTATCAGCCAGCACGTCAATGACTTAAATCAAGAAATAGTTTTCTAAGATCTACAGAGACATTTGTTGGAACACCTCAGCAAGCGAAAGTCCATAAGTGGCAGGCTCAAACCTAGAACCTCAATCAATGGCTGATACCAAATGAGAGACTCCCCCCTGGGCACACAGAAAACTGGGCAACTTGGAAGGCACTGAACAGACTGTGCTCTGGTACCACAAGATACAGAGCCAACCTTAAGAAACGGGGCTACAAAGTGGAATCCACGACATGCGAGTGTGGAGAAGAGCAAACTACAGACCATCTGCTGTGATGCAACCTAAGCCCTGCTACATGCACAATGAAGGACCTTCTTATAGTAACACCAGAGGCACTCCAAGTGGCCAGCTACTGGTCAAAGGACATATAATCAACTACCAAGCTTGCAAACTTTGTGTTTTGTTTGTTTGCTTGTTTGTTTAAAAATGCAATACAACTGTTTGGCTTGCTCCTGACACAATAAATAAATTATCCTATATGGCCAAACTACACTTGGAAGGCACATTGTTATTTGTAATCCACTACACTGATAACTGCAAAACAGATTCTTCTAGTCTATACACAAATGGATACTGTATAAATCCTTGGCCCTGGAAAGCAAACAGATTGGCCTCAATGCCTATAGAATTTTGCTACAATTACGTAAAAGGTCGATGTTTACATAGTTTAGTTTAGAAGTATATACTATGTATGGGGCTTTATATTTAAACAGAGCCACATGCCCATAAAATGGCAAGACTATTTAGTTCCTCTTAAATATTAAACTGAAGACCAATGCAATATTGCTTTCTTTCCTTTACAGTTGATATCCTTCCATACATCCAAACTTTTAGCTTATGTCCAAGCAGGAAACTACAGTGTCAAAGCTAACTAACTAACAGCTTGTATAAAATGATCCACGATTTATACATGCATGCACACACCCCAATAAATAAAAGATGTAAAGGAATAAAGTGACAGTGTAATAAACAGATGGGAGGGGAATTCCAGGGTAAGATGGGAGGAGGCATTGCTAACAAGGATGTTTTTGTATATAGATGTGACTCAGTGCCAAAAGAAAAAAGAAAAAGAAAGAAAGAAAGAAAAGAAAATAGAGAGAAGGCTGAGCAGAGTTTGAGTATCATTCATCCAAAATGCTTGGTATAAGAAGTACTTTTGGATTATTGAGGGAGAGGGGGTTAAAAGTTTGGAATATCTATATTTGCAAAATGCAAATATACAGATAATGCATGGCAGGGTACTAGACTGGATGTCCCTTGATGAAGTTGAAGATAGGACCCAAGTGCAAACACTACATTCATTTATGCTTCCTATATCTCTTATGTACATACTAAGAATGTATTTTTATATAAAACATTTAATGATTTTGTACATGAAACAAAGTTTGAATATACTGACCCTTAAGGGAATAGAAATGACACTAACTCAGGCACCCTTATGGTCACTTTCAGAGTATTTTGAAATTCTGGGTAGGTGATACTCAATCTGTATATGTTCCAGGGTTGAAATACTCTTACAGAAGGAAGTGAAGTAACTAATGGTCGACCACCACAAAAACAAAAAGTTCAGCTCTTGGGAGCAAAGGTGAACGCATGCAGCAAAGGCATCAATACTGAGGCTGGCTGTACAATTGCAGAATGAATATGGTTTGACACTGGTTTAAGTGCCATGGCTCAATGCTTTGGGATCCTGGGATTTGTAGCTTGCCATGGCCCCAACACTCTTTGACAAAGAAGGCTACAAACCTTATCAAACTACAACTCCCATAATTCCGCCACATTAAGAGTGCACCTACAATGCAGGAACGATACAATTTTACACCAGTTTAACTGCCATGACTCAGGGCTATGAACTCCTAGGATTTGTAGTATGTTGAGGTACCAACACTCTCTGGCAGAAAAGGCTAAAGACCTTGTAAAACTAGTGCCCCTTCCTGTAGGCTGAAACACAATTGGTAATTATGGCACTGTTCTAACATCCAGGCGGTGGCTTTCCCCCTGTTTTCTTGCTATTCCCCCAATCCATGTGACCATCACGGAAACAACCTTTGTGTATGACATGGGAAATGGGGAGGGGGAATAACCAGCAAAAACAGGGGAAATTGTCTTACTCCTTCAACTCCCCCCCCCCCCCCCCCCCCCCCGCACACACACACAAAATGGACTCTGTCTAGTGCCCCCTTTTGGCCTCTACCCGAATAATGGAACAGTACCATAATGAGTACCTTCCAATGGTTTTCTCCCAGTGATAAAACTTCTGAGAAATCATAAAATTTAAAATGGTGTCAAACTACATTAATTCTACAGTATAGATGCACTGGGCATTAAGTCAACTAAAATTTAACTATACACTATTTAAACATATTGTTTTTGTTTTATCATCCTGCCACAGAACCTGTGGTGTTAACACGCATTTTAGGAAAATTATATTTTCACACATCCAAAATCTTTTGGAAGAGATAAACTTATAGAACACAAAGGAAGTGGGGAAGGTGATCAGGTGCCACAGAAACTCTGCGCTCCTGGCTTTACAGGCAGCCCCTCAGTTACAAATATCCACTTACAAACTACTCATAGTTAAGAACAGGGGTGAGGCAACAGGAATGGAGAGAAAGCTACCCCTGGAAAGGGAAGTGCCCTCCTGGAAGAGTTATCATAGGGAAAATGTGTCTGAAACTTTATCACCAATCCTTGTTCACATTTTTCAATTATCACAGGAACAGAAAGTGAGGTGACATCTTCTGAACAGCGGTACAGGTAGCAAAACAAACACCTTCTCTCGTTGCCACCACTGTCACAAATACGGTGGCCATCCCAGCTCCTTATTGAAATTAAAACTACCCCTTCCCTGTTATCTTTCAAGAACCAGTTGAAGACTACCTGTTTAAACAAGCTTTTGACAATGTATTGTCGAAGGCTTTCATGGCCGGGATCACTGGGTTGTTGTAGGTTTTTCCGGGCTATATGGCCATGTTCTGGAGGCAATTTTTCTCCTGACGTTTCGCCTGCATCTATGGCAAGCATCCTCAGAGGTAGTGAGGTCTGTTGGAAGTAGGAAAAATGGGTTTATATATCTGTGGAATGACCAGGGTAATGTTTCAGCTGATCACCTTGATTTGCATTCAATGGCCTGGAAGCGCCTGGGGGGAATCTCTTGTTGAGAGTGATTTTATGTGCCTGTTGTTTTGCTGCTGTAATTTTTGAGTTTTTTAATACTGGTAGCCAGATTTTGTTCATTTTCATGGTTTCTTCCTTTCTGTTGAAATTGTCCACATGCTTGTGGATTTCAATGGCTTCTCTGTGTAGTCTGACATGGTGGTTGTGAGAATGGTCCAGCACTTCTGTGTTCTCAAATAATATGCTGTGAACCAACCTGGACACAGCATATTATTTGAGAACACAGAAGTGCTGGACCACTCTCATAACCACCAGGATTGTCTGCGCGCTCCATCTCTCTCCAAATACGTATCCTAGTAATGTCACCTTGTCATGCCCAGCATTTTTTAAAATTTTAAGTATTACATTTGGCCCTGCCATAGGTTTTTAATGCATCGTGGTGTTATTGTTACTGTTTATTGCTTTGTTTATGAGTTTTTTTGCTGTCTGTATTGCTGTTGTTGCTGTTTTTAACTGATGTATTTGGGCTCGGCCTCTTGTAAGCTGCACTGAGTCCTTCGGGGTATAAATAAAGGTTTATTATTATTATTATTACATTTTATTTATATAAGATAGATAGATAGATAGATAGATGACATATAGATTTACGACATAGAAATGTCGTAAATAAATATATATACTCACACACATACATTTGAAGGGAGTCACACTTTAAAATGTACCTGTTCCGACTTACATACTAATTCACCTTAAGAACAACCCTGTAGAACAGCATTTCTCAACCTGGGGATCGGGACCCCTGGAGGGGTCGCGAGGGGGTGTCAGAGGGGTCGTCAAGGACTATCAGAAAGCACAATATTTTCTGTTGGTCATGGAGGTTCTGTGTGGGAAGTTTGGCCCAATTCTATTGTTGGTGGAGTTCAGAATGCTCTTTGATTATAGGTGAACTATAAATCCCAACAACTACAACTCCCAAATGTTATAGTCTATTTTCCCCAAACTCCACCAGTGTTCACATTTTGGGCATATTGAGTATTTCTGCCAAGTTTGGTCCAGATCCATCACTGTTTAGGTCCACAGTGCTCTCTTGATGTATGTGAACTACAACTCTCAATGTCCACCAAACCCTTCCAGTATTTTCTGTTGGTCATAGAGTTCTGTGAGCCAAATCTGGTTCAGTTTCATTGTTGGTGGAGTCCAGAATGCTCTTTGATTGTAGGTGAACTATAAATCCCAGCAACTACAATTCGCAAGTGTCAAGGTCTATTTTCTCCCAAATTCACCAGTGTTCACATTTGAGCATATTGAGTATTCATTCCAAGTTTGGTCCAGATCCAGCATTGTTTAAGTCCACAGTGCTCTCTGGATGTAGGTGAACTACAACTCCCAAACTCAAGGTCAATACCCACCAAACCCTTCCAGTATTTTCTGTTGATCATGGGAGTTCTATGAGCCAAGTTTGGTTCAGTTCCATTATTGATGGAGTCCAGAATGCTCTTTGATTGTAGGTGGACTATAAATCCCAGCAAATGACAAAATCATAATTTCTTGAGTGATGGTCATTCCTTGTGCTGTGAGACTTTTTGTTGCCAAATTTGGCGTGATTTCGTTCATTGGTTCTTTTGTTTTTAAGGTACTCATTATGCACAGAGCATTTTTATATATATAGATTACATTATAATATTATAAATAGTATACGCATATACAATATATTATATTATATTATTAGGATAGCACAGGAGACAAGGTGGAACTTGTCTTTTAAGATTATATTTGTTTAAATTGTTCATCATTTTAATTATTGCGTTGTTTTAAAGTGTTTTTTTGCACTACAAATAAGATATGTGAGGTGTTTATAGGAATTCATTCATTTTTTTCAAATTATAATCCGGCCCTCCAACAGTTTGAGGGACTATGACCTGGCCCTCTGTTTAAAAAGTTTGAGGACCCCTGCTTTAAAATGTACCTGTTCCGACTTACATACTAATTCACCTTAAGAACAACCCTGTATAACAGTGTTTCTCAACCCGGGGGTCGGGACTCCTGGGGGGGTCACAAAGGAGTGTCAGAGGAGTCCCCAAAAACCATCAAAAACCACAGTACTTTCTGTTGTTCATGGGGGTTCTGCGTAGGAAGTTTGGCCCAATTCTATCATTGGTGGAGTTCAGAATGCTCTTTGATTGTAGGTGAACTATAAATCCCAGCAACTACAACTCCCAAATGTCAAGGCCTATTTCCCCCAAACTCCATCTGTGTTCACATTTGGGCATATTGAGTATTCGTGCCAAGTTTGGTCCAGATCCATCACTGTTTGGGTCCACAGTGCTCTCTTGATGTAGGTGAACTACAACTCTCAATGCCCACCAGTGTTCACATTCCAGAATTTTCTGTGAGCCAAGTCTGGTTCATGTTCATCGTTGGTGGAGTCCAGAATGCTCTTTGATTGTAGGTGAATTATAAATTATAAATCCCAGCAACTACAACTCCCAAATGTCAAGGCCTATTTTCCCCAAACTCCAAGTTTGGCCCAGATCTATCATTGTTTGAGTCCACAGTGCTCTCTTGATGTATGTGAACAACAACTCCCAAACTCAAGGTTTCTTCCAATATATTTCTGTTGGTCATTGGAGGTCTGTGTGCCAAGATTAGTTCAATTCAATTGTTGATGGAGCTCAGAATGCTCTTTGATTGTACTATAAATCCCAGCAACTAAACTCTCAAATATCAAAATCAATCCCCCTTCCCAACCCCACCAGTATTCAAATTTAGGCATATTGAGTATTTGTGCCAAATTTGGTCCAGTGAATGAGAATACATCCTGCATATTTATTTATTTACTTACTTACTTACTTACTTTGCTTGTATACCGCAGTTTCTCAGCCCGTAGGCAACTCAACGCGGTTCACAACAAGAGCAAAAAAGTCAATCGTACAACATACAGTATTTAAAAACCATTAACAGCCTAGTATACAAATAATGACACATCAATAACAACACATTAGCATCTCGTAACTAAAATCGTGATCCAATTCGTCATCCATAAATCCGTTCCTATATTCATCGTTCAATTGCACTATTTATCCGAATGCCTGTTCAAACAGCCAGGTTTTTAGTTTTCTTCGAAACACCATTAATGTAGGAGCTGATCTAATGTCCATGGGAAGGGCGTTCCACAGCCGAGGGGCCACCACAGAGAAGGCCCTGTCCCTCGTCCCCGCCAGCCATGCTTGCGATGCAGGCGGGATCGAGAGCAGGGCCTCCCCAGAAGATCTTAGAGTCCTGGTGGGTTCATAGGCAGATATTTCCATTACAATTCATAATAATAGTTCTGAAGTAGCGACAACAATATTTTTTTATAATTGGGGGGGGGGGGTCACCACAACATGAGGAACTGTATTAAGGGGTCGCGGCCTTAGGAAGGTTGAGAAGCACTGCTGTAGAACAACCCCATCTTGTTCGCAACTCGGGGACTGCCTGTCCTCTGAAAGCCTTCTCTGCCAAAGAGTGCTGAGGACCCGCCTAACGACCCCTCCCTCGAGCCAAGGCATTCAAAGCGTGTGGATGGATAGATGGAAGGAAGGATGGAGAAAGAATCCCTCCTGAGGGGGAGAGGAGTAGTTGTGGCTCACCTTCGCGGCCTCTTCGCCATCCTTTGAGGGCACCATAAGGCGGAAAGAGGAGGGAAGCGGGGCTGTCACCGCCGGCCGAACTGAAGGAATGGCAGAGGAGGGAGGAGAGCGGGAGAAAGGCAGCTTTTAGCCCCGGCCTCGCCTGGGAGACATGGTCCTCCTCCTCCTCCGGCCTCTTCTCCTTTGCTGCTCCTGCTGCTGCCTCTCTTTTTCGTCCCTGCCGCCGAATCTCGCGCCCAGCCTCTTTCCAGAGCCACCGTTTGAATCTGCGCACGCGGACTGCCTCCCCATTGGCTGCCTCCGAGAGCACGCGACCCACCCGAGGGGGCGGGGCTAAGGGAGGGAGGAGGAGGGAGGGAGGGTGCGCGATATTGGAGAAGGGGAGAAAGTGGCGGCGGGCTCGGGACAGGGAAAAAGGGCGCAAAGCCTGCTGGGAAATGTAGTTTTTTCCCTCTCCTCTTGGGAAATGAGAGAAAACCCAATAGGAAAAATAAAATAATTGCACCTAAGGATAAAATAAAATAATTGCAATATTTTTGACGGGGGATGAACAACCAAAAAAAAAAAAAATCAAATCTCCTTCGAGCCGGAATCGAACCAGCGACCTAAGGATTCCCGCAAGCAGCCAATGCCTCTACAGTCCTCCGCTCTACCAGCTGAGCTATCGAAGGGACGCTGTGTGCGAGCTCGTGTTTTTGCCCTATACTTTCGCTACCCTGTGAATTGTTCTAAACTTGGCATAGGTAAACTTGGGCCTTGCAGGTGTTTTGGACTTCAACTCCCACCATTCCTCACAGCCTCAGGCCCCTTCCTTTTCCCCCTCAGCCGCTTAAGCGAAAAGGAAGGGGCCTGAGGCTGTGAGGAATGGTGGGAGTTGAAGTCCAAAACACCTGCAAGGCCCAGGTTTGTCATCCCTAGGCCAAATCAATGGAACCAATTACCTTAAGAGAGGCCCAAATCATTCTGGGTTGGAAATTCTAGTAGTACAGACACACTCTTCTTCAATGTGTACATTAATAGTGTGAACACACGTTTATTAAATATTTAAATGCAGTTTAATATTATCAAAAACAGCATTTGGGACATAGTTTTTATACTTACTTACTTTACTTAGGCAATCCTTCGTTGTCTTCTCTTTCGCCCTCTATTTGTGCCTCTTCAAATTCTACAGCACTGCTGGTCACAGCTGACCTCCAACTGTGTCTCACAGGTTTCCCAGTTCTCAGTGTCTATGCCACAGTTTTTAAGGTTCACAATAAGCCCATCTTTCAATCAACATTCCGTTTTCCGCTCTTGAGTTCGGAGTAGAGCAACTGCTTTGGGAGACGGTGGTTGGGCATCCGGAAAACGTGACCGGACCATCGCTTCAGTGCTGGTGGTCTTTGCTTCTTCCAGCACGCTGACATTTGTCTAACCAAGAGATTTGCCAGATTTTCCGGAGGCAACTCTGATGGAATCGTTCCAAGAGTTGCATGTGACGTCTGTAGACAGTCCATGTCTCGCAGGCGTATAGCAGGATTAGGAGGAAAATAGCTTTATAAACAAGCACCTTGGTCTCCCTATGGATGTCCCGGTCCTCAAACACTCTCTGCTTCATTCGGAAAAATGCTGCACTCGCAGAGCTCAGGCGGTGCTGTATTTCAGTGTCAATGTTGACTTTTGTGGAGAGGTGGCTGCCAAGGTAGCGGAAATGGTCAACATTTTCTAATGTTACACCATTAAGCTGTATTTCTGGCATTGGAGAGGGTGAGTTTTCCGGGCAGTATGGCCATATTCCAGAAGCATTCTCTCCTGACGTTTCACCCACATCTATGGCTGGCATCCTCAGAAGTTGTGAGGTCTGTTGGAAACTAGGCAAGTGAGGCTGAAGCTTCAAAGCCTGGCTGGTTGCTGCCTCGGGGGATCCTTTGTTGGGAGGTGTTAGCAGGCCCTGATTGATTCTTGTCTGGAATTCCCCTGTTTTTTGAGTGTTGCTCTTCATTTACTGTCCTGATTTTAGAGTTTTTAAATACTGGTACCCAGATTTTGTTCATTTTCATATTTTCCTCCTTTCTGTTGATATTGTCCACATGCTTGTGGATTTCTGAGTAGTCTGATATGGTAGTTGTTAGAGTGGTCCAGCATTTATGTATTTTTTTTTTATTTAAAACATTTATATTCCACTGTTCTCACCCCAAAGGGAACTCAGGGCGGAGCACAGCATAAACATGGCAAACATTCACTGCCGGGACACAAATTCACATACAATACATAAACATAAAAAAAAATCAAAATATTAAAATACACCATTTAAAATCATCCTAGTCCATATGTATTCTTACATATGCTGTGTCCAGGTTGGTTCACCGAGTGCTCTGCTATGGCTGACTTCTCTGGTTGCATTAGTTTGCAGTGCCTTTCATGTTCCTTGATTCATATTTGGTCAATGCTGCATTTGTCTCAATGCTGAACCATTACAGTTGGTTTTCAGCACAAAACAGAGTGTTAGTAAGCTAATGCCATGACTGAGCTATGAACATTTCATTTTCACATCTCCAACAACCAAGCTACCGACATATCTGGGGATTGTATTTATTTATTTATTCTGTATCAAAAGCATTGCATAAATGAGCCCCCGGTGGCGCAGTGGGTTAAACCCCTGTGCCGGCCGGACTGAAGACCGACAGGTTGCAGGTTCGAATTTGGGGAGAGGCAGATGAGCTCCCTCTATCAGCTCCAGCTCCTCATACGGGGACATGAGAGAAGCCTCCCACAAGGATGATAAAAACATCACATCGTCCAGGCATCCCCTCGGCAACGTCCTTGCAGATGGCCCATTCTCTCACACCAGAAGCGACTTGCAGTTTCTCAAGTCGCTCCTGACACGACAAAAAAAATTGCATAAATTAGTCTAAAACTTCTAAAAATAAAGGGAGCACAAGTGGCTAAATATGAACTGGATTATATGGCAATATGGACTCAGATAATCCATATTATGGATTATTTGCCTTGATATTGTGGGTTATTTATTTATTTATTTTGTATCAAAAGCATTGCATAAATTAGTATAAAACTGATAAAAACAGAAGGAGCACAAGCAGCTAAATATCTTTTGACCAAAAACGGGCAGCAACGACCATATTGTCTCTAGCCTCAAACAATTCTTCCTCTGTGCATGAAGCAGGACATTGTGGACAGGCATGCAGATGCAGAGTTGACTGTTCTGCTCCACAGTCACACAAGGTGGAGGATTCTTTTAGGTAGGTTGTCTTTTGATCTGCCCATTTCACTTTGGAGTCTGTTCAGGGACTTCAAAGTTGCCCATTCTTGGTTTAGCTTCCAGAGGGATATTCTTGTTGTTGCTGCGGGAAGATTAAGAGGAGTGGTGGTTCTCATGAAGCTTTTCCTTGATTTGAGTCTACTGGGAGGAGGCTGATAGCCATGCAGTGGATGGCTTTCGCAGTGTTCAATCTAGGGAATGGCAGCGAGACACATTGCAGTCTGTTTATAACAGATAAGAAAATATGATGTACTTTGTAACACAGCACGTATTGGGGTTATTGGATAGCTCTTTACTTCATTCTGTTATGTTGTAAGTTCAACATTGAAAGCTGAAAAGTTTAGGGCTCAAAATATTTTGAATGTACGTAGAAGAGGAAGCGTTCTGTAGAGTCCCTGCTCTTCTGTTGCTTTTACACAAAGAATAATGTGTCATAAATTTAAAATGGAAGCCTTCAAAGAAAGAGTTATACAGTCCCTAATGGATCTTATAACAGATGAATTATGATCATTTCTATTTTGAACATTTAACGCAGACTCATGAGTTACCAGTTCCAGAAATAGCATGAAGGAGTTTCCAGTATGGTCAGCTGAAAGGAGCGTGCAGATAGAAAGGGGGAAAAATTGTTAACCTATGCAAATCCTAATCAAATGTGTAGTGAGGAAATAACAAAACTCCAAAGCTGATTTGAATTTGTAGCCAGTTTTTGTGTCTACCTAGGAATTCATTTTTATTTGATCTGGAATCGATAGTTAAATCAAGCAGGATATCACTCTGTTTACAGCTTTCAAGGAAGATGTTTGGTTCAGTTGATCTCTTGTGGCATAGACTTATGATCCACAGCAAAACAGATTGCTTATATGTGATGCATCAAATAAATCAGCCAGAATGTTGCTTACAACAAGAGTGCAAATTTGTATAGGTCACTTTCTCCTCTCACACATTTTGAATGACAAAGATCATAACTCCCTTTTTAAGGGGACTGTTCCACAGTCAATGTGGAGCTGCACCTATTACCCAACCCACCTGAGCAGCTGGACATAAACCAGACTTAAAACAGAAAACAAGACTACTCCCATAATTAAGCAGTGAGGAAGCTGTCTTATGCAGGTCCAGAGTGCCATGAAAAAGTAGAAAATTATTCTTTAAATTGTTGTATTTTTAGAACTGAAGGTGAAGAGATGCACTGGAAGAGTATTTTGCTTTGTGCCAAAATTATTAGGCCAGCGTTAAGTACTTTTTATCTTGACTTGGTTGAGTGGCTGTTTTGCCTCAGGCAGCAAAATGTCTTGTATCAGCCTTGGTAACTAAACTGTTTACATTCCTCCCCAGGCAGGATGCAGCCAAGCCTTGAAGATGTAAAGCTATTCAGTGCTGATCAAAGTGATCAAGTGCAGCATTTACACTTTCCTCAAACAGACAAGAGTTCTTTCTCCCACCCTGGACATTCTGCAGATATATAAACCCCACTTGCCTTGTTTCCAACAAACCTTACAACCTCCGAGGATGCCTGGCATAGATATGGGCGAAACGTCAGGGGAGAATGCTTCTGGAACATGGTCTGCAGTCCGGAAAATTAACAGCAACCCACTGTTTACATTCTACCATTGATAGTTGAAGAAGTTTTTCGTTTTGTTAAAATATTGAATTCAATGATTCAAAACATAGAAAGCAGGCATGGGCAAACTTCAGCCTTCCAGGTGTTTTGGACTTCAACTCCCACAATTCCTAACAGCCTACTGGCTATTGGGAATTGTGGGAGTTGAAGTCCCACTCCCACAATTCCCAATAGCCAGTAGGCTGTTAGGAATTGTGGGAGTTGAAGTCCAAAACACCTGGAAGGCCGAAGTTTGCCCATGCCTGCTTTAAAGAATTCAGAAACTGATAACATGCAAGTCCATACCTATTTAGTGTACTTCCCTATATGATTTGCTTAGTGTTGTTTCTTTAAAAACAACATTCTTAAGTGTTACAAAAATGGTAGGCATATAACTCATACCAGATTTTATATTATCACCATTGTGGAAAGTGTTCAGTTAGGCTGCTGGTCAAGTATCAATTCTTAAAGCATATTTTTCTTTTGAGTAACAGGCTATACGTTAAAAGAGAAGATGAACCTTTAATACCCATCACTGATAAGTTGATTTTCTCCACTGAAGTTAATAATAAAATCAATTCCAAAGATAAATTCAACTAGCATAATAAAATACATATTGAATGCTTGTCCTCAAAGCCAAAACAATCACAACACATTCCTCTGTAAGTTTTCTTGACAATTTTAATAAACACCAAAGAATGTCCAGGTTTGCTCCTTCATTCAAGAACCAGTAACAGTGCACATCTGAGAGAGGCCAAGAATTGGCTGGAGTGCCTGAAAGTCCTCTTTATACATGGCGCAGTGAGTTAAACCCTTGTGCCAGCAGGACTGAAGACCAACAGGACGCAGGTTCAAATCCAGGGCAAGCGTGGATGAGGTCCCTCTGTCAGCTCCAGCTCCCAATGGGAAGATATGAGAGAAGCCTCCCACAAGTATGGTAAAACATCAAAACATCCGGGCGTTCCCTGGGCAACGTCCTTGCAGACGGCCAATTATCTCACACTAGAAGCAACGTGCAGTTTCTCAAGTTGCTCCTGACATGAAAAAAAAAAATCCAAACTTTGTGAGGAGCAAGATGCAGGCCTAATATTTAGTAAATGCAAGTCTTTTCCCATTTAATTTAATGCAGTCCTCTAAAAAATTATTCCAATTTCTGCCTAAGTCCCCAAGTCAGTCCTCTACCCTCAATTCAAAAACTTAAAAGACATTAAGAATCACTGGATGAAACAACTGTTCACAGCACAGATAAGAATGTTCTGCTTCCAAGGATGATTTTGAGTAGCTTTTCAGTCTATAGCACATCCCACAATTAAATAAAAATTGGCCAGAAATGCCACCTCCACATTCCTAAGTGCACTCAGAGTATTGAGGAGTCTTCTTTTTCATTTTATTAAGGTATTATGTGAAGTCTGTTGTAATCCCAGCCGAAAGTCAGTGGAACAAATCAGTTCAGGTGCAAACCTTTCTACATGAAGGTGGTTTTATAAGGAAGCTCCTTTCCCATCCACCTCCCCCCCCCCTCCCTCGTCAGCAAACTGCCACACACACACATGATCTCTTCTAGTAATTCTGCTACAGAAAATAGAAAAGTGTAGTTCAGCTTAGATTTTTAATATTGCAATCAAAGAAAATTCCAAGTACTGTACAGTAAAGTGTAATATAGTACACAGTTATAATACACTATTGTTACATTACAGATTTAAAAAAAATTAGTACAGCAATCACAAATAAAATCCAAATGTGCTGAACAGCCAGCATTGTGAACATGGTATCATTGCTAGTCTAATTGAAGTCAGTTTGTAAAGCACTTGCTGTTTTAAAAGGATTCCTAAATATATACAGAACTAATACTTATTTATACAATTTTATACCAATTACTTCCAAAAGTGCACTATTTTTCTTCCTGGTAATAATCTTCATTAAAATAAAATCTAAAAATATCAATCACCATTCAGCCTTTCAATCTTACTACAATCAGAATGGCAAAGCAGGAATGCCGCCTTAAAGAATGTCAAATGGGACACCTTAAGATACAATTGATTTATAAGGTAATATGATGGAGCAAAGCCTTCTGCTGGCAAATAACGTCAATCCCAATATTATGGCTGCCAAATTCCGCTTAACATACAAGAATTCAAAATTATGCAAGGAAAAGGTAGCTTAGGCTTGGGACCTAAACTTACATGTCAAAGTTGAAGTAGAATTAACGAGACCTTAAGGGATAATATATATGCATGAGACTTATATAAAATCCAGCTGGACTGAATGTATAAATAGAGCAGTCATCCATGATCTCTAGTTGACTGCACATTGCAATTTATCTCTTCAAAAGAAAAAGGCAGTCATTTTTATCTTGAAAATATATTGTTTCTAAAGTATGACCAGTATGCAGTTGCAGCAGTGTTCCTTTTTGCCAAAGCATACAATGGAAACCAAGTAGGATCATAATGCATCAAATCCAAACTACTGTCCATTGTAACCACTCATTTTCAAGTAAGTATGCAGAATCTTAAAACCATGAGAAAGAAACAGAATGTGGAGACTAAGGGTTAACCTCTATTGATTAAAACACCAGAATTGTTTTCTATCTGTATAAAAGAGTACGCTGCATACACCTCAAAGGTAAATTAACTGAGCAAGTCATTTTGCAGCCGTGGAACAACTCTATGATACTAATAGCTTAACTTTCCACAGAAAGAGTGAGCAACAATATGATGGAGTACCTCACATACCTTGGATACTTTTGCCATCTAACTGGAAAATCACCAGTATGCTCTAAATCTACTAATTTCTAAAACGCACTTCATTTTTTTATTGTATAGAGTCTACTTCCTCCTTAGAAGAGCATACTGAATGTTGCTATGCTACTCTTATCCTATTTTGTGTTCATATCATGACACACACATGAAATTACGTTGCTATTTAAGAACTAGCTTGTTTAATCTGGAAGAACCAACAAGGAAGTACCCAACAGCATTGATCTGCTAATACAGCTGTCTTCCAACTGTTAAATTGGACATATATAAACAACCCAGGAAACCCATAGGCAAGTCATACAGACAAATCTTTACAACTTCTGAAGCAAACTTGTTCCAGATGCATTTAACTTTCTCATCTCTACAGACAATTTCCATGACTTTACTTTACCTGACACTCAATTGTTAAAGCTATAATAATGAGGCTAGTTGCATGTGCTTAAGGAAGCTCACTTAATGAAACTCAGCAAATGAATTGCAAGCAGGTGCTATCAGTAAATAGGATTTCGGCATTTATTTTGTGCACTTCAGATCTAATCGCTTTTGATAAGGGCCAGCCTACACACTGAGTGCACAGCTCTATTAAACACTTAATTTTACTCTTCTCTCAAACATTTACAGATGAAGCGGTATTTTCAAAAGAGCCAAGTCTCAAACATTTTCATTTTACAAAGTGAGCATTGCAAAAATTTCTTCACACATCACACAAAGGAGAGGATACAAAAGTGAGTAACTTCTACTTTTATTTTTCGGAAAGGAGAAAAGAGTTATGCCACCATTTCTCAAGGGAACAGGTTTCTACAAAGGAGAAAAAAAAGTTTACTTCACTCTTAGTTAAAACAACCAGATTACATTATAAAGCTAGTTATGCCTCTCAAATTTCACAGCTCTTGCACATTTAGGCATGAATTTTAAGCAATGTTGTGAACATCCTTTTTCCTATACCATACAGTGCCACCCTAGTATGTCTCCATTAAAAAGTCACCGAACTATCAAGTTTATCAACACTATACATTCAAACCAATTCCAAACTCCCATGCTTTATGCCCAAGGAATCCTGAAGATTCATGTTTTGTGAAGTTATTAACTCTAAAAGAAAGAATTCTCCTCACAAGCATTATAATTCAGAGGGTGATTTGATGGAATCCACAGTTGTTTATTCAATTTTGAAAAGGATTTAAATACAGTACTGATACCCCAGGCCTGCTTTCTTGTGTATCGTAACCCCAATCTCACACTATAGTTCAAGCTACTTTTTTTAAAAATGGACTCTCATGGTGCCAGAAAGCTCTCTCATTCTCACACAATCCCTTATGAATGGATAGTTTCTGTGGATAATGATCACAGACTTGGGGGTTAATAATTACAATAGTTTTCTATAATTAGTATCAAGCATCTTGTTCTCCGTGTGCATGGATCCCTTTTTAAAATCCATATTTATATCACTTATTCAATGTCTTGACCAAATTAAACAGCAAAAATATAATTAAAATCAGTTATTCATGAAAATGTGATTTGTATACTTTATATGTAAGCAGTGCATTAAGTGATATAATATGTATGAGAAAAGCAAAAAAGGGGTGTTTTAATGGATTAATACACTTGAAATAATTGAGGAAGTGTGCCATCAATTAATTTCCCATATAAAAAAATAAAAATCTTTAATTACAATGGGACATTGTTTCAAATTTTTCTTGTGTGATTCTAACTGCATAAAATGTGAGCATATTTTCAGAGTACAAACAGTTATAATACAAACTTAATAGCTGTGGAACAGGTGAAATTTGTGTGAGCACTAGCACTTACTTCAGTAACTAAGCATCTGAGATTTCTATATCCTTTTGAATAATTTTTCCCCATTTCAAATTCATTTTCATCTGATGAAGTAGTAATAATGCACATAAAGTAGAAATATGCAAAGAGGCAAAAGTGCAACATTAGTATCAAGATAAACATTCTATCGTTATGGAGAAAATACAATAGCTGCTTCTTAAAAATTAGCACTGTACAGCAGATGAATAGGCTGTTTTAGTGGATGCAGTTGACCAAAGTAGTGCATAAAACAATCGACCTTAAACAATTCCCAGGGAGCTTAAAATTGATTTATCATATCATTGAGGAAAAAATCCCATTAATCCAACATGCTCAGGAAATATTAATTGCCAGCAGAGATAACTGGCAGATGCTTATCAAATTGTTCTTGCACAAACCAATTTTATTTAGCCTGCTGTAGTTTCTTAAAACAGTTGCCTTTGAATGTAAAACACATAATGTTACCTTATCAGCTCAAAACTGAACATGCAATCACTTGCCAACAGAGTAATGACAAAACTGCGCTGGCCCAGACTGCCATGCATTTCTACATCCCCTTTGCTTCAGCTTCATTTTATACTAAATAGTGCTTTTGCCTATCATTCCTTAAATTTAGAACTTTAAAAAGATCTCAATGAGTATGTTTGGGTATTTTAGGAAAATCTGAATGAGTGCAAGTCTTCAGATAAAGGAATGTCTCTTTATGCTGGATTTCTGAATGAATCAATATCTGACAAAACATTCTACATTTGCCAGATTTTGTTTTCACATACTAATCTGAAAATATAGTAATTTCACATGAGCTGAAAAATTAAGACATTAATGGAATTAAAATAATCCAAAAATTAACCCACATCTACAGCAGCTTTTCATCTCAGTGCATATCCTAATAACTACTTTACAGTAACCGAGAGCTACCCTGGGCAGAATAATGGCATATTAAAAGCTATTGTCTATCACATACTTGCTATCATGCAATGAGTAAGATAATCTTTGAAACATACAAGATTCAATGACTAAATTTATGTGGCCCAGCCAACAAATATTACAGTTGCACAGTAATTTCTCATCTCTTTATCAGCTGTGAATTATTCAAGAATGATCCATTGGCTCAGTTGTATTACTGATTTCTGTATCTTGACTATCCATCTCTTCAGGTTCTTCAACAGAGTTTCCTTTTTGAGCTTTTGATCTCGTGGGGAATGTTGTTCCCACCGCGTTTGACATGTTACTATCCGTTGGTTCTGTATTCAGATGTCCACTGCTGCTTGATAATGTAAATGACTCAGGCAAACCAGTCTGAGGGCCCCTTGTTTTAATAGATGAACTTGCTGCTTCCAGTTTCCTTTGAGAGAAATCATTTGTTGCCGATTGCTCAGTATTCTGATCCCGCATGTGTCTATCCATTGAAGCTTGAATCGAAGAAACCATTTCCTGCAACTTTTTTCTCTGTGCTTCAATCAAACTAGGATCCAGCTGCCTGCTGTCTCTCATTGTTCCAACTCCAGGAGCTATCCGTATAAGATCACTGTTTCCAGAATCGCCTCCAAACACAGGAGGCTCAGATTTAGTGGAACTGGGACTGAAATCTAGGCTTGAGCTTTGCTTTCTTGAAAGTGGAGCTTCCCTTGCTCTTTGATGATGTTGCTGAGTGCCAGTTGCAGTTCCCAGAGAATGGCCTTTTCCTTGAAATGCAGTTACATTATGAAGTTGCTCTGACTTCTTTTTAACAACTCCACCACTCCCTAATTTTAGGACCCCATGTGAAGGACTGCCTTCTCTGCTTCTTGAAGAAGCCTCAGCACGCACTTGACTTAGTGCCTCCTTAACCAAGTCTTCAACATCAGAACCAACAGGGAAATGCCCAGCAGCATCGACACAGAGTTCCAACCTATCTTCTGCAGCATTGTAAACAAAGGTCTTGCCAGGCAAATATGGAAAAGTACAGTGGTTACCATCAGCCAGGCCTATGAGAAGGGAGAAGGGGAAAAAAAGAGGACTTAAATTTATGAACATTATCAGCAAACAAGATAGACAGTAGTTAGCCATAAAACAAAATACTACTTTCACATTATTATTTCTGTTATGATCATCATCATATATCCTTTCTTTTCTTCAAAACCAGAACTCATAAACACATTAATCAAACATAAGACTGCCCAATCAGAGAGCCTAAAAACACAACTACAAAGCCAACAAGGAAAAAAAAAACCTGTTGATCAGCTTTCTAAAGGTGGAAATCAAGATGAATAGGACCCCCACACATTTATGAGGGTTAGGGGCAAGGGACCCTTGTGAAAGGAAATTGTTATTTTTTTTTTACTAGCAAGAATATCTCTCTAGGAATTTCTAAGTCCTTCAATTATTTATTTATTTTATTTACAGCATTTTTACCCCGCCCTTCTCAACCCCTGAGGGGGAACTCAGAGCAGCTAACAAAGGCAGCAATTCAATGTCACAATCAATAACACAGTATAAAACCATAAATACATACAGAGTTAAAGCAATAGCAGTTAGTTATAACCAAATTATCATAAGTCATTAAAACAATACTCAGTCCACAAACCCACTGATAGAACCATAAAACTGTATCCTCATACATATCGTCTTGCCAATCCATTTCCAGTCAAAGTGCTGCTTTATGTTTATTGTCCGAAAGCCTGGTCCCAAAACCAAGATATTAATTTCTTCCTGAATGCCTGGAGGGATGGGGTCAATCGTATTTCACTTGGAAGCGTGTTCCACAGGCGGGGGCTACAGCCGAGAAGGCCCTGTCTCTCATCCCCACCAGCCGCGTTTGCGATGTTGGAGGGAGTGAAAGCAGGGCCTCCCTGGATGATCTTAAGTTACGAGGTGGGACGTAGAGGCAGATGCGTTCGGACAAGTAAGCTGGGCCAGAACCGTATACAACAATGGTCAACTTCTACTGGAAATTGACCATAGAACTGCACTGGAAGAACTAGAAATTCCTAAAGATGTGTTCCTTTCTCTTGGAAACCCTAGGTCCTCCAGCATCACCAGTGGAAGTTGACCACAAAGTTGTACTGTACAGTTCCAGTGCAAAAGATGCAATCTGTGTTACCTAATCTTCTGGTTTATATATAAAATATATTAGAAATTGGAATAATACACATTAAAAAACAATTAACGTACACAAATGCATTCATAAATTTGTTTTCTTAGCTTTAAAAATTACTGTAACACAAACACTGGGTATGAAAAGAGTTTATTTGGAAATGTCACTTTGCAAACGTGTATATGAATCAAAGAGTTGTAGGGTTTTTTTTAACAGCTCTGCTAAAACTGGGCTTTTATATAGATTGATATAACTACATGTAATGATGCAGAGCTCAAGCTGGTTAATCAGCTTTTTCAAACATGAATATCCACAATAAAATAAGAGTCTCAAATTCTAAACAAAAACAGACAACCTCTAGGCTACCAAACCAAATACAACACTTTGACAATTTCAAGCTAAATTTAACCTATTTAGTCATGCTTTGGTTCTCAACCTGTGGGTCCCCAGGTGTTTTGGTCTACAACTCCCAGAAATCCCAGCCAGTTTACCAGCTATTAGGATTTCTGAGAGATGAAGGCCAAAACATCTGGGGACCCACAGGTTGAGAACCACTGCTTTATACTATTGCCCTTCAGTCATATTGTATGTTATCTATATAAATAAAAATGTAATGTTTGTTTGTAGTTTTAACATAACTCAAAAATCACTGGACAAATTGACACGAAATTTGGACACAATAAACCTATCAGGCCAATGAGTGACCATCACTCACAAAAACACTGAAAAACACAGCAGAAGGAACTTAAAAAGCCAAGAAAGCAAAAAGACACATGCACAAAATTACTCCCCCGGCAAACAAAACACACAATAGCATATCCACACTTTCTTCCAGACTACAGTTCCCAGAATCCCCTAGACCAGGCCCTTTAGGAGAGGAGGATGATCCAAATGCACTATTTCCAAGCTGCAAGCTTTCTTCTCCTTGGAATTGAGAGCATTCCAATCCCTGCATATTTTAAATTTCCTATTCCTGGACTGTAACTTCCAGCAATCCTCCAGATAGACAAGATAGATAGACTAGATAGAGGTAGGTAGGTAGGTAGGTAGGTAGGTAGATTGATCAGGAGGACTGCAGTAGAGAAGGAAGAAAGGAGAGAAAGCAAAAGGGAAAGAAAGGGGGTAAAGGAAGGGAAGAGGAAGAGAAAGAAGGAAGGAAGGAGAGAATGAAAGAAAAAAGGGAAGGAAGGAAGGAAGGAAGGAAGGAAGGAAGGAAGGAAGGAAGGAAGGAAGGAAAGAGAGAAAAAAGGAGGAGAAAAAGAGGGAGGGAAGGTTGGCCACAACAATGCGTGACAGGTACAGCTAGTATTCTATGAATTAATATTCCAAAAATTGCATAAGCTATTAAACTTTGTTACATTGCTTTCTGAATTTTTAATTTCTTGCTCTTAAAGCAAAATTCAGAAACCCAGAAATAGATGTTTAATACAAAGTTATGTTGAGTAAGTAATTCAACAATATATACATTGTGTACGTCCCAGTGATCAAAGCTCCTGATTTGGAAAGCTGCACGTTAGCTACAATGGAAATTAGATAGTAGCAGAGCTCTTCTACATGAACACTAAGAAGCAGTGAATGTAATTACGAATCATATAAATCATCTCATGTTTTCTCACAGACAATGCAATTCTCTTCTCTATTCAATACGGTTAAAATGTTATCAGCAAGTTTTTCAGAAAAGATGTAAACCAAAAGGGTAGTTTATCAATGACAGGAACAAAACACTCTTAACACAAAGTTAGAAGATATACCCATTGTTTTCTTCATTATATTGTAGAACACACCACCCTGCTGGAACAAGTGAGGAAGCCCTTTTGCATAAGACCATACATCTTCACCTGTAAAATACAAAGAAAGGCTAGTTAGAATAGCAAAATGTGAACTCCATCTACATAAAGATCATGTCATCAAATTCTCTCAGCATTTTCCCACACTCTACCAGGATTAAGAAACAGAATTCAGCTAGCTGCTCTGAGAACACAGAAAGGCAATCTACTATCCTACAGGTGTTTTGCACAGGAATTCCCACGATCCTTGGCCAACAGATATGCAAGCTGGGACTTACGGCAGTCACCGCTGACAATATCTAGAAGATGTCATACTTCATATATATACCTCTCTCCTCATACACACAAGAACATAATAAAAGTTCACTAGACCTTTCTGATAAGGATCTGCTGATCCCCCAATAAATCCCTGAAATACACAATGCTCTGTCTATACACTCTATGTCACAGTAATGGGCATGTTGCTCATATATCCCCACTAATTTATCCTTGTTTATATCAGTTAACATCTGATCTCCACTACTTTAATCTGACAATTCCAAGATTCACTAAAACCCTTTTGTTAGGAAAATGAAAGCAGTTAAGCTGGACTTTGGACCATAAGAATGGTGGCAATGAACTGTAACCAAAATATGAAGTGTCTCTGATGTTTGTTTGTATATCTCCACTATACAAAGTTCTTCTACTCTTTACGCTTACAGCAGGAATGGCCAATTGTGGGAGCTGAGACTTGGGACAGGAACATGTGATTCATAACCCGTAAAATCCAGTGTACATTGGCCACGTCATACACCAGCAATTTATATAAAATTAGCTCCTCCATTTGTTTTATTAAATAATCAGGCTTTTCATCATCTTTCCAGTCTGCTATTACTAAAGCTGTTGTGCTGTTAAGTATAAAATTATTTCAAATATCTTTTTAAAAACAGTAAAATCAAACACAAGCCACACAAGAGAAAGGAAATAAAGGAGCATAGATCACACTTCCTTTAGCTTAATTGGGTGTTATGTCTCATATTGCAAAAGGGAAAGCAAAACAGAATGTAATGACAGGCATTTCACTAAAAGTAAACAAGATCTGTGTGCTCTGAAAAGTGTTTGGCTACCTCAACTGTAAGCAGTAAAAATAGAAGTCAGTCTACCTTAATAAAAAGCTCAGGCCAGAGAATTTTACAAAGGATGATGGTCAAGTAAATTACCAAAACTATTCCATGTGGTACCACTATAGTCTAACTCAGAGCTAAAAGACTATGATTTATCATTACAAGAATGAACTTTAAGGATGCTGCATATACCTCTACCTTAGTCAATGACCTATTTCCTTTCCTAGAAACCTCTGCTTTTGAACCAATTTCCTGTCACAGCCAATCTGGAAGCTTATTTGCTACGCTTTTATTTATTTATTTATTTATTTATTTGAACTTATATGCTGCCACTCCCCTGGGGCTCGGAGCGGCTTTAGTTACTGAACAAATCATGATCAAACAATGTGGTTATATCATGACTTCTTTTGACCATAATATGAACAAATCATAGTTTTTATCAAGTTCTGACACAGTGAGAATTAAGATTTACTTGAAACTGGAATGAGCAACTGTCCCTGGATCCCTCTGGGGGCTGCACAAACTCCCAAAATGTTCATTATTAAAAGAAAGAAGACATGAGCCTTAACCCACTTCAGATTTTGAAAAACTTTTCAAAAAAATTAGTGCAAGGGGCCTGCAGGATATTTAAACATTAACTATCTCTTCTGGAGGCTTCCAGGAAAGAGGATTCATACTTTTGGGGGGTGGTGAGATGAAGCATCATAGAGCCTGGAAGCCATCCTAATCATGGTTGGGCTTTTTTCTTGCTTTAAACGCATAAAAATGCATCCCACCCATCTTCTTGTCTGACACAGCCTCTTCCGGACCACTCCCCTTGTATTGACAGCACTGGAGTCAACAATGCAAGCCAGTTTCACTTATGTCTTAATATCTAAAGTTCACCAAGTTGACAGTTTCACTTTTGATTCTTGGCTTCTATTCAGTTTCATTTTCCGAAATAAGCATACAGGATTGTTAAACTTTCAATTCACAAGATTGCAGACTGGAACTTCCCATTTATTTGAAATGGTCCTTGTAACATTTTATGTAGTGTATAATATGTAGTTTTAATTTTCAGATGTAAGCAACGGAGTTGAATATCATTGTGAGTGATGCAAGCAGCCAATCTGGAAACTTTGGCCCATTCTACAGTTATCAAAAGTTTCATTACTTTAATGCATTGTCAAAGGCTTTTATTTGTTTGTTTACTGCAGCAAAACATTGCTTAAAATATTGCATCAGCTAGCTGGAAACCAAGCAGTGATCTTGATGTCATATACCCTGGAAAGGTTACAAGACATTTGTTTTACTTGTAGCTTTGCCAATTAATTTAGTTTAAAAGGTTTCTTAAAATAGAAGCTTCTATAGGTCTGCCTGTAGCAGAAAAACACTTGATACATAGTGTCAATGTATCCCTATGGAAGAAAATAAAAGAATTGCACTTAATGCACCAAAGATTGTTTTTGGTGTAGTGCAGGGGTCCTCAAACTAAGGCCCAAGGGCCGGATGCGGCCCTCCAAGGTCATTCACCCGGCCCTCGCTCAGGGTCAACCTAAGTCTGAAATGACTTGAAAGCACACAACAACAACAATCCTATCTCATCAGCCAATAAGTTTATATTTGTTAAAATTGTTCTTCATTTTAATTATTGTATTGCTTTTAAGTGTTTTTTGCATTACAAATAAGGCATACGCTGTGTGCATAGGAATTAATCCATTTTTTTAAAAAAAATTATAATCCAGCCCTCCAACAGTTTGAGGGACTGTGACCTGGCCCTCTGTTTAAAAAGTTTGAGGACCCCTGGTGTAGTGTCATTCTTTATGTAGCAGGGTACACTTAAAACATGCTTGGATTTGAAAGGAACATTGTTTGTTAGAGTGTATATAACCAAATTCCTTAACAAGCAATTTTACTTTGAAACATAAGCATGTTTCAAGAACACCATCTTGCTATATCAATGACACATCAAAACAGTAAATATCGACTACATATTAAATTAAACACTATTCTTTTACAGCTTCCCTTAGAAAGGTAACAATTGTGTTCCAGTGAATAAGACAGCTAATGTTTTATACATTCACACATATGTTTTAAGAAATATACTCATGGAAAGGCAAAGAGATGCGATTAAAATTGCAAATCCAGGCATACAAAGTCTGGACTAGGAAATGCTTAAGAGCAGAAAAGGTTAATGGAATAAATTAGCCATCACTAATTTAAATTCCACTGATTTCAACTGATCTATTCTATAATTATTTATGTCGAAATTCAACCATCACATCGCAGAAATACTAGTGAATCCCAACATGAGGAAGAAATAAGGTGAAAGGGCCCATTGAACAAAGCTCATCTTTTACACAACTGAAGGCATAAGAACTGGAATGTTAAAAAAGTTGCTTTTCATCCCCCACGTAAGAGACATGCATAGGATTGTACTGGTAATTAGCATTCAAATGCCCCTCAAAGCCAAAACAAAGTATTGTATGGTTAAAAAGCAAGAACAGGGTGTTTTCATTATTTTTAAAACACAAAAATGTAGATGCATGAAGGTCATTTTATGAACTTACACTTAGACTTCAGATGTTCAAACTGTCTTTCTAGTTTTATATACTCAAGATTTAGGGATGTTTCTAAATCCTAGGAAGGAAAGCTGAGGTTTACTTACCCATAAATGTTGCTAGAAGACACAAAGAATACATCTCCTTGTCAATTTGCTCCTGGAGTTCCTTGGAAGAAATTTTACTAGTTACTGCAACATCATCATGTTTCACAGCATGGGCTGAGTGCACTGAAGTCGTCTGGCTAATATCCTCCTTCCCTTTTAGGATCTCTACAGTTATTCTATCTCCATGCAGCAGAGGAACAGGTTCATTTTCCTGCCCTTCTTTGGGTGGCAAAAGTTCTTTGGGAGGGAAGCCAAAACGGATACACTGCAAATGGGAAGGAATACTAAATTCTCTAGCAATGCTCTCTTGCAATTCGACAAATGTTGTTGTGGACTTCAAATTGAGCATGGCCTGCCGCCCATCATTTGTTGTTATACGTATTTTCTTTTCTTTTGTAGATGTTGGGGAATAAGGAGTCTTGGTTGGGGTAGCGGGTGCAGAAGATGACCCGTCAGGGACAGCACCTGGGGAAGTAGTTCGAGTTGGCCCTTTCTGCACCTGTTTCAATTTGTCCGTTTTCCGCTTCTGCATTATAGGCGCTTGCTCTGCAATGTTTTGCTGAATGCTTCTTTCGGTCTTACTCATGGTCAACTCTTCTTTGTGCAGCGTTTTTGTTTTCTGCCCCGTAAGAATAATTTTAGTTGGAAGCTGAGATTCCAAGTCCTGCCCTTGTTGCACATCATCAGCTCTTCTGGCATGAGCACCATCAATGTTTACAGGGGTATAATCATCGGGGTTCTTTTTGGCCGTCTGATGTAGAATTGTATTGACAACCTTTTGGACAAGAATCTCGCTCCCAAATTCTCCCGGAAAATGCTTAGTAACAAGTTTCATTGCAACATCATATACATTGCTGTTCAGAGATTGATCACTCTCATACTGGAACCAGTACACGGTCTCTCTCACCACTCTCCCGCCCCACTCCAAAGTAATAGGGAAAGCTTCGGGGAGATTGTCATACTCTTTGCCTTCCCAAAAATGCTTAAATCCACAGCCACATTTGCCACCTGTGGATTTAGTATTTGTTCTATCCCCATCCAAATACACAACAGAGCCATCACTCCTCACACGACGCACCAAGGTGCCATGGCACAAATTACAAGCAGTCAGGCTACTCAGACCATAGTCTGGGACAAGTACATCCTTCACAGGGTTATAGGAGCACACTAAGCTGTTAAGGGGGAAACTGTAGTTTTTGTCTGGTCTTAGCTGGCCATGGGTAGTTTTTGCTAGATTATACAGTTTCCCCCCTGGAGCCAACCACTCGGGAGGAACGTGGAGTTCTGAAAGTGCACCACAGATCAGACACTTGTGAAGGCGGTTGTCCATCACGGCTTTTTTAGCGGCGGCCGTAACATCATCAGGCTGAACTCCAATTACACCAGTTCGTCTGTAGAAATATTGATGTACGTCGGCCACTAAACTCGGGTGAATGCCATGCTTATCCATAAACACTTCCTCCATGGCGGCAACGAGCCTCATCAAGTACTTGTCTTGCAAACTCCGATCCCCTCCGATCACGCAGCTGCCATCCTCTTCCAGCTTGATGTACTTCTTAATAAGGTCCTGAGGCACTCCCCACGCTTTGGGAAGCAGTTTCAGAGGCAATTTCGGCAAAGCAGCACCTTTGATCCCCACCAAGGGGATGTAATGGTTACGCCCCGAGCTGCTCCAGGCGATGCAGATGGGCTTGTTGAGCGTACCGTCCTTCCCCGTGCACTTCTCCTCCGGGACCAAGCCGGGCAGGAAGGTGGCGGAGTAGTCGCCTGAGCTGCGCATCCCGCTGAGGGAGTCCAGGAGGATGATGGGCCGGCGCAGGACGTTGGCCAGGCCGAAGATGTGGATGTTGCGCAGGCCCATGGGGACGCCCTCGGGGGGCACGAAGAGCGGGTCGCACTCGTTGACGATGTCGTCCCACTCGGCGGCGTCGATGAAGTCGTGGAAGAGCACCTTGTAGCGGGCCAGGTTCTCCACAAAGTGGGCCTTGAGGTTCTCCCGCAGGGCGTGCCAGAAGAGCTCCCGGCCCACCAGCGCCCGGGAGACGGCGTGGACCAGGCAGTGCCCGTCGCCGTCCACGTGCACCGGGACCAGGCACTCCTCCTGGTTGCGGTTGGCCCGGCGGATGTCCTCCAGCGTGTCCTGCAGGTAGAGCAGGCTGCCGGAGCGGTCCTTGCCGTAGCCCACGGTGTCCACGTGCTCGGGCTCGATGAGGAAGGCCCGGTCTCCCAGCAGGCTGCAGTCGAAGACGTCGCCTTGCTTCATTTCGGTCAGCAGCTTGGCCTTTCCCGTCTGCTTGTCCATGCCGTAGCGGGCCAGGATGGGGGAGAGCAGCTTGCAGTGGTAGTTGGACAGGCCCATGACTTTGACGGGCTCGGTGCTCTTCCGCGGGGGGCCGGCCCCGCTCACGCCCAGCAGCGCGCTCCGGAGCAGGTTGTGCAGCACCAGGTCCGGGTCGGTGACCTCCTCCACGGAGAGCAGCTGCCGCCCCTCGTGCCGCCGCCCGCAGTCCGTGCACTCCACGCTCCCGGCGCTCAGCGGGCCCCCCTGCACCGCCGGGAAGAACAGCCGCGCCCCGCACTTGGGCTCCGGGCACGTCCCCGAGAAGATGCGCCGGTCGCGCTTCGACGACGACGACGACGAGGAAGAGGAGGCCGCCGGCGGGTCCGGCTGAGGCGGCTGAGACATCGCTTCCCGCCTCGCTCCACTCTCTCCCGGCCTTCTCGCCCCCTCACGGGCTCATCCCCTCTCTCCCCCTGCTCCTTCTTTCCTTCCTTCTCCTTCCAACACCTGACAGAACCTGACAGAACCGGCCTCCGCTTCCTTGCTTCCTCCCTTCCTCTCTTCCTTCCTTCCTTCCTTCCGCCAACTAACTGCCTCTTCACTGCCCGACTTAACGGCCTTTCCCCTTCTCCTTCGACGCCCACCACGGGAATTGTAGTCCCCTCCGCGCCGGAAGTCG
Organism: Anolis sagrei ordinatus; assembly: GCF_025583915.1. Lineage (NCBI taxonomy): Eukaryota > Metazoa > Chordata > Lepidosauria > Squamata > Anolidae > Anolis > Anolis sagrei. Next base: position 207,067,265 of record NW_026847438.1, read on the forward strand.
CTGTCATCCCAACGGCGCCGCGCAAGGCGCACAACTACGAGGACCGTCATGCAACGCGGCGCAGGGACCAAAACGAGCCTGGGAAGTGTAGTTCTTCCCCCGTCCCCGCGTTTAAAGGGAATACGTTTCCCAGAATGCTCCTCGGCGTTCCTCGGGAGTTGGTTGCCGTGAGGAGAGTGACGTCGGCGGCGCGTTCCTTCTCCGTGAAGGCCGCGCAGGGGGCAGGGAGGGGAGCAGCCAGGAGCCCTTCCCCTACACAGCCCTCCAGCCCAGAAGGTCCAGGCGGGAAAGCCCACAGTATCTGCTTTGAACTAGGATATTTGAACTCAGGGCCCTTCCACACAGTCCTATAGCCCAGAATATCAAGGTGGGAAATCCCACATTATCTGCTTTGAACTGGGATATATGGCAGTGTGGACTCAGGTAACCAAGGCCCTTCCACACAGCCCTATATCACAGAATGCCAAGGCAGGAAATCCCACATTATCTGCTTTGAACTGGGATATATGGCAGGGTGTATTCAGATAACCAAGGGCCCTTCCACACAGCCCTATAACCCAGAATATCCAGGCTAAAAATCCCACATTATCTGCTTTGAACTGGGATATATGGCAGTGTGGACCTCAGGTAACCAAGGGCCCTTCCACACAGTCCTATATCACAGAATATCAAGGCTAAAAATCCCGCTTTGAATTGGAATATATGGCAGTGTGTGCTCAGATAACCAAGGGGCCTTCCACACAGCCCTATAGCCCAGAATATCCAGGCTAAAAATCCCACATTATCTGCTTTGAACTGGGATATATGGCAGCGTGGACTCAGGTAACCAAGGGCCCTTCCACACAGCCCTATATCCTAGAATGTGAAGGCGGGAAATCCCGCTTTGAACTGGGATATATGGCAGTGTGGATTCAGATAACCAAGGGTCCTTCCACACAGCCCTATAACCCAGAATATCAAGGCGAAAAATCCCACATCTGCTTTGAACTGGGATATATGGCAGTGTGGACTCAGGAAACCAAGGGCCCTTCCACACATCCTATATCACAGAATATCAAGGCTAAAAATCCCGCTTTGAACTGGGATATATGGCAATGTGGGCTCAGGGCCCTTCCACACAGTCCTATAGCCCAGAATATCTAGGCTAAAAATCCCACATTATCTGCTTTGAACTGGAATATATGGCATTGTGGATCCAGGTAACCCAGTTCAAAGCAGATATTGAGGAATATTCTGCCTTGATATTCTGGGTTATATGGCTGTGTGGAAGGGCCCTGAGCTTAAAACATGTAGAACCTTCCCACACAGCCCTATATTCCAGAATATTAAGGCAGAAAATTTCACAACACCTTTGAACTGGGTTATCTGAGTCCACACTGCCATATATCCCAGTTCAAAGCAAGTAATGTGGGATTCTCTGCCTTGATATTCTGGGATAGAGGGCTGTGTGAAAGGGTCCTGAGTCTACCCTGCCATATATCCCAGTTCAAAGCAGATATTGTGGGATTTTCTGCCTTGATATTCTGGGATAGAGGGCTGTGTGGAAGGGCCCCGAGTTTAAAACATGTGGAACCTTCTCACACAGCCCTATATTCCAAAATATCCAGTCAGAAAATCCCACAACACCTGCTTTGAACTGGGTTATCTGAGTCCACACTGCCCTATATCCCAGTTCAAAGCAAATAATGTGGGATTTTCTGCCTTGATATTCTGGGATTTAGGGCTGTGTGGAAGGGCCCTTAGTGGAATCTTCATTGCTAGTGATTTAAACTATGATTCAAATTCTTACATCCGAATATTTTATTGAAAGGGCAATTTAAATCAATTTTATTCAAATCATACTTTTTCTGAATGATTTAAATCAAATGGATCCTGACTGAACTCATTTCTCTTATTTTAAGAGGAGCTACAAAATATCAAAGCTAATACGGCACAATATTATGTTGTGTTTACATCATTTTGTTTCTCCATCTGCCATTTGAAAGCAATTCTGAACATCTTCAATAAAGGCACTCAGTTCCAGACTATATGACAGAATTTAAGAGCATTCTTTTTCTGCTGGCATGACCAGTATTGAGTGTCAAGAAGCGTGACCTTTTCTTCTCTACTACAATGACTATTTAAACTTCTGAGCCATGTAAACTTCACAAAGTGTTCATTTCAAAAGGGAAAACAAAAACCAGGCACAGACCCGTTTCAAACTATTTTAAACTTGAAGATAAAATAAAATCTTTGAGGAGCCATATGCCCTAGCAGTGTATTAAGAAATCCTTTGGGGGGGGACGGGGACGTTTCAGTAATAAATAACATCCTTATTTACATTCTTGGCAAGCATAATGAAGACATTAGAATACCGAAATACTCCACGGCATTACTTGATAACACAATTCCATAAAAGTTTAAAGATACTTTTGCTAGGAGACACTGAAGTGTCTTTGCTAAGTGGTCTGCAGCAATAATGTTGAGATAAGGCAAGAATAAAACAGATGAAAACTAAGAACTTTTTCTCCCCTTAAAAACAAAATTAGAATAAGCTAGTGGGAATGTGTTACCAAAAAGGTAAAAGTTAGCCATATTCAGATACACATATAGTATATATGGCTAAAGATAGGATATCAGCAAATTCAGGGAGGAAATTAACTGTTGTATCTGCTACTTTAGAATCAGACCCCTTCTACATGGCTATATGAAATCCAGATTTTGAACTAGATTATATGGCAATGTAGACTCATAATCACCATAAATAAAAATGACTTGGGCCCCTTCCACACAGCTGAATAAAATCCCACATTTTCTGCTTTGAACTGGAATATATGGCAGTATGGACCCAGATAACCCACCTCAAAGCAGATATTGTGTACTTTTCTGCCTTGATATTCTGTGTTTTATGACTGTGTGAAAGGTCCCTTGAAGGCAAACAATAACAGCAAATCTGTTAGTCTAGTGGTTGCTACCATTTCCTAATGCTGAAAGATAATCTTTGACACTGAACTGCTCCTGTAGGTCATAGGGTGCATGTCTGCTGACTTAGAAGCTACGTGAAGTTACTTCTGATTCAAGTTTTAGACAAAAATCAGGTGTATATTTAGTTTGAGGGGTCTGTGTAATATACAGAAGAGGCTGACCTGTTGCTGTGACATTTAAAGTGTCAGGCTGAAACATGAGAGATCTGGATCAAAGGCAGAGACTGGCTTGTGCCAAATATGCAGCAACCAGTGTAGGTCCCTAGACAGGCTCTTCGTCCAAAACATAGTATTCAAGCCAAGCCATCTGCAACTATTTAACAATTTATTAGAAGAGTTACGTATCCCATTCCCCCCATTGTGGGTTTTTAGATTGTCTTGCCACCATTTTTTATTTGTAATGACACAGTTTGTAAGTGCTGGGACAGAAGGAAACAGAACTTGAAAAGTCACCTTTAAAAACAATTCTAGCTGGAGGAGTCTTGGAACTGAGGTCCAAAAAGTAATGTTTCCATACGCTGAGTATGAAGAAAAGGAGTTCAAGAGACTCCAGTTGTCTGTGCCTGGCACAAAGTGAGGATATTTCCAACAAGGCAGTGATGCCTTGAATCAGAAAATTAGTACTTGGTGCCCATGTCTTTTAGTCAATATGTCCAGGATGTCTTACTTCCTTATGGTAAAGCATGAAACATATCTGATAGGAAAGAACAGCTGCTGACCTTTATTTTTTCATTACATTTAAGTCATCCTCTCACACTGTTACCATCACAAAAAACTCTAAAGATTTGGTTAAGTGGCTGCAGTTGTCCCAAAGACCAATCCCATGGCTATATGAGCTCTCTGCATCCAGTCCAGCACCCTGATCACAGAACTTCATTAACTCTGCAAATTAATGTCAGTACTCTTGGTTTCATATTGGTTCACGAAAGCAACAATTACATGCCTAGGTGAACTGCTGTGTGCTTGTAATCTGAAACAACACCCAACTCCTTTACATTGCAAAAACCACCAATACTGTGATTGTATTGTGTTTGAAAGCTATACATTGGGGGGGGGGGGGGGGAGAGTATTTAGTCATATAACAATTGTACAAGTTTTCCCACTTAAGAAGATGAGAGAGGCCTGTAATTGACATCATAATTTGCAAATAAATTCATTAAAAATCAGACAATGTGATTTTCTGGATGTGTTTTCTCATGTTGTCTCTCATAGTTGAGGTCTACCTATGATGTTAATTACAGGCCTCTCTTATCCTTTTAAGTGGGAGTACTTGTACAATTGGTATCTGACTAAATATCCCCCCCCCCCCCCCGTATTTGCTCAGATTTTCTAGCTTAATGTATGTTTAGGAATTCTGCTAAGGTAAAAAAAAAATTGAATATAAGAGATGGCACTTTAGCAGCCCCTTTACCAGGTAAATTTACATTGGCCATTTATCTTGGGACTGATCTGGCATGGATTGCTCTCAATCCACCCCAGGGGAGTCCACATAACTGGCCTCTGTGCCACTAAGGCAGCGAGGAAGGAGTCCACACTCCAGTGTCACCAGATGGCCATCCTTGCCCTTGTTGTCTTCTTGCTTTTGTCGCAATGTCCATGGAGTGTGAAAGTGGTCCTGGTCAACACATTTTGCCATTGCTGATGCTTGCAAAAATGTCATTGCAACTAAGATAGTGTCAGCAATGGCAACAAGCCATAACCAGGAGCACTTTTGTACTCTATAATCACTGCCATGGGAGTGGCATTGACCATAGAAGACAAGATAATGACAGTAAGTGCTATACCTTCTCTTCAGGCTGCTGAGCCCAGGAAGAGTGGGATGGTCATGTAAACAGTGGCAGCCAGCTTCAAACTGGAACTATTAACACTACCCCAAAGTGTGGAGAAGCTCCAGGGCATTCCCCAACTTCAGCTATTGTGGGGCAAGACTATTCACTTCATTCCAGGGGAGGGGAGGGGGATCAAGGGAAACTATCTTCTTAGCGTTGCATTTCATGTTGCTTCATCTCCAAAGGATCCAGAAAACTTACCCCATCACACATGTTTTCCTTCTGTTTCTACAAAAATAATCCGCTTTCTTTGCCATCATATGAGAGAGTGCAAGCTCCTACCAGTTTCTCTCCTCTTGGAGTTTTTTTTTTAAATTAACTTCTCAATTCCTATACAGCAAAGTACCCCTATTTCGGCATTACAAACGCTAGTTAATATAAAACTAATATAATTATTTACCGCTCTGTCTGCTGTCCTTACAGTAATTTCAATAATTCTGTCTTTGGGGTGCATTTAAGAACCGCCTATCGGAAAACATCACAAAAGAGAAAGAACACAGGAGAAGAAAACAATTCCCATCACTCCTAAATTTTGCTGGCTTAAGCCATCAATGTGCACAGGGAACCATATGGACTCAATTCCCAAGTGTCTTTAAAATCCTTGTGTTTCTACACACTTAAGAAACAGACTCTGACAAGGAACCCATGAAACTATCTTGCGTTGTCTGTTGGGCTCCATAGGGCTCTGTCTTGCTCCATGTTTTCGGTGTCTAGAAATGCTTGGAGAGGCACCATGGGATGAAGTCCTAAGTTAAGTGACCATGTCTGGCATGGGGAGTAAATCGGCTCTGTGTGTCCTTTGGATGCCATGATGTCCATTCACGCCCTGCCCGTGCTATTTGGACCTTGTAGATGGGCTCACTGGTTATGATAGGGACACACATTTATTATGTATTTACTGCTCTCAAGTGATAGTGTATCTAATCAAAGCAGTACTTCTGTTCTTTCCTAGCTGCCACATCTATCATGCTAATGTTTTATTTTTCACCATTCCAACTGAGAAGACACAGGTTCATGCCCGTAAGCCAAAACATCTCATGCTGTGATCACATTAGATTTCATATGTTAAGCACTGTCTGACCTGACCAATACATCACATGGGTGAAAGGCTGTCAAAAAGAATCCAGAATATTTTAGGATGTGTCAGTAGAGTTTTTCTTTGATGTTAATACTGAAATACCAAAGTCTTGTGCTTTTATAGCCATGTAAATGTTCCCAAAGGAGTTGTTTTTCTTCTTTATTGTTCACCAGAGCTCAGAAATGTTACATCTTTGAACTATGTATAATACCCAGAATCTTCATTCTAACTATGGGATTCTTGATGTTAGTACCAAAAAAACAATCTCTCTGGGTCTCTTTTATTAGTCTCTGCTATTGATAAACATTGCTATTCACTCTTTGTTGATAGAGTAACATAGAGGTCTCCCATTCATGAGGTTGCCATTAATCAAAATTGACTTGACAACAGTTAAAATAATATTGCTCACCCAATTCAAAGACATTTGAGTGAAGAACACGTTATGAATATTTGGATACATAGATGTCTCTGCTCACCTAATACGTGCTTGCTGGATACCACAATCATTTTTTTTCTTGTGGATGTAGTTCTCGTACTCCAAAAATATCAGAAAGTAGCACTGTCACAGGCAATTATGCAGTTTGTCTGTTCAGTGCGGCATCTATGATCTCAGTGGCAATCACAACCACTGAGTTAGAATGAGAAGATTGCCTCAGGCACAAAATGCTGGGAGGCAGAAGAGGCAGAACTCCTGGCTGTTCCCTCTGAACTTTTCCAATGCTCTCCTTGGCTGGGTGACATAACTGTGTCATGGTTTTGCTAGGTCACCAGCATCCCTTTCCCTGAGATTTCAGGGTTGAACTGTGGGACCAAGGGCAGGCTCTTCTAATATTACAGAGAGGACAGCAAAGGTCAAAGAGGGGGACCTGCTTTGAGGCCAGCTGATTTTGGAATTGTGCAAAACTGGAACCTAGGTAAAATATAAAGTTGACTAATCAGGTAGTATGGGAACAACATTTGAGGGGTGCAGCTGAACAGGCAACAAAACAAACTGAGAAGCTGCCTTGATTGCTGCTGTTTTCACTCTGGTTGGAGTAACACAGCTTACTTGCAATGCATAAGAAGTACAGTGATACCTTGACTTTAGAGTTTAATTCGTTCCGTGACTAGCTTTTAACTCAAAACGCTTTTATCTGAAAGCAAATTTTCATATTGAAATGCAGTTAATCCATTCCACCCCCCTTTGTTCGGTACGTGTTTTTAAATAAGAAAATGTATTTCATAAATAACAAATAATGTATATGTTGACGTTCAAATGGATCGATTTTAAAAAAGAAAGATCAACTTTAAAATGGTAGAAGCACAAAGTTGTGGAAAGGAAGCACATTTGAGGCAACAAAATGTGTGTTGGCCAGTGTAACAGCAAGGCAAACCTTGCACATTCACATAGAACAATGAAAAAGAAAATCAACTTTATAATGGTGGAATCACAAAGTTGTGGCAAGGAAGCACAAAGAGGCAGAAACAACATTCTCTTCATACTGTACTCATTCCATCCTCCCTCCCTCTTTTGCTCTCTCTCCCTCTCTCTCTTCATGAAGCCAAACAGGAATAAAAATACACACAAAATCAACTAACCCAAAGTTCCTCAAAGTGGACAAGAGCATGAGGCACAAGATACAGAGGCTGTTCCTTTGAAACCCCAAAGCCCTGCACTCTCATATTAGCTTTTAATTCAAAATGCTGCTTTTATGTCAAAGCAAAACTAGCCGAGCAACAGCTCTTCACTCAAAATGCTCTTAAGTTGGATGTTCTTAAGTAGAGGTTCTACTGTGCATGTAGTTTGTCCATCTGCAGACTTGTCCATGTGCAGATAACCCACACACATTTAAGTATCAGCTACCAAGTCTGCAAAATTTGAGTTGTTTTTTTAAAAAAATCTGTTTGTTTTGTTCTGTTAGAAATGTAATACAATGTTCTGGTTGCGGATGACACAATAAATAAATTTAAGTATTTATAATTATACTTGCATAAATTGGCTATATGGTTGTTAATAATGTTTTTAAATGGATTTTAACTTAATGGTTTTATTTAATGTGTAATGTTGTGATATATTTTGTATGTATTCTGTATGTGTTGCATCAAATTGTTACCGTAAGCCGCCCTAAGAAGGACAGGATACAAATGTTGGAAATAAATAAATAAATAAACAATGTAACAATAGACAAGCATGAATTATTAACTTGCTGAAGAATATTGAGTTCAGAGTGGACCTGTAACAGTGAATGGGTCGGTTCTGAACAAATGATTGGTGTAGAACCAATGAAGCAAGGAAAAGTATAATCAATAAGCAGGGAAATCCCAATTTAAAATTTCATACCACTTCCAAATTATAGCTGTAAGGTGAACATGAAGAGGAAAACGAACTTCCCATCCAGTTCCAATGTGGCTACTTACTCCAAGAGGAACACTGCCTCACTACCTCTGAGGATGCTTGCCATATATGCAGGCGAAACATCAGGAGATAATGCCTCTAGAACATGGGCATATAGCCTGAAAAAAACCTACAACAACCTATATTTCCTCTGTCTTTTCTTAATTCAGTCGCTTCTGACTCTTCATGACCTCATGGACCAGCCCACAACAGAGCTTCCTGTCAGTGTGGCCACCCCTAGCTCCTTCAAGGTGAAACCAGTCTTTTCAAGGATAACATTCATTCATCTTGTCCTTCAGCCCCTCTTCTTCCATTCTCCCACTCACCCCAGCATCATTATCTTCTCCAAGCTTTCCTTCCTTCTCATTATGTGACCAAAGTACTTCATCTTTCCTTCTAATATCCTTCCATCCAGTGAACAGGCAGGCATTATTTCCTGGAGGATGGATTGGTTTGATCTTCTTGCGGTCCAGGGCACTCTCAGAATTTTCCTCCAGCACCACAGCTCAAAAGTGCCTATCTTCCTTCACTCAGCCTTCCTTATGGTCCAGCTCTCTCCCTAGGTTACTACTATGGACCTTTGTTGCCAGTGTGATGTCTCTACACTTAACTATTTTATCGAGATTTCCTGGCTGCAGTCTACGTCTGCAGTAATCTTCATGTCTAAAAATACAAAGTCTGTCACTGCCTCCACGTTTTCTCACTCTATTTCCCAGTTATCAATCAGTCTGGTTGCCATCATGTTGTGTTTTTTTATATATATATTTAAATGCAACCCGGCTTTGGCACTTTCTTCTTTCACTTTGGTAATATTAATTAAAAATCCAAATTGTGAGTATATAAAACTTAATACCATTAGATTTCTGAAACTAACCTACTCTTATCTACATCTTCTCCAAAGAGATGTCAAGGACTGAATTGCCTCCAGTCAATTAAAATAAATCCAAACTCAGTATTCAGATAATTTTTAATTAAACTACACAACTATGTGCACAGTGAACTCTTTCAATAATCTAATTTTGCTGACCCATAATAATCTCATTAATCCAGATGTACTTAGTGACATCTGCTTGAGTAAATAAATGATGGAATGTAATTGTCTCAGTTGCACTGGAGTTTGGGAAACCTGTTTGCCTTAGGATCACTGTAAGTCTGCCACAACTTGAAGGCACACAAGAACAATCAATAACACAGTGAACTCATGCTGTATTATTTAAGACTAGAAAGGTAAAATTCACACAAAGTTTGTGTGTGTGGCTGGATAGACAGACAGACGGTCAGACAGATGATGGATAGATAGATGAAGGCACATAATGACAACCACATCAACAACAACTAATGTATGAAATCCATAAAGAATGTTCTGTGCTCTGTACTGAGCTGGGGGCAATAATTCAGTATTAGTATGCAGGATTAGATGCGTTTTATCTCATCTGTAGAGTACAATTAAAATACAAGTAGATTTCTCTCAGCAAAAGAATTTTATGCCCCAGTGACCAAAGAAAGTGATTAACTCCATGTAGAATTTGGCCACTTGCCAGTTTTTTGCTGAAAAGCAATGATGAAACACATTAACAAACATTAGCCAAGCTGTACAAAGAAAGGAAAACTTAAAGCAAGGAGTGTTTTAGACAATTGTAATTTGTTTGTTCCTGTTCAAGGTTGGGAAGACTTCCCAGGTAGGTTAAATGTTTTAATGTTTTACTCTAAGTAGGTCACATCAATGAGTTTTCCAATAATGTGTTTGTATTAAACCAAATGTATAATACGGAAACAATGCCGGGGGTGGACAGTGACAAATGTATGAGTTTCTCTTGTGGGTAATTCACCTAGTTTCCTGAGATTGCAGTCTGGTTTTTGCCTCCACTTGCATCTTTCTGAGATCAGAGTAAATTTTGTATGAAAGGTTGAAGCCATGGGCAGATTCTTGACTTAATGCAGAGCTGCCCCAATAATTTTTGGATTGGCCCCATGAACTGCAGATGGGGATAGGTGTTGCTCTGGCTCAGGCATGTAGCCCGGGGGGGGGCTTCAGCCCCCCCCCCCCAAATTCTCATGGTTGTTTGCGAAAAGGCCTTACTGGTGCATTATTTAAACTGTTATGTTTATTCATATCATGATCTGATCACCATACTCAATATATCCCATATGCATGGGGGTATTGGGGTAATGATACAAAAGGTTTGCTAGGGTAGACCCTCTTTCACTCAGACTCAGCCCCCCCCCCCCCCGAAACTCATTGATCTACAAACCTAACGTCTACCCATCAATAGTCTACACAAAATAACAAGAGAGATATTCATAGTAGTAGCAGCCACAGAAGAAATCTATCTATCTTCTATACACATAATAAAAGTGAAAAATGTGTGTGTGTTGGAGGCGTCCACTTACACAGACAGCCTCCCGCCTCCACAAACAGGCTATAGTTCCAAGTGTTATGATGCCTCTGTTGTCACACACCTTCCAGCACAAAGGAGACACATCAGAAATGACCTTAGGAAGCTCGTCTGAAGTCCTGTAATGTTTAGTAATCTTTGCCTGGTTGATTATATTATAAGCATAGCTCACATACTCTGACATTTACTTGCCTGGCACTGATAACTGAAGATGTATTTTAAAATATTTTTTTGCCAGTGCTGATGCAATCTGTTTGTAATCTGCATTTAGTAAAGAAATTGGTCTAAGGGGGCCTTCCACACAGCCATATAACCCAGAATATCAAGACAGACAATCCACAATATCTGCTTTGAAATGTGTTATATGATAGTGTGGTCTCAAGGCCCTTCCATACAGCCATATCACCCGAATATCAAGGCAGAAAATTCCACAATATCAGCTTTGAACTGGGTTATCTGAGTCCACACTGCCATACATTCCAGTTCAAAGCGGAAAATGTGAAAATATATTCAGCCATTTGGAAGGGGCCTCAGGGACCTTCCACACAGCCCTATACCCCAGAATATCAAGGCAGAAAATCCCACAATATCTGCTTTGAACTTTGTTATCTGAGTCCATACTCAGATAATGTGGGATTTTCTGCCTTGATATTCTGGGATATAGGGCTGTGTGGAAGGGGCCTCAGATAACCCAGTTCAAAGCAGATATTGTGGATTATCTACCTTAATATTCTGGGTTATATGGCTATGTGGAGGGGCCCTAAAACAGGCATGGGCAAAATTTGGCCCTCCAGGTGTTTTGGATTTCAACTCCCAAAAATCTCAGGCAGCTTACCAAAGTCCAAAACATCTGGAGAGCTGGTTTGCCCATGCCTGGTCTAAGGGCCCTTCCAGACAGGCCTTATAGCCCAGGGTTTGATCCCAGATTTTCTGTTTCTGCCAGATTATTTGGCAGTACGGACCCATATAATCCAGTTTAAAACAGAAAACCTGGGATCAGTTTCTGGGATATATGGCCTGGCTGGAAGGACCCTAAGAGCTCACTGTGAACAAGTCACCTCCAAGTTTCAATATTATCACACTTTTGTACTGAATCCCACGAGTAGGGTATGCATCTCCCTTCCAAGGCATCATTAAATACAATTTGAGTCTCCCTAAGCACCAAGACAACCAGAGCCTGTGTGATCTTGGAAACTAAGCAGGATTATCCATACTAAGTACTTGGAAGGGAGACCATAGATAAATACTAGACTATTTTTCAGAGGAAGGAACTCACAAAGTCACATCTGAAGAAGTGTCTAAGAAAGCATGAAATGCATGGGGTCACCAAAAGTTGACAGGTGATGAGAAGGTACATACACAGAGAACAAAAGAACAGAAGGGAAATGTGACCTATTTGTGTGATCGAGGGAAATCAGAGCCCCACTCTAGTCAGCTTTTGAAATACTGTGTGCAGTAAGTTCTGAACACCACCATTCAAGAAGGATATTGATAAGCTGGAACATGTTCAAAGAAGGGAAATTGTACCAACACCAGAGCATTGGATCATGAAAGTGTATGACCTGATGAACATGGATTTATTGACACAAAGACTCTCTAAAAATAATGACAAGAGGAAAAATACGAATTGGGACAGGTTCCTGAATTATTTTAAGAATAGAAAAGCTTAAAGGTAAAGAAGGATTAGCATTGCTTAAAAAAGACGAAAACATGGACTAATGTTCGAGTTACGAAGAAAATTTATATATACCATAATGCACAGACCAACCTGGAAGTTCTTATACCCCTGTTACACCTATTACCCCTCCCCACCCCCCTCCCCCCCCCACCCCCGCACGAGATGAAAGAAGAGATGAATGGCACCAGACGGATGATTGACACTAGGAGCGATTGTGTGAAGGAGCGAATGCACCCCAATAGCCCCTCCCCCTCCCCCCCTCTCCTGCCCCCCCCCAAGATTTTTTTATATGTATGTTTAAAAGCTTAATAAAAATATTAAAAAAAAATAAAAAAGAAGGGAAACCAAATTGACAAAGTTCTATGAGGAGCAGTTTAGGGAACTGGGTATATTTAGCTTGGAGAAGAGAAGGCTGGCAGGGGACATGGAAGTCATGTTTACATGTTTGAAAGGATGGCACATTGAGGTGGGGAAAAGCTTGTTTTCTGCTGCTCTAGAAACTACAGCAATGGAAAAGATATAAATATTAGGAAGAATGTCCTGACAGTAAGATCTTTTCAGCAGTGAAATATGTTGTCTCTTCAGAGTGTGGTGAAGCCCTCTTCTCTGGAGGTTTTCAAGCAGAGGTTATAGGGCCACCTGCCAGGAGTGCTTAGATTGTGTGTTCTTGCATAGCAGGGGGTTGGACTAGGTGGACCTTGGGGTCTGTTCCTCTGTTTCCAAAGCAGATGTCTGGCCATTCACTTAGGAGGGAAGATGAACTGTGACAAAGGGTCCAAGGCACTGGGAAAAGATGGGGAGGGGATGATGATGTGAGGGTTTGCCAAGGCTATAATGGTAAATTGTTCATCTGCTCAAGTCAATGTCCCAGTGAGGATTCAGCACTGCTTCAAAGCCCCTCCAAGAGCATGTTGTCAGGACAAAAAAGGAATAGTATAATTTAAAAATGACAAATTTAAACTTGAGTCTTACATTTAATGTTTGTTCTGTGTATTTTAATATGCATTTTTGTAGAAATATGTTTTAATATGTGTATTGTATAGAATTTGTTTTAGATGATGGCGTGTTTTAGTGACGTTGCAACCTGCCTTGAGCCATAAGGAGAGGCGGGTAAGAAATAAAATTATTGCTGTGTCCAGAATGTGTCCAGAGGAGGGCAACTAAAATGATCCAGAGGAGGGCAACTAAAATGGAGAACAAGACCTATGAGGAACAGCTTAAAGAAATGGACCTTGACATTTGGGAGTTGTAGTTACTGGGATTTATAGTTCGCCTACAATCAAAGAGCATTCTGAACCCCACCAACGACAGAATTGGGCCAAATTTCCCACAAAGAACCCCCATGACCAACAGAAAATACTGTGTTTTCTGGTGGTCTTTGGCTACTCTTCTGACACCCCCTCATGACCCCCAGGTTGAGAAATGCTGTCTTAAGGCTATCCAATCCAGCTCCCTTCACCTGCCACACACATACACACACACACACACACATATATAATTCTCTCTCACACACACACACGCACATGTATATGACAGATATCTTCTATATAAATAAAAATGTAATGTTAGTTTGTGAGATTAACATAACACAAAAACCACTGGATACCAAATTTGGACACAATACACCTATTTGGTCAATGAGTGACCATCACTCATAAAAACATTGAAAAACAAAGTGGAAGGGACTTAAAAAGCCAAAAATGCAAAAAGACTCTACAGAGCATGCACAAAAATGACTCTCCCAGCAAACAAAACACACAATAGCATATCCACACTCTCTTCCGGACTACAGCTCCCAGCATCCCCTAGACCAGGCCCTTTAGGAGAGGAGGATGATCCAAATGCACTGCTTCCAAGATGCAAGCTTTCTTCTCCTTGGATTTCTTTGAGAGCATCCCAATCCCTGCATATTTCCAATTTCCTATTCCTGGACTGCAACTCCCAGCAATCCTCCAGATAGATAAGATTAGATAGAGAAGATAGGTAGATAGATAGATCAATCAGGAGAACTGCTGGGAGTTGCAGTCCAAGAATAGGTAGAGAAGGAAGAAAGGGGAGAAAGAGGAAGGGAAAGAAAAGAGGAAGGAAGGAAGAGAAGGAAGAGAGAGGGAAGAAAAAAGGAAAGAGGAGAGAAAGAAAGAAGGATAGAAAGAAGGAGAAAGAAAGGGGGAGGAAAGGAAAGAAGGAAGGAAAGAGGTAAAAAAAAGGGAAGGATGGAGAGAAAGAAAGAAGGAGAGAAAGAGGGAGGGAAAGAAAAGGGGGGAAGGAAGAGAAGAGAAGAGAAGGAAGGAAGGAGAGAGGGAAAGAAAAAAAAGGGAAGGAAAGAGAGAAAGAAAGGAGAGAAAGAGGAAGGGAAAGTTGGCCACAGCAACACATGGCGGGTACAGCTAGCAGCACAATAGATTTGAAAGGGACCCCTAAAGAAGGACAATTATATGTTGCATGTTCCAGAGTAGGCAAACCAGACAATGGTTTTAACCTTTAAACCCCTAAATCAGGGGTAGGGAACCTTTGGCCCTCCAGCTGTGGTGGACTTCAACTCCCACAATTCCTTGAGGCTCGGCATTGGGCCAAGTAAGCCTTTGGGGCGAATGCCGAGCCTCAAGGAATTGTGGGAGTTGAAGTCCACCACAGCTGGAGGGCCAAAGGTTCCCTACCCCTGCCCTAAATGATTCGGGCCCAGAACTACCTGTCCGAACGTATCTTCTGTTACGAACCATCACGAAGTTTAAGATCATCATGAGAGGCCCTGCTCTCGATCGCACCACCATCACAAAACATGATTGGTGGGGATAAGAGACAGGGCCTTCCTGGCAGTGGCCCCCCGTCTGTGGAACTCTCTCCCCAGGGACATCAGACTGGCCACCTCCCTCCTGTCTTTCAGAAGAAAACTGAAGACTTGGCTTTGGGACCAGGCGTTTGGCAAGTGGAAAAAAAACTTAGAAAACTCTTGACACTGAATTAACCCAGACTTGGATTTTGTTTTTAACTGGCATGTTTATCTATTGTTTTAATGAATTGTTTAAAACTATTAAAAGGGTAAAAGACCAAACTTGGCACACAGAGTCCTCATGACCCACTCTACATCCTGGTACAGTTTGGAGGTGGGCGGACCATGGATGATGGGACTTGAAGTACCTCCACTCACTTCCCGAGACCGCTGTGACCGTTATCCAATGACTGATCAAGACCAAACCTGGCACACAGAGCCCCCTTGACCCACTCTACATCTTGGTGCAGTTTTCAGGAGAGCAGACCATGGATGATGGGACTTGAAGTATCTCCAATCACTTCCCGAGACCGCTGCAACTCTCATCCAATTACTGATCAAGACCAAACCTGGCACACAGACCCCCATGACCCACTCTACATTCTGGTGCTGTTTAGAGGATGATGGACCATGCATGATGGGACTTGCAGTAACTTCACTATATTGCATTGTATGTTGTAGTTGTTAGGCATCGAATTGTGCCTTTTGTAAGCTGCTCTGAGTCCCCCCTAGGGGTTGAGAAGGGCGGGGTAGAAGCACCCCAAATAAATAAATAATAAATAAATACTGGTAGCCAGATTTTGCTTTCCCCTGGCTTTTGCAAGGGAGGGGGCGAGGAAGGTGTGCAGCGTGCAGTGCTGTCCCTGGCCGCCAGGTGGCGATAGAGCCCGCCAGCCGGGCGTCACATGCACAGAGTGTTGCAACTTGTCCTGGAGTGACCCCGGCGGGGCTCTCGTGGTCTCCCTCCACTCCACGCGGAGCCTCTCTCTCAATGGCAGAAGCAGCTCCATGGCGGCTGCGGTTGGCTTTGCAGGAGGAGCAGCCCAAGTAGGAGCCGCCTCCGGACCCGGAGCGAGCCGAGGTGAAGCAGCCTCTCGGGCAGGGATTGCACCAAGGGAGGGTCGGGAAGGTGGGTAGAGGAAGCCCACCCCAAAAGGTGGCTTGGAAAGCCTCCCCTCCCTTCTCCTTCCCCTTCCCCAAGCTTTTCCAGGCTTTGCTCTCTCGGGTTGCTTCTCTGGCACGCCAGGGAAGGGGAAGGTCCTGCAAAGAAGGGAGCCGAGGAGTCAGGGAGAGGCTGAAACCGGAGTAAGAGAGGTTTGAACGCGATTTACACGCGGCCACGAACGGATCTGGCAATGGCTTTCAGGAGGCGAGGTGCAAAGCCACAAGGTCCTCCTGCTGAGTTGGAAATACTACTTCGGGGGCATCTACACTAGGGAATGAATGCGGTTTCATCCCGCTTTCACTGCCATTGAACCCTGGGAGCTGTGGTTTGGGGGAGGAAAGGAAAGACCTTGGGGAAAAACTACAACCCTCGTGATTCCCTTGCTTTGATCCACGGCAGCCAAAGTGGGGCCAGACTGCATTCATTCCACAGTGTAGATGGACCCTCTTAAGAATGAAACAGGCGGGCAGATGTCACGAAAGGGCAGCAAGGGCGAATCTACACTGGACAGTGAATGCAGTTTGGCACCGCTTGAACTGCCATGGCTCAACCATTTAAAACCATGGGAGCTGTAGTTTTAAAAGGTCTTGCGCCTTCTTTGCCAAAGAGCATTGAACCATGGCAGTCCAAGTGGTGTCAAACCACATTAATTCTTCAGTGCAGAGGTACCCTCCAATTTGCCCTTCACTTGGGAGATTTCTTTGGTAGAGATGTGGAAAGTACAGGTAGGTTTTTCTGTTGCATGTGGACGAATCACTTGGCTGGAGGAGAGTTCATTTGGAATAGTAATTTGGCTGGTTTTGGGGGATTGTGTTGATTGTTTTGGGGTTCATTTGGCATAGTAACTTGGCTGATTTTGGAGAATTGTGCCCACTGTTTTGGGGTTCATTTGGCATAATAACTTGGCTGAGTTTGAGAAACTGTGCTGAATGTTTTGGGGTTCATTTGGCATAGTAACTTGGCTGATTTTGGGAAATTGTGCTGAGTGTTTTGGGGTTCATTTGGCATAGTAACTTAGCTGAGTGGGAAATTGTGCTGAGCGTTTTAGGGGTTCATTTGGCATAATAACTTGGCTGATTTTGGGAAATTATACCAATTGTTTTGGGGTCCATTTGGCATAGTAACTTGACTGAGTTCAGGGAATTGTGCCAGTTGTTTGGGGTTCATTTGGCATAATAACTTGGCTGGGTTTGGGTAATTGTTCCATTTGTTTTGGGGTTCATTTGGCATAATAACTTGGCTTAGTTTGGGAAATTGTGCCAATTGTTTTGGGGTTCATTTGACATAATATCTTTGCTTAGTTTGGGAAATTGTGCCAATTGTTTTGGGGTTCATTTGGCATAATAACTTGAATGGGTTTGGGGATTTGTGCTAATTGTTTTGGGGTTCATCTGACATAATAACTTGGCTGAGTTTGGGAAATTGTGCTGATTGTTTTGGGGTTCATTTACATAATTACTTGGCTGGGTTTGGAGAATTGTGCTGATTTTTTGGGGTTCATTTGGCATAGTAACTTAGCTGGCTTTGGGGAATTGTGCCAATTGTTTTGGGGGTATTCTGTGGCCAAATCATTTAGGTGGTTGGGTGCCATTTATGCTCCGACTGAAAAAGCAAATTGTCATGGGCCAGCCCAGTTTAGTAGAGAATTTTCAGTGTCCTGAAAGACAGTGAGTGGAGGATGTTCTGCATGAACATGGCAACTTTTTTTAATTTTCTGCTTTATCTGGAGATTAGCCGTTCATCTGTATCCTTGCCCGGAAATCCATTTCAGCAGAGGGAAAATTATCCTAGCACATCATTACAGCCCCAGGGATCACTAGGACACAGCACCCATATCTGATTTTGTCCTGGGGAAGATGACCTTTAGGCAAATGTTACCTACTTTTCTATAAATCCTGTACAATTATTTCACTAGTTAGTGATTTTTTCCTCATCTGTTTTACTTCTTACCTTACCTTCATTCTCTACAGAGGAAGGAGATTCATTTTAAATCATTTCATTTCTGCTAATTATTCCCCCCTGAATTAGTAACAAACTTGCACTGTTGTCCAGTAATTGACTTTTCACTGTCCCAGATAGCAGAATAACTAATACGCTAGATTTAAATATGTATTATTATTACTGTCTCTTAATTAATCATCAGTTTTTGTCTCTTAATTAATTATCAGCATTCTAATGCATTCTTTTGCGAGCGAGACTGTTGCAAGTTTTATTCTTGAGATTTTTAATTTTCCTTTTGTTATACACATCTGTGTTGTGATTTTGTTACTGTAGTTCAATAAAGGCTGTTGTTGTCAAAATAGTGGACTTAATTCAGCTTCTCCTTTGAAGGCAAGCAATGTATTTTTCTGCATCATTTCATTAGAAGTTCCCAGTCACACTTGAATAGTTGGAGGAAGGAATGATGGTCAAGTGTGAAGTCAAATAAAAGTGATATAACCAATAACAAGTTTTGCAAAAGTGTTCTTAGATTTGAGAACACAGAAATGCTGGACCACTCTTAACAACTACCATGTCAGACTATACAGAGAAGCCATTGAAATCCACAAACATGTGGACAAGTTCAGCAGAAAGTAGGAAAGCATGAAAATGAACAAAATATGGCTACCAGTATTTAAAAAAACCCTCTAAATTCAGGATAGTAAATAAAGAGCAACACTCAAAAAGCAGGGGAATTCCAGACAAGAATCAATCAGGGCCAGCTAACACCTCCCAACAAAGGATTTTTCCAGGAAGCAATCAGCCAGGCTTTGAAGCTGCAAGGCCATTAAATGCTAATCAAGGTGTCCATTTGCAACATTCACACTTGCCTCAAGCAGATAAGAGGGCTTTCTCCTTCCCTGGGCATTCCACAGACATATAAACCTCACTTGTCTAGTTCCAACAGACCTCACAACCTCTGAGGATGCCTGCCATAGATGTGGGCAAAACATCAGGAGAGAATGCTTCTGGAACATGGCCAGACAGCCCAGAAAACTCACAGCAACTCTGTTCTTAGATTCCTTAAATAATTTTTGAGTCAGAATACCTATGAGTTTCAGAGTTTGGAAATAAGGAGTTACTTGCAGTTAGTATTTATCAAAAATGACAATAATGTAACTTATTTTATGAGTATAGCTTAGCAAGCATAACTTTACTGTTTTTGTGGCGTCCACCGTAACTAACTTTATAGAACTAAGGAATGTTTTCAGGTGTGCTATGGATGCCAGTTCCCCTGCTGTGCGCCAGAGGCTGTTCAGATGCATTTCAACTGAGTGCAATCCTGTATTTTCTTCCATTTCTAAATTTCTAACATTGCAGAGTGAGGCACTGGCAATTGTGCGTATTCAGAATTCTTGTTTATGTTTGCATTTGTTTGTGTTTGCATTCCCTTGTTAACTTTTCCTGCAATTTATTTTGGATACCAACATTATATTTCTAAATGCTCAATTGAGGTTTTAAGTTATTCCACTGCCAGAAATTTGGGGAGTTAGGTTATTGTATTGTCAAAGGCTTTCATGGCTGAAATCACTGGGTTGTTGTAGGTTTTTTTGGGCTATATGGGCATGTTCTAGAGGCGTTTTCTCCTGACGTTTTGCCTGCATCTATGGCAAGCATCCTCAGAAATTGCTTGCCGTAGATGCAGGTGAAACGTCAGGAGAAAATGCGAAACGTTAGGAGAAAATGCCTTTAGAACATGGCCATATAGCCCGAAAAAACCTACAACAACCCAGTTAGGTTATTATTTAAGGGGACATGGCCTCATTTTGTTATCCTTCCTATAGTGAAAGTATATTTGCTCATCTGGTGCCCCTTTTGTCCCTTCAACTGACAAAGTAGTTCTGATGCGAAAACATCCTTGTGGCCCCAGAGTTGCACATTTCCTTCCCTTGCTCTACTGTATGTATATTGTAGTTTTGAAGATAGCGCTTAGGAAATCAAATGCGACAGTCGTATGTTTTAATACAATGCTGCTCAGAGCAGTGGACTTTGGACTGGTGCCAGTCTGTGGACCGTCAGCAGAAAGAAAGAAATAGTTCTGGCCAATAGACACAAATGTAGTATTGGTCATGGGTGCATTAGGGAAAGAATGCTGTTCTCCTGCTTCAAATTGTTTCAGATTCACTGTTATGAAATGTAAAACCTTGCTTCTGTCTCCAGCTCTGAATGAAGGCTACTTGTTAAATAGAGAACAGAGAGAAAGAGAAAACAAGCAAGGGATAATTTTAGCTGATATACTATACTCTCAATGACACCAGATCTTGTCTGCTTTTGGAAACTAAGTAGAGTCAGACTTAGTTAGTATTTGGGTAGGAGATCACCAATGTATACAGGTACCAAGGAAGTAATTAGCAAACCTCCTCTGAGTATTTCTTGACTATGAAAATCCTATTGAAATTCATGGGGTCACCCTAAATTGATAGGCGCCATGAAGGCGCATGCATGGCTGTTGTTTTCTAAGCTAGTTGCCACATTCAGTAGTGTTGCAGAGTGTTTGGGTGGCATGTAGCCTCCAAAATATGAAAATATCATATTGTTGTGGTATTTCAGATGTATTCCAAGAGCCTTGAACTTTCATGTTTGGTATTGCAGCTCTCTGTTTTTCTTTCACTGTTTTTCTTTCACTGTTGTGTGCATAATTCTAGGCAGCTGTAAACAATATTTGTGTGTATTTGCCATCTCTTTTCATATCCCAAAATACAAGCAGCCAGTTGAAGATCACATGGTTTTAGGTTCAATTAACTCAGCAAAGGATTGGGCTACATAGTAACGATGACATTAACACCACTAGAATATTGTTTGCCTTCTAGCCAGTTCTTGGAGGGTGAGGTAATCTTTTCACCTCTAATGGAGTCAGCATAACATTTACCTCCTGATAAAGTCTTCCAAGGAACAACATGTAGCAGAGTTCACAGTTTCCTGGGAAGGGTTTGAATGCTCCTTTTAACTGGGAAGATAGTTTTAAAGGAAAGATTAAAGTGTGACCAGTTCTAAGTACTATTGGAGTTTCACAGTGCCCTGTTAGTTATTGAACTAAGGAATATTATTAAAAGGAATATTATCAAAATTTGAATGCGTAAAGTCAGAACTCAAATATTGCTGTCTCTCTCTGCATAAGGAAGAGCTTTCAATGGAGTTAGATTTAGGCATAATTCCAGGTATTATCTTCAATTCAGGAAGATCCACTGAATCATTCGAGTATACATTGGTGTTAATAGGTTTTAATTGGATAGAGTGCCCTCATGGAGATGGTTGCGAGATACAATAATAATAATAATAATTATTATTATTATTATTATTATTATTATTAGAATAGTTTAATATATAGATCGAACTGCAAAGACTCTGGCACAAGCCAGTCAAGGTGGTCCCAGTGGTGATCGGCACACTGGGTGCAGTGCTTAAATACCTTGGCCTGTACTTAAACACAATCGGCGCTGACAAGATTACCATCTGCCATCTGCAGAAAGCCACTTTACTGGGATCTGCAAGCATTATTCGCCGATACATAACACAGTCCTAGACACTTGAGAAGTGTCCAATGTGTGATCCAGTACAACAGCCAGCAGAGTGATCTTGTCTGCTGTGGACTCATCTTGTTGTGTTTCAAATAATAATAATAATAATAACTACTTTATTTTTGTATCCCGCCACCATCTCCCCGGGGGCACTCGGGGCAGCTTACATGGGGACCAAGCACAGTCAGAAAAAGTTAAAATATAACACAGTAAAAATACATACAATAACATCATAAAAACATAATTAAAACATAATTCATCATACAGCAACCAGTAGCTGAACAAAATAGACGTTTCTGAGCTAAGGAGCAAGGGAAGGCTTGTGCAATACAACTGCCAGGACAAGGGCTGATGGCAAAGTGCGAGAAGTAGCTAATAAGTTAAGGCTGAAAGGCCAAGTCAGATTAGTACAGTACAACTCCAGGGCAGGGGCAATAGTAAAGTGCAAGAGTCAAGAATGAAGTCATGGCTGGAAGGGCCAATTCATTTAGTGAACCAATTAATCAACGGCACATTAGAACAACCATGTTTTTATTTATTTATTTATTTATTTGGAGCATTTCTATCCCGCCTCCGAAGAAGGACTCAGGAAAGCTACCAACAGGCACCATTCGGTGCCGAACAATAAAAACAAAGCATAAAATACACTTTGTTGTTCATTCGTTCAGTCATCTCCGACTCTTCGTGACCTCATGGACCAATCCTAAAATACACTTAGCATACATTAAAAACAATTATCTGTACATTAAAACAGTTCGTCATTTCACATGTTTTGGTCTTTATGGAAAGTGGATCGGATGGACGCTAATCTCCGGAGATCATCCGGAGCTTCGGAGTGCGATGTTATCTGTACGCGGATGATGTCCAACTCTGTCACTCCTTTCCACCTGCTACTAAGGAGGCTGTCGAGGTCCTGAACCGGTGCTTGGCCGCTGTGACGGTCTGGATGAGGGCGAACAAATTGAAATTGAATCCAGACAAGACAGAGGTACTCCTGGTCAGTCATAAGGCCGAACAGGGTATAGGGTTACAGCCTGTGTTGGATGGGGTCGCACTCCCCCTGAAGACGCAGGTTCGCAGTTTGGGTGTGATCCTGGACTCATCGCTGAGCCTGGAACCCCAGGTTTCGGCGGTGACCAGGGGAACATTCGCACAGTTAAAACTCGTGCGCCAACTGCGCCCGTACCTTGGGAAGTCTGACTTGGCCACGGTAGTCCACGCTCTGGTTACATCCCGTTTAGACTACTGCAACGCTCTCTACGTGGGGTTGCCTTTGAAGACGCTCGGAAGCTCCAATTAGTCCAACGTTCGGCAGCCATGATACTAACAGGAGCGGAGCGCAGGGAGCATACAACTCCTCTGCTGCACCAGCTCCACTGGCTGCCGATTTGCTACCGGGCTCAATTCAAAGTGCTGGCGTTGGCCTTTAAAGCCCTAAACGGTTCTGGCCCAACCTACCTATCCGAACGTATCTCGGCCTATCAGCCCACCAGGACCCTAAGATCTTCTGGGGAGGCCCTGCTCTCTATCCCGCCTGCTTCACAGGTGCGGCTGGCGGGGACGAGAGACAGGGCCTTTTCTGTGGTGGCCCCTCGGCTGTGGAACGCCCTTCCCATGGAGGTAAGATCAGCCCCCTCGCTGATGGTGTTCCGAAGAAGATTAAAAACCTG
The DNA here is from genome assembly GCF_025583915.1 of Anolis sagrei ordinatus. NCBI lineage: Eukaryota > Metazoa > Chordata > Lepidosauria > Squamata > Anolidae > Anolis > Anolis sagrei. The sequence continues at coordinate 207,090,686 of NW_026847438.1, forward strand.
GATGTTCGAACAGGCATTTGGTTAATTCGGTGCAATGAATGTAATGATTAAAGGATTGGTAATATGGACGACGAAACTGGATCACGATTTTAGTCAGGAGATGCATTGGATTGTTATTGATGTGCGAATATTGTGTATTATGCTTTTATGGTTTTAAATTGTATACTGTTGATTGTTGTATTTTGTTGTAAACCGCGTTGAGTCGCCGGCTAGGCTGAGAAACAGCGGTATACAAGTATAGCAAATAAATAAATAAATAAATAAATAAATAATCTAATCTCCCTGGGAGAGAGTTCCAGAGTTGGAGGCCACCACCGAGAAGGCCCTCTCCCTCGTTCCCACCAACCATGCTTGTGACAGAGGTGGGAGTGAGAGAAGGGCCTCCCCAGCCAATATTTGAGCTTGTGCAGGTTCATAGGAAAAGATGAGGTTGCAAAGATAGGATGGGCCCAGCCCATTTAGGGCTTTGTGGGTAATAACTTGCACCTTGAATAACAAGGATTTAGGCTTTCAGCTAAGACATCTTAAAAGGAGAATTATCTCCCCCCCCCCCAATATATTCATTTATTTATTATATTTAACATCAGCAATCTATATTACCACAAAATAATATACAGTCAAAAACATAGGAGAGGGAAGGGAAAAAAAACAAGAAAATAAAAAATGATTATTCCACTAACACATACATAATCTCACTAAAGTTGGTAAAAGCCATAACCACAACTTAATTACATCATTAGAGTTTGTCTTTCTTGCAATATCTATGCATTTTTCCAGCCTTCAGAAAGTCTTCAGCTGGCACATTAACTTGTCCATTTGGGTCAACTCAGCAAGTGGAACAATCCATTCATTCATCATCAACACGTAGGTCTGCGTCCAAATTTGAGCAGAGCAGTCTCTAGGTCAGTAGTTCTCAAACTGTGGGTCCCCAAATGTTTTGGCCTTCAACTCTCAGAAATCCTAAGAGCTGGTAAACTGGCTGGGATTTCTGGGAGTTGTAGGCCAAAAACATCTGGAGACCCACAGGTTGAGAACCACTGCTCTAGGTGTTGTTGTTCTTTAATTAAATTGAGAATTCTGAATCCATTCATATCAGACTTTGTTCTCTGTTACTAAATTTTACGTGGCAATTTGGACTTAATATAGAACGGTTCAGTTTTAGTATGTTTGAATAATGCTCGACGGATGGGATTCCGATGTGTATAAATTTGAAATCTTAAGTACTAAATTTGATACTACTGAACTTCTGGAAGTTGAAAACGTTAAGTGTTAAAATGCATCTGGATCCTACATCCAAACTTAACCTATAGACTCTAATTGTAGTAAAAGTAGCATAAGCCCCAGTAAATGCAATTGAACTTACTTCTGAGTAAAAGCTCACAGCTAGCACTAGTTACTTGTAGTAGTGGCAAAATCATGTTGGAATCAAATTTGACTACAAGAAAGAACTTGGAAACTGGTTTCTCATGGTCACGTCCAATTTATTATATGATTAATGACATATAAAGTGTGGTAGTTCTGAGAAATACAACAATGACATTGATATATCATTACATAAGAAAACAGTCCTTGAGAGGTACGAGGAAAAACTAATTGTGCCGCAAGGGGAAATGTATCTTTTTAGTTATTTGCAATCAAGTGGGATCTTTTTGCTTCCTATAAATAAAAAGTATTGCATTCTTACTTCATTGAGAATAGCTGAATAATCTGCAATACTCTTAATTTGTAAATATATTCAGAAAGAATTGGAGTGATCAACGAGAGAAAATAAGAGTGTAGTGTTGTGTGCCTTCGAGTTGTTTCTGCCTTATGACATCCCTAAACGAACCCATCACAAGGTTTTCTTGGCGAGATTTGTTCAGAGGTTTGCCTTTGCCTTTTTCTGAGGCTGAAAAAGAGTGACTTCCCAATTTTCTTTCCTATTCTGAGTTCTGCAACCTACTGAGAGAGAAGCATATATGAGATGTGGTATTGGACTGCTTTGCTTGGCAGGCCAGGGGAAAGAGAAGGAGGACCACACCAGCCAGGATTTTAGCAAGTATCCAAGGCCCCTTCCACACAATTGAATAAAATCCCACATTATCTGTTTTGAACTAGAATATGTGGCAGTATATATTCAGATAACCCAGTTCAAAGCAGATATTGTGGGCTTTTCCCCCTTGATGTTCTGCATTATATGGCTGTATTTCCACAAATACCCTATTATTTGGTATATAAGACCATCTTGCTGTGCACCAAATGTTTGGGATTGGTATATGGGGAACACGACTTGTGCCTGTTCTTAACAGGTTAAGAATTGTGAATTGGAGCATCCCATGTGGCCCCAATAAGGGAGTGTACATCATGACCCCAAACATGAGGTATCCCATATAAAATGGTATCTGGTATGGAAAGGCTTCCTTAGGATATTGGGAAATAGAGGCCCATCCCAAATGGGTGCATGCTGGGCAGATCCAAAACCAATATGGGCATTGTCAAATACCTTGGCAGCCACCTCTCCACGAAAGTCAACACTGCAGCATTTGTATATCGGTTATTTACAAAAGTCAACTGCGAGTGCAGCATTTTTCTGAATGAAGCACAGAGTGTTTGAGGACTGAGACATCCATAGGGATACCAAGGTGCTTGTTTATAAAGCTATTGTCCTCCCAACCCTGCTATATGCCTGCAAAATGTGGACTATCTACAGACGTCACACGCAACTCCTGGAACGATTCAATCATCGTTGCCTCCAAAAATCCTGCAAATTTCTTGGGAAGACTGGCGGACATATGTCAGTGTGCTGGAAGAAGCAAAGACCACCAGCACTGAAGTGATGGTCCTCAGTCATCAACTCCGCTGGACTGGCCACGTTGTCCAAATGCCCAGTCACAGTCTTCCAAAGCAGTTACTCTACTCCGAACTCAAGAACGGAAAACAGAATGTTGGTGGACAGGAAAAAAGACTTAAAGATGGGCTCAAAGCCAACCTTAAAAACTGTGGCATAGACACAGAGAACTGGGAAGCCCTGGCCCTTGAGCGCTCTAGCTGGAGGTCAGCTGTGACCAGCAGTGCTGTAGAATTTGAAGAGGCACGAATGGAGGGCGAAAGAGAAAGGTGCCAAGAGAAAAGCGTATCAATCCAACCCTGACCGGGACTGCCACATGGAAACTGAGACCCTCACTGCGGGATAACATGCAGGTCAAGAATAGGGCTCCACAGTCACCTACATTACCACTGCCAGGACACCGAACTTGGAGGACAAGCTTACTTGGATGTAAGTAATAAGTAAGCAAGCATTGTCAAAGGGTGCATTCTGGATAATGAGTTCAAATGTAAAATCTATGAAGGAAGGTTGGAGGAATGTATGGTCTGGTGCCCCTTTTTCATCATCAAATCAGAAAAAACTCACTTCTGAGAACTGGAAACATTTCTAAATGTCTTAATTTGAGAGCTACGCACAGAAAACCTTATTGCCATCTTTGGTTTCAATTTTATGGCAGGTGTGTTTCCAGGAATTGTGGTGTAAGGAATTCAGTAGGCAGAGCTGCTGGATAATAATAACTGACTATCCTGTAGAATAACTTATGCAACTGTGCTGCATGCTACACAGAGTTGCAACTTATTTCGAACCACTTATGTTTGGTTAAACCCTCTCCAGAAGCTTAAAGGAGATTATGCCTTCTTCTTGGTTTGCTGCATGACACAATGTGGAATCATTCTTTGCCAACTAAATGTGCATGCAAAACAGTTGAAACGCCTACAGTTGCATGAGAGTGCTTTATGAGTTATGATGAGCTTGAGTTTATAAAAGAGAGTGAAAATAAACAGAGCTTTACAACTGTATGTAGTGGTGTAGTAGTTGTAATTGTAAAAAAACTTCCTGCTTCTGAAAATTATAAAAAAAACTTCCTGCTTCTGAAAATTATAAAAAAAACTTCCTGCTTCTGAAATCTCCTTTTGCTATGTTTTAGTTAGTTTTAAATTGTCTGTTGATATGAGGGACGAAACTCTATTCATTTTTTTAAAAAATATGATGCTAAATACATTTTTAAAATGGGATTTATAAGCTCTTCACAATGTGAACAGAATTTAAAATAACCTTGGCTGGTTGGAGAGCTGAGGCAAAACTAACAAAATGAATTAATGTTGGATGTGGTGACACCTTGTTTGAAAACAGTGTAAGTGAAAAGTAAAGGGTTTTAGTAGATCATAAAATAAACATGAATCAACAGTGTAATAAAGCAGCCAAAAAGCCAGTCCAATGCTAGGCTCCATCAGCAGCAATATAGTGTCCAGATCAAGGGAAGGAGTTGTCTTACTCTGTTCTGCTTTGTTCAGATCTCATCTGGAATACTATGTACAATTCTGGGCATCACAGTTCAAGAAAGATAACAAACAGAAATGTGTCCAAGGAAAAAATGAGCAAGATAATCATAGATCATGAAACCAAGTAGAAGATGGATTCGGCTTGTTTGCTATCGCTCAAGAGTCTAGAACACAAACCAATGGATTCAAATTACAAGAAAAGAAATTCCATCTAAACACGAGGAAGAACATTTCCCTGTAAGAGCTGTTCAACAGTGGAACAGATTTCCTTAGAGGAGTCGTTCTCAACCTGTGGATCCCCAGGTGTTTTGGCCTATAACTCCCAGAAATCCCAGCCAGTTTACCAGCTATTAGGATTTCTGGGAGTTGAAGGCCAAAACATCTGGGGACCCACAGGATGAGAACCACTGACATAGAGGATGATGGACTTGCCATCTCTGAAAGTCTTTCTAGAAATTGGATGGGCATCTTTTGGGAGTGGCTGTAATTTTATATTTCTGAACAGCAAGGAGGTGGGAATAAATGACTTTTATGATCCCTTCCAATTTTAATATTTGATATAGTCATGTTTGGAATAGAATTTCCAATTTTAGAAAGGGGATTTGGTGAATTAAGATACAGCTGTGCATGCAGCAGATTATTCCTTAATGATACATCTGAGGCAAGAATTTGATTTATCTAAAATATTATTTCTGATCACGCGTTACATTAGTTAAGTTATTTCTCTGATCTCATTTCCTCTGAATCTTCATACCAAGAGGAATTCTCTCTGCAAGGATGCATTTACGTACACTAGAATTAATGCAAAATTGTTAACATTTTAACTACCACGACTCATGGGAATTGTAGTTTTACAAGATCTCTAGCCTGCTTTGACAAAGAGTACTATGCCCTACCAAAACTGTGAATCCCAGGATTCCATAGCACTGAGTCATGATAATTAGAGTATCATCAAATTGCATTAATTCTACAGTGTAAGGGCCCCTTGGTGGCACAGTGAGTTAAACCGCTGAGCTGCTGAACTTGCTGCCCAAAAGGTTGGCAGGTTTGAATCCGGGAAGCTGGGTGAGCTCCCGCTATTACGCCCAGCTTCTGCCAACCTAGCAGTTCAAAAACATGCAAATGTGAGTAGCTCAATAGGTACTGCTTTGGAGGGAAGGTAATAGTGCTCCATGCAGTCATGTTGGCCATATGATTTTGGAGGTGTCTATGGACAACACTGGCTCTTTGGCTTAGAAATGGAGATGAGCACCACACCCCAGAGTCGGACACGACTAGCCTTAATGTCAAGGGGAAAACCTTTAGCTATCTTCAGTGTATCTTGGCAATCTCATGCTACTTGTAATGTATAGTTTAGTCAGTCAATATGGTTTGCTCAGGTATGTAGACTTTAAGAATGTCTAAGATTCATATAAACATTAACGTGTGATGAGGCTTAACTAAACAGTACCAAAGCTGTATAGGAAAAAGGAATGACATGTTGGTCTTTCTTTTTTCCGTTTGCCAAATTGACATGAAAGCTTTGAAATCTTCAATTAAGCATTATATCCTTGAGAGGGAGAGGAAAGAACCGCCTTTTTTTTTTTTTGTAAAGTTTGGTATGTTTCATGGTAGATGAATAGGATTCTTGATACAACCGCATGCCGATGTGTCTGAAAACAAAGACTTTCTTCAGAGCAAGGTTTAGTCTGGCATGGTGATGAATCCCAGAATTATTTTACATTTGGGTGAAAACAGTGCTGCATTTGTATTCCTAGAGTGCTAAAAAGCTGCACATCCCCAAGTCATATTCTACTAAGCATTTTTTCTTAATCTTGTTTGTAAATCTACTGTTGTCTTTGAAAATCAAAGTTAGCCAATATAAATCTGTGCTATACAAACTTGTTTGAACCCACAGTAAAAGCTGTCAGTTTAATGCAATGCTATGACATTTATCAGCTACTATGACATTTATATGCCTGTTGAAACAAGCTTTGGAGCAAGTGTTTAAATGTGCCATTTCTCTGCATTGGCAAGGGCTATTGGCAAAACAGGGGAATGAGGGTATGTAACCATTTCCATAGGTTAAAGCCATCTTGATGGTTGCGCCATGGAGTGCATGTTAAAATGTTTTTGTTCACATTGTAAAGCAGAAATAGAACAAGAGGTCTGCTCTTTCAAGCAAGTGGGATGGGGAAGCGGATCCAAAACCAGCCCTCTCACCTGTTAGATCAGTGTTTCTCAACCTGGGGGTCATGACTCCTGGGAGGGGTTGCGAGGGGGTTGCCATAGGGGTCACCAAAGACCATCAGAAAACACAGTATTTTCTGTTGGTCATGGAGGTTCTGTGTGAGAAGTTTGGCACAATTCTATCGTTGGTGAGGTTCAAAATGCTATTTGATTGTAAGTGAATCCCAGGAACTACAATTCCCAAGCAACAAAATCAATCTCTCCCCCCCCCCCCACCCCACCAGTATTCAAATTTGGGATATTGGGTATTTGTGCCAAATTTGGTCCAGTGAATGAAAATACATCCTGTATATCGGATATTTACATTATGATTCATAACAGTAGCAAAATTACACTTGTGAAGTAGCAACAAAAATAATTTTATAGTTGGGGGTCACCACAAGATGAGGAACTGTATTAAGGGGTCGCGGCATTAGGAAGGTTGAGAACCACTTTATTAGATGCTTCTATGCACCATTGTCTCCCTGTAATCCACAAACCAGCTCTGACATTAGTAAGGAGGAAATTGTTTAAAGTTTTGAAGTTCAGTGAAGTGGAGAAAGGTGACATGATTCATACATGCCCTATAACTTATTTGGTATAAACAGTAGATGTGTATGAGAAAAATGTATGTTTAATATAAGCACAACCACTCTTTAGATCTAAGTTGACACCTAAGTACAAATAACTGACAACCAAGGAGACCTCAGCTGTGTCTCTCATAGGACCTCATCAGACAGGTGGGGGGAAAGCGGAGGGAACCATCTTACACCATTCCCTCCCATCGTCTCCTGTCTTCTGGGGTGGCCAACTAAACCATGTGCTTCTTTCTCTCACTTTCTCCTGCATTCTGCTGCTTAGAGTCAGATAACAACCAACTCCTGAAAATGATCTTCAGGCTTCATTTCTATGTGCTTCGGAAACGGAGCGCTACAGAGTTCCACCAGAAGTGCCGTTACATCATCTGATAGCTTCCATGCAACTCCCGTGGGGCTGTTCCTTAAGTGTATTGAAAAAAGGGTCCAAATATAAGAACAATTTCATATTCCAGGAATACCACGGTCTCCACATAAGAGAGATGAGCTATGGGCCCTTTAATCCCTTGTCCTTGTTTGAACAGCGACACAAATCCCTTTCCGTCACATATCTTCTCAACCTAGGAGGCCAGCAAAGGACTTTCTTCATCCCTTACTGTGAATGTGATGTCCACCAATGTATTGCCATAGTTGTCATGGACAAACACTTACCAGGTCCCTCATGGAAGCCAAAATAGGGAAGAAAAATATTATTTTTATAGAGGAAGAAGAGATGTCTCATTTTGTATTGAAGCATATCAGAAATGGGTTTTTGAAAATGTATATTCTTGGAAGGCTCCAGCAAAGGATCACCGCCTTGTCGGGGCGCTGGAGCTTGAGCACCTCAATGATGTCATGAGCGAAACCGTGAAGGGACACCCAAGACGGGACGGTTGTGGCAGAGAGGTCAGACCAAGCGTGATCCCTGGGGAAGGCAATGGCAAACCACTCCAGTATCCTTGCCAAGGAAACTAAATGGACCAGTACAACCAGAGATATGTCGGTATGCCATTGGAAGATGGGACTCCCAGGTCGGAAGATGGCCAAAATGCTACTGGGGAGGAGCAGAGGATAAGTTCAACTAACCCCAGATGTGATGACGCAGCTAGCTCAAAGCCGAAAGGAAGGCTAGCGGCCGACGGTACTGGAGGTGAACGACGAATCCGATGCTCTAAAGATCAACACACCATAGGAACCTGGAATGTAAGATCTATGAGCCAGGGCAAATTGGATGTTGTTATTGGTGAGATGTCAAGACTAAAGATAGACATTCTGGGGGTCAGCGAACTGAAATGGACTGGAATGGCCACTTCACATCAGATGACCACCAGATCTACTACTGCGGACAAGAGGAACATCGAAGAAATGGAGTAGCCTTCATAATTAATAAGAAATTCGCTAAAGCGGTGCTTGGATACAACCCAAAAAATGACAGAATGATCTCAATTCGAGTGCAAGGAAAGCCTTTCAACATTACAGTGATCCAAATATATGCCCCAACCACAGCTGCTGAAGAAGCAGAAGTAGATCAGTTCTATGAGGATCTGCAGGACCTACTGGATAATACACCAAAACGAGACATTATTTTCATTACAGGAGACTGGAATGCCAAGGTGGGAAGTCAAATGACAACTGGGATCACAGGCAAGCATGGTCTGGGAGAACAAAATGAAGCGGGACGCAGGCTGATAGAATTTTGCCAGGAAAACTCGCTGTGTATAACGAATACTCTCTTCCAACAACCTAAAAGACGGCTTTATACATGGACCTCACCAGATGGTCAACACCGAAATCAGATTGACTACATCCTTTGCAGCCAAAGGTGGCGGACATCCATCCAGTCGGTGAAAACAAGACCTGGGGCTGACTGTAGCTCAGATCACGAACTTCTTATTGCTCAATTTAGAATAAAACTAAAGAGATCAGGGAAAATACACAGACCAGTTAGATATGATCTCACTAACATTCCTAGCGAATATACAGTGGAAGTGAAGAACAGATTTGAAGGACTAGATTTAGTAAACAGAGTCCCAGAAGAACTATGGACAGAAGTCCGCGACCTTGTTCAGGAGGCGGCAACAAAGTACGTCCCAAAGAAAAAGAAAACCAAGAAGGCAAAATGGTTGTCTGCTGAGACACTGGAAGTAGCCCAAGAAAGGAGGAAAGCAAAAGGAAACAGGGATAAGGGGAGATATGCCCAGTTAAATGCGTAATTCCAGAGGTTAGCCAGAAGAGATAAGGAACTATTTTTAAATAAGCAATGCATGGAAGTGGAAGAAGACAACAGAATAGGAAGGACAAGAGACCTCTTCCAGAAAATTAGAAACATTGGAGGTAAATTTCAGGCAAAAATTGGTATGATAAGAAACAAAGACGGCAGGGACCTAACAGAAGCTGAAGAGATCAAGAGAAGGTGGCGAGACTATACAGAAGATCTGTATAGGAAGGATAATAATATTGAGGATAGTTTTGACGGTGTGGTGAATGAATTAGAACCAGACATCCTGAGGAGTGAGGTTGAATGGTCCTTAAGAAGCATTGCTAACAACAAGGCAGCAGGAGACGACGGGATCCCAGCTGGAACTGTTTAAAATCTTAAAAGATGATGCTGTCAAGGTGATGCATGCCATTTGCCAGCAAATATGGAAAACACAAGAATGGCCATCAGACTGGAAAAAATCAACTTATATCCCCATACCAAAAAAGGGAAATGCGAAAGACTGCTCAAACTTCCGTACAGTGGCCCTTATTTCTCAGGCCAGTAAGGTAATGCTCAAGATCCTGCAAGGAAGACTCCAGCAATACATGGAGCGAGAGTTGCCAGATGTTCAAGCTGGGTTTAGAAAAGGCAGAGGAACGAGAGACCAAATTGCCAATATCCGCTGGATAATGGAGAAAGGCAGAGTTTCAGAAAAACATCTACTTCTGCTTCATTGACTATTCTAAAGCCTTTGACTGTGTGGATCATAATAAATTGTGGCAAGTTCTTAGTGGGATGGCATCCCAAGCCACCTTGTCTCTCTCCTGAGGAATCTGTACAAGGACCAAGTAGCACAGTCAGAACTGACCACGGAACAACAGACTGGTTCAAGATTGGGAAAGGCGTACGGCAAGGCTGCATCCTCTCACCCAACCTTTTTAACTTGTATGCAGAACACATCATGCGATGTGCGGGGCTGGGTGAATGCAAAGCTGGGGTGAAAATTGCTGGAAGAAACATTAACAACCTCCGATATGCAGATGACACCACTCTGATGGCCGAAAGCGAGGAGGAGCTGAGGAGCCTTCTAATCAAGGTGAAAGAAGAAAGCGCAAAAGCCGGGTTGCAGCTAAACGTCAAAAAAACCAAGATTATGGCAACAAGAATGATTGACAACTGGAAAATAGAGGGAGAAACCGTGGAGGCCGTGACAGACTTTGTATTTCTAGGTGCAAAGATTTACTGCAGATGCAGACTGTAGCCAGGAAATCAGAAGACGCTTACTTCTTGGGAGGAGAGCAATGTCCAGTCTCGATAAAATAGTGAAGAGTAGAGACATCAGACTGACAACAAAGATCCGCCTAGTCAAAGCCATGGTATTCCTTGTAGTCACCTACGGATGTGAGAGCTGGACCTTAGGGAAGGCTGAGCGAAGGAAGATCGATGCTTTTGAACTGTGGTGTTGGAGGAAAGTGCTGAGAGTGCCTTGGACTGCGAGAAGATCCAACCAGTCCATCCTCCAGGAAATAAAGCCCGACTGCTCATTGGAGGGAAAGATACTAGAGACAAAGTTGAAGTACTTTGGCCACATCATGAGGAGACAGGAAAGCCTAGAGAAGACAATTATGCTGGGGAAAGTGGAAGGCAAAAGGAAGAGGGGCCGACCAAGGGCAAGATGGATGGATGGCATCCTTGAAGTGACTGGACTGACCTTGAAGGAGCTGGGGTGGTGACGGCCGACAGGGAGCTCTGGCGTGGGCTGGTCCATGAGGTCACGAAGAGTCGGAGACGACTGAACGAATGAACAACAAATTCTTGGAAGGTCAATCTGTTGTCCAGATCATAGTTCCATGGGTAGAAATATATTTTCCCACCCACACTAGTCACTCTTTAATATGTAAAGTATATATATAATAGTACTAGCTGTACCCAGCCTCACGTTGCTGTGGCCCAGTCTGGCTAAATGGAAAAGAAAAAAGAGAAAGAGCTGGTTTCTAACACATGTATTTTCATTCATAAGATCAGCTCCCTCCCTTCTGACATTCTGCAGAAGGTTTAAGACCTGGCTCTTCGAGCAAGCTTTTACTACTGGAGCATAATTAGACAAAAATGAAAATATGGAACAATCGACGATGCAATTGGACAATGATTTTAGTAGGGAGACGCTGAAGATTTTGTTTTTACAGATTGTACTGTTATATCATATTTTAAATGTTTTAATTGTTTTATAACTGTTTTAACTTTGCTATGGCATCGAATTGCTGCTGGCTGTCATCCACCTTGAGTTGCCTCTGGCTGAGAAAGGTGGTATAAAAATGCGGCAAATAAATAAATAAATAATCCTTGTGGGTGTACAATATTTTTGTTGTTCCATTATCTGTGAAATAATAATAATGCCATAAATAATAATAGTGCTGGCCTATATAATAATAATAATAATAATAATAATAATAATAATAATAATAATAATAATGGTGTATATAATAATGATGATAATAATAGCAATGATACTGGTCTATATAATAATGATCAGTGTGTTTTGGGGAAACCCTTTCCTTTCCTTCCCTCCTATCTATCTCTCTTTTCCTACCATTCAATCCTTTTTTCTTTCTAAGCCTCCAGTCTTCCTGGAGGTGTGGGCGTGAGGTGGTGCCAGGCAAGTCTGGGCAGGGCCACGAGAGCCCAGGGTATGGACAGGGCCTAGCTCCTTGTCTGCCAGGCTCAGTGGGGGGCAACAAGGCAGTAGATCCCAAATGGCGGCTCCAGCCCTGACAGAGTTGTTTTGTGATGTGTTGCTTGGACATCCAGCAGATGGTGCTGTTTTTGATGCCAAACATGTTTTTACCTTTCACAGGTGTGACATCTATATATAGTAGTAGGCATGTGAATACATAAAAACATTCACCTGTTTGAATGCTCCGATGTGTCCAAATTTCAAAACAATCAATGAAGTATTTTGGGAGATTTGAGGTCATTCACAAATGGACATTTACATTTTTATTTATATAGATGTAACTTTGTACATGAGAGCCAGCTGCAAGGCGCCAAACTTTATTATCTCAGCCTGACTGCTCAATAAGTCTGCATTACAGTTAGCCTAGTTTAGCCATATGGACTTCATAGTTATGTAACATACAATGTATTTACATTGCAAAACTGTTATAACACATAGGGATATTTGTTTTCTCTACTTAAAATTGTTTATATCTTGTTCACCTCCCCATGGGTATCATAACTGGATACATAAAATGCCATATAAACAAACAAATTAATATGTTTTTGTGAATTTGAAGGGTTTTTTTTAACTTTTAGTGAAAGCATTGGAAAATCTTTTCCTCTATTATGATTAAAACCTGGCACAGTTGACACAGAAAATAGCTTCAGGGTCCACTTAGACACTGCCAGTCAGCTATGTTTAATTTGAATTGACAAAATACTTTGAAGGGAAAAATATCTTGTGAATCGGCATCTAGGACTCAGATGGGTACATCTTTCTGTGCTACTTTATTATGGTCTACCTGTTCTGTTTCAAAATATTTTTTGTAAGGCAGGTTCATAAATGTTATAAATAGTAACACTGAAAAGTAAACAAGATTGGGCAGCCACATATATTAAATCAAAACAGTATTTCAATGGAATGTTGTTTTGTAATGTTTTAGTTTTTATGTCTTTGTTTTTGATGTTGTAAATATTTTTTTGAACTTCCAGTAACCTTGGTAGCTTATTGACAACAAGAATGGTACAGAGATATTTATAATACATACAATTAAATAAATACTATGTCTGCCCCAATCAAAAAAAGGAGATGAGTTTTCTGACTGAATGCATTATAATAGAATTACTATTATCCCCCTTTCTATATGAATACAAGGGATAAACAAACAAATAAATACAAACAGTTGTGTGGTTGCATCTAGTTGGATCCTAACTAAATGTTAATGAATATTGTAAGGATGTGTTGTCGAAGGCATTCATGGCTGGAATCACTGGGTTGCTGTGAGTTTTCTCTCCTGACGTTTCTCCCGCATCTATGGCAGGCATCCTCAGAGGTTGAGGGGTCTGTTGGAAACTAGGCAAGTGGGATTTATATATCTGTGGAATGTCCAGGGTGGAGGATAGAACTCTTGTCTGCTTGAGGCAAGTGTGAATGTTGCAATTGACCACCTTGATTAGCATTGAATGGGCTTGCAGTTTCAAAGTCTGGCTGCTTCCTGCCTGGGGGAATCCTTTGTTGTATTAACTAGCCCTGATTGTTTCTTGTCTGGAATTCCCGTTTTTTGAGTGTTGCACTTTATTTACTGTCCTAATTTTAAAGTTTAGATTTTGATCATTTTCATGGTTTCCTCCTTTCTCTTGAAATTGTCCACATGCTTGTGGATTTCAATGGCTTCTCTGTGTAGTCTGACATGGTGATTGTTAGAGTGGCCCAGCATTTCTGTGTTCTCAAATAATATGCTGTGTCCGGGTTGGTACATCAAGTGCTCTGCTATGGCTGATTTCTCTTGTTGGATTAGTCTACAGTGCCTTTCATGTTCCTTGATTCGTGTTTGCTGCATTTGGTGGTCCTTATGTAGACTTGTCCACAGCTGCATGGTATACGGTAGACTCCTGCAGAGGTGAGAAGATCCCTCTTGGCCTTTGCTGAACATAGCATTTGTTGGATTTTCTTGGTGTAGATAGTTTGTAGGTTGTGATTCTTCATCAGATTCCCTATGTCGTCAGTGGTTCACTTGATGTATGGTAAGAACACTTGTCCTCTGGGTGGATATTTGTCTTTACTCTCCTGGCTTGTTCTTGGTCTTGCAGCTCTTATAATGTCTGTGGTGGAGTATCCATTGGCCTACAGAGTCTTAAAAGGACAACTTCTTTCTGCCTTAATTCGTATTTGTTTTCTGAATCTTTAAAAAGTAGAAAATGGATAAAAGGCATAACTTTAGGTATCAGTACAGTGGAGATGAATTTTAGCATCATTTTTTAATACCAATGATATTTAACTCTGTTTTTATGTTTGTATATTTCTAGATTTTAAATTGTATTGAAATGCTTGTAATGTAAGCCGCTTTGAGTCTGCCTATGGCAAGAAAAAGCAGAGTATAAACATAATAATAATAATGATGATGATGATGATGATGATGATGTCAAGTCCTCTGAGCCACAGCACACCACACTACCCTATGCCTTATTGTATTTATCTTTCAGTGTCCTCATGTTTTCTGTCAGTATACCTCAGTTTTCACTTGTTTTCATGTAATTATACATATTGGAAGCTTCAAATAGTCCAGTGAGAGGCAGCCAGGTTAATAACTGGGGTGGCATACAGGGAGCACACAACTCCCTTGTTGCTTCAGCTCCACTGGTTGCCCATTTGCTACCAAGCACAATTCAAAGTGCTGCCGTTGGTCTATAAAGCCCTAAACGGCCCTGGCCCAATCTACCTGTCCAAACGCATCTTCTGGGGAGGCTGTGCTCTCAATCCTGCCACCGTCACTGGTGCGATAGATGGGGATGAGAGAGAGAGCCTTCTCAGTGGTGGCCCCTCCGTTATGGAACTCCCTCCCTGATGAGATTAGATCAGCCCCCTCCCTCCTGTCCTTTAGAAAGATGGTCAAAACTTGGCTGTGGGACCATACCTTTGGGACAGTGAAATAAGGCAGCAATAGGAAACTTTATCCTGCTGACTGGATTCGATATGGATGATTTGAAATGGTTTTAAACAGTAGATTCTAATGCAAGATAACTGATTTTAGTGTTTATGTATGTTTATAGTTTGTTCTTGCACCGGCATTGAATGTTTGCTGTATACATGTTGTTCTCTGTCCTGAGTCCCCTTTGGGGTGAAAAGGGCGGATTATAAATGTTTTAGATAAATAAATATTTATACACAAGTAGAACTATATATTTTAGTTGTGTAACTATATATTGTATTGTCGAAGGCTTTCATGGCTGGAATCACTGGGTTGTTGTAGGTTTTTTCGGGCTGTATGGCCATGGTCTAGAGGCATTCTCTCCTGACGTTTCGCCTGCATCTATGGCAAGCATCCTCAGAGGGTAGTGAGGTCTGTTGGAACTAGGAAAAAGGGGTTATATATCTGTGGAATTACCAGGGTGAGACAAAGGACTCTTGTCTGTTGTAAATCTAACAAATAAAAACTTCTTGAAGAAATTTTTCCGACTCCAAATAAACTTGAGTGAGCAACATGGAGAGCAATGTTTTGTTTTTGAGCATCACAACATCAGTAGAATGCAACATTTCCTACTTCGTTGTCAACATTTCATTTTGGTTTTATTTTTCCAAGTCAGGTCTGGACAGGTCTAGATCTGAATCATAACTGCTACTGCAGGAGCAAGGTTTTTTCATTATGAAAGCAGATTATAAGGTAGATAGTTACATGGCAGATCGTAGTCCTTTAATTTATTCTCTGTCTATACTAGGAGTGTTTTTTCCCCCAAGCATAAAAACAGAAGTAGATGTGTGGTCTTCTATTCTTAGCAGTTTGGGACAAAATCTTTCTCATACAGAGAAGAAAGAAAGAGCAGTTCTTCTGTGCAGTAAATTCTCTCTCCTTCTCTTCTTTTATGAGGAGGATCCAACAAAGTCTATAGACCTTTTACTTTCTCATGCTTTTATGACTAAAGTCAATTTAATGTCCAAAGTGTGGACTTAGAGCAGCCTTTGGAATTCACTGTTGGCCATTGTGCAATTTTCTCTAACTGATGCAACTGTTTCAGAAGTGGCTGCTTAGTTTGTGATGCTGCAGCTGCATATGTCATTCTGTAAACAAACCAGCCATTACACTTGAAGTGAGAAAGAGGCAACTTAAGAGCCCTTGAAAATAAAGAAACACATATTCTTACTTTGCATCTCACTTCAGCAAGTTAGGGCATAACCGAGCTCTCTTGAAGAGGTAAAAGGAACACATACTTAACATGTTCTTTACTGTTGAGTAGATTTACACTATGTATAAGCTGTGCCCTCATATAATCTTTGCTTGTGAGGAGCATTTCACAGTCTAGAGAGGACTGCAAGACTATTGTAGTCTACATACCTGGTTTTGTTTATTTTACAACTTTTCCAAAAACCGCAGTTCTCATTTTTGGCAAGCCCTTTTTAAAGCCACTGGGAAAGCTTCGACATTCGGCTTAGGATATAGGTGAGGAATAGGGGTGATAGTTGAAAGTGAAGACTGTATGTTCCTATTTTTGGTCCCTTTATATGCAGGTTAACAATTTCAATAAAGCAGGGAGCATTTTCCCGCTCAATACTCACTACACCAATCTCAAAAACTGCTGAGTAGTATAGATGGGTGCTTGGCTCAAGTACTAGAAGTCCACCTAACAGTTTTTTAAATTGCTGATTGTATAGTGATACCCTGACTTAAGAGTTTAATTTGTGCTGTGACTTGAGCTCTTGATGATGATGATGATGATGATGATAATTGAAGTATGGATCGTCGATTGCAGAGGAACAACTGGAAAAGCTGCCACGATATGAGGATTTAAAAATTGGACTGCAAAGACTCTGGCACAAACCAGTAAAGGTGGTCCCAGTGGTGATCGGTACACTGGGTGCAGTGCCTAAAGACCTTGGCCTGCACTTAAACACAATCGGCGCTGACAAAATTACCATCTGCCAGCTGCAGAAGGCCACCTTACTGGGATCTCCATGTATTATTCGCCAATACATCACACAGTCCTAGACACTTGGGAAGTGTCCAACGTGATCCAATTCAACAGCCAGCAGAGTGTCTGCTGTGGACTCATCTTGTTGTGTTTCAAATAATAATAATAATAAAAATAAAAATAAAATAATAATAATTTATTTGACCAGTCATATGACCATTTCAAAATAAAACACGAGTTAAAAACAGTGCAAAAAGGTGAGGACAGCAGCTGACCTTCTATTTACAGTCAGAGTCTTATTTTCCTGCTTCTCTTAACTCAGAACACTAATATCTCAAAAGCACATTTTCACATTGGAATGCTAATAATCCATTCTGGCCCCCTGACCAGCCCCTCCCCCCCCCAAATTTTGTTATGTGTTTTACAATAAGAAAATGTACTTTATAAATAAGAAACAATGTATGAAAGCACATTCACACGGAACAATAAAAAAGAAAGATAAACTTTAAAATGGTAGAAACACAAAGTTGTGGCAGAATGGTAGAAGCACACAGTGCAGAGGCAGAAGTGTTATTTTCTTTATACTGTACTCATTCCAGCATCGCTCCCTCTCTTACTGTTTCTCTTACCAAACATATGAGGAATAAAAACTGCACAAAAGTTCCTCGAAGTGGGCAAGAGCAAAGCAGAGAGCAATCTCCCAAAGCGAACAAGAGCACAAGCATGAGACATGGTGGCACAGAGGCTGTTCCCGTACTCTTGCGCTAGTGCTCCCTCTCTCACTAGCACTCCGTCATGAGCTCTTAACTCAAAACACTGCTCATATGTCAAAGCAAACCCAAGCCAAGCAACAGATCTTAACTCAAAAAACCATTATTTGTTATTTATAAATTTGGGACACTCATAGGTTGGGACACTGTTAAGTAGAGGTTCCACTGCATGTAGAAAGCTTTCTGGAACAAAAATGACCTTATTTTGCCCAAGGAGGATTTAGCATGCTTCAGGTGTGTGTGAAAAGGGACCACACATCTCCTACAACAAAACAACTTTGGAACCATATGCCATCTGCCAGTCACACTGTGGCCTCTCCTGTTCTACATTAAAGATAAAGTAAATATTAATCATGTTCTGTTCATAGTAGGGGAAAAACACATTGTTGGTGTTCAACAGAATTGCCCAGCCAGCACGGTCAGTTGTAGGCCAAAAAAGTAATTTTGCAAGGTGGTGCACATAAGGTCTATATATGACTAATGGTTCTGGGACTTTCTGATAGGCCAGTATGAAACAATTGTGCCACTGTTACACCAGGCTTCTCAGGAATCCATTGCCTCAATTTTAGAACTAACACAGTTGTGTCACATAATTACATAGTAAACCTTACAGTAAAACTACTGTCTCCAGGCAAGTAATGGTTGGCTGCAGAAGGGCAGGCTGGAGGAAAGAGGAAACTTCTCAGAAAGAACTGTCAAGTGCTCAGGGTTTTGTATTATATAAGTACTTAAATGAAGTAATGTGTTGTCGAAGCCTTTCATGGCCAGAATCACACTGGGTTGTTGTGAGTTTTCCAGGCTGTATGGCCATGTTCCAAAAGCATTCTCTCCTAACATTATACCCACATCTATGGCAGGCATCCTTGGAGGTTGTGAAGTCTGTTGGAAACAAGGCAAGTGGGGTTAATATATTTGTGGAATATCCAGGGTGGGAGAAAGAACTCTTGTCTGTTTGAGGCAAGTGTGAATGTTGCAATTGGCTACCTTGATTAGCACTGATTGGCCTTGCAGCTTCAAAGCCTGGTTGATTCGTGCCTGGTGCAATCCTTTGTTGGGAGGTATTAACTGGCCCTGATTGTGTTTTGTCTTAAATGAAGTATTTTAATAAAGCACAGAATTCTCTTCCTACCATGTGCCACACGTTTCCGAATTGTATAGAAAGGTCATGAGTCTAATCACTTTACATCCCTTAATTGTATGTTAATTTGTCACTTTAGATCAGACATGGGCAAACTTAGGCCCTCCAGGTGTTTTGGACTTCAACTCCCACAATTCCTAACAGCCTACTGGCTGTTAGGAATTGTAGGAGTTGAAGTCCAAAACACCTGGAGGGCCTAAGTTTGTCCATGCCTGTTTTATACCCTAAGCTTAGTGTTTATTTCTCACAGTTATTACCTCCTTCTTCCACCAGCATGGCAGAAGGGTCTTGAGGGTAGACTAGGATTATGGGCAAGCAGGATTCAAATCCCCGTTCAACAGTGGAGATCCAATGGGTGAAGTAGGACAAGTAGCACACTCTTAGCTTCAGAGGGACCATGCATTCCTTGTACTGCAATTCCCATTTTTCTTTACTGTTGACTGTAATGGATTTGCAGCCCAATAACTGATTCCTCCCCCTGCATCAGAAGAACCAAATTTGTGCTACTGCAGCTTCATACTTTCCTCTGTGCACATTGAGCTATAGTTAGCCTGCTTTTTTTCTCAGAATTCAGACCCAAGAGAATTCACACTTAAAAAGCATTACAATTAATAACATACAAAAGGTAAATATTAAAATGGAATTAAACTTACTCAGTTATTAAAGAAAGTCAATTTTCTTTGGCAGTTAAGATACAACTAATATATCTAATTGAAGAGTTTTTAATAACAATTCACTAAAGCTATGAAAATCCCCTACCACTCCTGTTCTTTAAAAAGCTTTCCTTGTGGCCTTTCAAGTTTATTTACGTCTTTACCCTAAAATATATGTTCAAATGATGGTTGAATTACATTAATATAGAGCCGATTCACCATCCAATGCCATGGAATGTCATAGCTGCCACTGAAATCAAGCTTTCACATTTCCAGAAGCCAGTTAGTGAAAGTAGGTGCACTCAGCCTAACCCTTTTTTCTGCCAAAAATGGTGAGTAAGCTTATTGGTGGAGCAATGGTTACATAACATTTAATAAGTCGCTCCTGACATAAAAAATGTTAAAATATTTTTGAAATTTTTGATCTCAGCTCTTGGAAATACATAGAGGACCATCATGGCTATATTTTTAGTGCACTGTTTGCATACTTTATCCTGAGTCCTGTATTGTCATGTCGTCACCAGAGAACACACTTTAATCATTTTTCTGTGCTGGATCTACATAGCATCTTAGCCTCGGCTTTTGTTTAATTGTGGGATGCAACGAAACAATTATGTGTGATTCATTTGTGTACTTAACTTTTTGCAGATTTGATTATTCATGGATTTGATTAGTTGGAGGAGATTGATCATAGGATCATCCTGGAAGACCTTAAGGTCAAATCTACACAGACCATTTAATGTACTTTGAAGCTAGTTTCAAACTGTAGCAGCCAGACAAAAGCGTGCAAAAGAAAACCTTTGATGTGCACCAGTACTTTGTGGTTTATGTAATTATAATTTGGTTCTCAAAATGGATTTCCTATGTAGTGGGTTGTTGTAGGTTTTTTCGGGCTATATGACCATGTTCTAGAGGCATTCTCTCCTGACGTTTTGCCTGAATCTATGGCAAGCATCCTCAGAGGTAATGAGGTCTGTTGGAACTAGGCAAAAGGGTTTATATATCTGTGGAATGACCAGGGTGGGACAAAGAACTCTTGTCTGCTGGAGCTAGAAGCACTTTAGTACAATTAATATTGCTGCACACCGCACTATTTTTAACCCTACGTGCCTCCTGCCATTTCAGCACTTTTAACCCTGTACCCCATTGCTCTGGCCGGCCCAGTTTTAAAGTGTCCTGATGTATTGTCACTGTTGTTGTTATTCTGCTTAACTYTTTTYATTTSRTTTGTMTATTYRTGTGTTATGTTRTTTACTGTARTGTGTTCTGAGGCTTCGGCCTGTGTAAGCCGCATCGAGTCCCTCGGGAGATGCTAGCGGGGTACAAATAAAGTTAATAATAATAATAATAATAGGTGTGAATGTTTCAACTGACCACCTTGATTAGCATTTGCTGGCCTGGCAGTGCCTGGGGCAATCTTTTGTTGAGAGGTGATTACATGTCCCAGATTGTTTCCTCTCTGTTGTTCTGCTGTTGTAATTTTAGAGTTTTTTAATACTGGTAGCCAGATTTTGTTCATTTTCATGGTTTCCATGAAAGCAGCATTCCAGGGTTTCATGAAGAATTCTTTCCTAAGTGTACCATGAGATCCCTTATGTTCCCTGTTGGCAAGTAGTAAGCAGAATGTGTTGGAAATTACAACCTTCTTCAAGCCTAGTAATTTGTTTGTATATAATCCTGATGCTTACTTATTGTATGTATGTTCTGGTATGCAGCTTTATTTCCTTAACTCTATGTTTCCCAAGAAGTTGTGGGAGGGGCTGCAGATCACATGATTAGATCTGAGATGAGCACAAAGCTCAGATTCCAGTAGACTTTGAGGCTGCTCAGACCAACACTTGCCTGTTGTTGATTGTAAGAAAGATTCCCTGTGCCATCTGCACACAGAGATTATCTCAAGCCAGGCCCGTAGCCAGGATTTTGTTTCGGGGGGGGGGGCTGAGTCTGAGTGAAAGAGGGTCTACCTTAGCAAACTTTTTGTATCATTACCCCAATACCCCCATGCATATGGGATATATTGAGCATGGTGATCAGATCATGATATGAGTAAACTTAACAGTTTAAATAATGTACCAGTAAGGCCTTCTCGTGGATTTCGGGGGGGGGGGGGGGGCTGAAGCCCCCTAAGCCCCCCCCCTCGGCTACATGCCTGTCTCAAGCATATCTGAAACTGGACTGATAAATTGTGTACATGTGTATGTTGAATATATGAAGTTGTGAGTAAACCAAATATGTTATTTTTACCAAAATCTGCTCCATTTTGTCTCTGGAGTGCATATTATAAAACAAGTTGTTTTATGGGAGAGTAGATGTATTTTTGGGCAACTGAAAAACACATCTGAAGCACTGCTATTTTGTGCACTGGCATATTCTCTTGTTTCCTAAAAGATCAGAGGCAACAGGTTATCAGTCTAACAATGGAAAGCCAAATTGCCTGGTAAAATTACATCTGCTTGTGTACCACTTGAGAAGATACTACTCAAACGAGTTTTTGCCTCTTCTCTGAAAGATCATGCTTTTCCAAAAGGTTATGCTCTCCAAATGTTTATGAATGCCATTTTCCAAAAGAATGGGTTCTGCTGAGTTTGAGAAATCAGTTAAGACAGAATTTCTCCAAAGTAAAATGCTGGTTTACCTCCAACTATAAATCTTTTGTACTGCGACATACAGCTCTTTGCTAGCAAAATGAGCCCTGCAGCTCACACTGCAAACATTTCCTTTTCTTTACATCATTGTCAGATTGGTCCCATGGGGCAGTCTCGCCCCTGGCACCAAAACAGTTCCTGCCTCTGTATGACATAGCTGTTGCATACTTATTTTGCAGAATAGGACAATGGTACATGTTGCATGTATTGTCTAATGTTTTGTTCTGTTGTACAATCGATACACATAAAAAACCCTAAAATTGTGTATATGTGGCGGAGGTGTCCACTTACACAGACAGCCTCCTGCTTCCACAAACAGGCTATAGATCAAGTGCTGAGAAGCCTCCAAAGGCACTCCCTCCACTGACATTGCAGGTTAGAGTGAACACCGTGAACATGTAGTCCAACCTCTGCCAATGTCCTCCCCAAACACCATCCACCCTAGGAATGATTTCATTTGGGGACTATTTCATCCTAGATATTCTGGGTTTTTTTTCTCCAGAATGGACATCCCAGGGTTCCTTTCTCTCTCCAAATTTGCATGACCCCACCCACTGCCTCTCACTTAACCCTTTCCTTCCCGTTCCTGTGGCACGCAGCAAACAGGAATTGATCAGCAACTGAACAAGATGTTTGAGAATAATTCACCATGATTTAGAGGAGCTATAGTTCACCTATTTCCAGAGAGCACGGTGAACCCAACCAACAGTGGATCTGGACCAACCTTGGCACACAAACCTAACATGGGCAACTGTGAATACTGGCTGGGTTTGGGGTGATTGTCCTGGGAATCTGGGAGTTGTAGTTCACCCTTATCAAGAGAATACTGAACTCAGCCAATGACGGATCTGAACCACACCTGGCACACAGAATCAACATGGCTAACTGTGAATACTGGCAGGGTTTGGGGCTGATTGCCCTGAGAATCTGGGAGTTGTACTTCACACTTATCCAGAGAGCAGTGAACCCGGCTGATATCAGACCTGGACAAAACTTGGCACACAGACCCAACATAACCAACTTTGAATAATGGCAGGTTTTGGGAAGGATTGACCCACGATTCTGGGAATTGTAGTTCACCCACATCCTTATGAATTTTCTAATGGAAGCAGTCATAAAAAAACAAAAGGAAAGACTGGCTTTTTTTCTAATAAATAGTGTTATACACTACCAAACTGCTATTACCAAACTTAAAAACAAACAAACAAATAACTCGAATACCGCCGGGTCTCCAAGCTAGTTTATAATAAATTTAGCAATACATGTAAAATATTGTTTTCTGAATTGAGCACACTATTCTGAACAGAGGCAAGTTTGAAATACAATCTCTGGCTGATGAGTTAGCTTCTGCAAAAATGGATGTGATTTTCATGGATTTTGCTATGTTCTCTGCTAAGGGTTTTGTTTTTACAGGCTGATTTAGTTAACCTAATTTTGAAACTGATACAAGTGTTTTGAAACTGAATGCCAGGATGAGAATCTGCTTCAGTGAAACAAGTTGTTTTATTTGCAAGGTAATGAGCAATGGTTTAGCAGTATGTTACAAGTTGAATCTCCTTGAAATATTTGAAGATGGCTATCATGTCGCCTTCCCATCTCATTAGTGAAATGTAGGTTTTGTAATAGAGAATTGTGCAAAAACAACCAAATGTTCTTCAAACTGGAACATTGAAAAAGATCAGCATGGTTAGCATAAATATTGCATTAAATGAAACAAAACAAAAAATTGGGACGGTTGTATAACAAGGAAAAGAGGCCACTGATTGTGATTTTGTCATTTTAGGCAAATGGAGTTGTCATTAGAAGCATCAGAATTGTTCTCGCTTTCAGATGCCATGGTTACGGTGAAACAGCAAACTGATTTACTCATTTATAAATAAATGTTTGAAGAAACTTCCTTAACATTCAGAAGTTAGGAAAGAAATAGGGCATTTTATACTCAGGATATAGAATTAGGGCAATGGCTTGGTTCCTAAACTAAGTTAAGGAGGTTCATGGGGAGGTTTCTCTCCTCTTCCCTTTGTTCTCCAGAAGACCTTTGAAGCCACATCTCTGCATCACAAACCCATGCAAAAAAAGAAAAGAAAAGATAGAGAAAAGAAAAAATCAAAATAATTTGGGAATGTTTGAAATAGTCCCAAACAGTCCTTTGTATGGGGCATTTCAGGGTCGGTAGAGGCCTTTTGTAATAACCAGATTCCAGTACCTGTGTATTTCCTAGTTTTTAAAACAGACTAAGATCTTGGAAATGTGACAAAAATGCTCCCACAGCTACAGAGGACATCTTGTGGGGAAAATATTTTTGAACAAAAAATGACTGCTATGGATACCAAAGAGCTACTATACTAGACCTGGAAGTTGCACAAGACCCCATTAGCCACTGGTTCTCAACCTGTGGGTCTCCAGGTGTGTTGGCCTACAACTCCCAGAAATCCCAGCCAGTTTTCCAGCTGTTAGGATTTCTGGGAGTTGAAGGCCAAAACATCTGGGGACCCACAGGTTGAGAACCACTGCCATAAGCGATACTTTCTCTCTGTCTTTAGCCCAATGCAATCTGGAAAGTCACTTCCAGGTTGGGTGGATTGCATGGTGTTAGATAGATTAGCTTTTGTAATATTGGAGTGAAAACAGGAACCCATTTAGAGTAGTAGTTCTCAACCTGTGGGTCCCCGGGTGTTTTGGCCCACAACTCCCAGAAATCCCAGCCAGTTTACCAGCTGTTAGAATTTCTGAGAGTTGAAGACCAAAACATCTGGGGACCCACAGGTTGAGAACCACTGGTTAAGAACTAGAAAAGAAGTTGAAGAATGGCAGAAGATAATAGTGCATAGAACGTGTAATTGAAAGGCATACTTCAGTTAGCTTCAGTCACAGAAACATTAATGGTTGAGATTCTTAATGTTCACAGGTAATCTTACTCCAGCGTTGGAAGCCTTGTAGCCCTCCAGATGTTGTTGGATCACAACTCCTCAGCATAAAAGGAGCTGGCTAGGGTTGCTGGGATTTGTGGTCCAATCACATCTGAACAACTAAATGATTTCCACCAGTGAAGAATAACATGATGATGGAAATGACATCTTCCGCATTATTACTTAATTCACCTAATATAATATCTTGTGTCCTTGACAGGAGGTAAATGTATAGATGTTTCCAGATGCTTATACAATAAGCCCTTGGGATCACAGGGGTATCAACCCCTTTGAATGCTCAAGTCCCATTATAGTAAGTGGGAGGATAAAATGATGTCCCTTATAAAAATGACAAAATCGAGCTTCGCTTTTTGGCATTTTTCAAAAAATATTTTCAAGCTGCGGATAGTTGAATCCATAGATGTAGAATCCACAGAAAAGGAGGACTAACTGTATTTCTGATTGGACATTTTTTCTGAAATAACTTTAAAAAATGGTTCACAAACTAGTAAACTGAAACTCTGCATAACCTGCTGTACTCGTGGCTTTTGTTTTGGTACTGCTAGTTCAGTGTTTTGATTACTGTTTCAGAATTAAATATGTACATCTCTTTCTCTTTGAAGTTTATTCAAAACACTATGGATGACTCAGTGAATGAGAACCTTGTGTCATGTTGATAGTAACTGGAAAGTACATCTCAAAAACATGATTTCATAAATTGATGTCTCCACTGTGTGGACTCTGATAAGCATCCGTTGACTCCACTTCAAAGAATTGTGTGTAATCAGAGAAATCCAAAATGTTGATTTTCTGTAAAAGCAAAGCTTTTAAATTAAATTTAAAAGCAAAGCCTTCAAATGAAAGAAAGTAGAGCAAGATCAACAGAGAGTTATTTTATGGTAATCAGATTAATTATTTTATAATCCATATTGCACTCAGAATAGTGTTTATTCTTATATGCAATAATCATATGCACAATGTCATATGTCTGTTTGTACCTTCAAGTTGTTTACTGACTTATAGTGAATATATGAGGGTTTTTTGGGGAGGCAATGAATACTCAGAGAACCTTTCTCCCGTTCCTTTCTCTAATCTATAGTTTACAGCATCTGGTATTTGTTGGTGGTCTCCCATTCAAGCACTAACTAGGACTGATCCTGCTTAGCTTCCAAGATCATATGGGATTTGGCACCTTTATACTATTTAGGTCCTATTATCATATATATGTATATTAGAAAAGTGTTCAGTTATTTTGCAATCTAATAAATCATATTCCAGATAATATGTTAAGGCTGATAAAAGTTACAGTCTAACAATATGCAGAAATCCACTTGATCCCCATCACAGGTTGAATGTTCCCGTAAACATGAAGTTTTGCTCCTATTTAAAACAACAACAACATTACACAAAACAAATTTGCTAATGGTTTCTATGTGACATTTGGTGTGACCCTCATTGTAAAACAAAACTCAGAACCATCTAATGCAAGAAGAAATGTGCAAAACAACATCATTGTAAGTTTTGCTGCTTGGGAAATCCTGGGGATTTTAGTTATTTGAGGTTGTGTAGCTTGCTAATTGAGTCAGCCAGAACAATTTGCTGGGCCAAGTTGAAAAGGTGAGCAACAAGAGGTTGCTCATGTGATTTGTCTGATTCCATTAGCATTGCACTGCTGCAGCCATGCGAAATATGACTCCATCTCTTATTTGAAAAGAAAATGCAGACCAAAACTAGACCACAGTTCCCAGAATCCCTTGTGTGTTTTGGGCATCAGGGAGGTTATCTGAGGGATCCTGGGAGCTATGATCCAAAACTGAAATGTTTTCAAGCTTCATTCTGATAATGGGAGTTGTGACCAAGGACCTTATCACATTGGGTTAAGCTCCTCTTCTGAGCCCCTTTGCATGCAAATCCCAGCGGGTCCTATCACATGACATTTGTCCTCTTTTGTCAGCAACCCGTTAGAATACATCAGCAAAAGGTCTCAGAAACAAAGTCTTGCACATAGGATTCTGGACCTCATCACACTAACAGTGTGAAACCCTAAATCAGTATACATCCCATTGTTTCTATTCCTATTTTGTGAGAGCTAATTCGAGAAATGGAGTGAATGTTTGTGTATTTAGGAGAAGGAAAGAGAACGAACTCCACTTTTGCTTTTGGAAATCCAGATGACCTGCCTAATTTATTTATTTTTGTCATGTTAGGAGTGACTTGAGAAACTGCAGTTCACTTCTGGTGTGAGAGAATTGGTTGTCTGCAAGGACGTTGCCCAGGGGACACTCCGATGTTTTGATGTTTTACCATCCTTGTGGGAGGTTTCTCTCATGTCCCTGTATGCGGAGCTGGAGCTGAAAGAGGGAACTCATATTCGCATATTTACAACATATGTAAATATGCAGTATATCTTATTTTATGTTAACAAGGCCATGACATTATCTGGTCTATGGACAGCTAATCCTCAGTCTGAATATTAGCAGGACACCTGTTTCTCAACAGACAAAGAATACTGTACTTTAATAATACACAACATACAAGAAAAGGGGGAATTTTGGGGTGTCGGCTGACTTAGCACAAGTAATGACATGCACACACAAACACGCATATACTCGGATAAATGTCAGTAGGAAAGTAGGATTTTGCAGCTTTCGAAATATAGCCTGAGAGTGTTGACACACTTTAAAAATTAAGCTAGTTTCTTCACAAGTCAGTTCTTGAATTTTGAAATGTGATGGTGTTTTCAGTTCTCCATTTTATTTACTGGAATAAGCATACTGCTTTGTTTGAAATATCTGTGGTGAATAACTATCTACAACTGTTGTTAAGTTTTTTATACTGAGCTGAAGAAAATGCCATTCCTGGTTTATCATTTTTAGACCCTTGGCTTCCACAAAGTCAGACACAAGCTGCATTATTCGTATGATCAGGTTCTCCACAGGGAATGTGTTCTTAATGTGATTGTTAAGTTAGGAAGAGCTGCTGTTCCTATCAATTTGTTCTGTTCGTTTCAGATTTCTAAGCAGCATTAATTTGATTTGTAAATGCTGGATAAGTTTCTGGTTCCCGGATGCATAAAGCTGATGAAAAGCCTTTGAAATTAGCCATGGAAACACAAAACTCTTGTCTCTGTGTAGTGCTAGAAAAAGTGACACTCACCGAAGGATTTTCTGGCAGTTTCAGGGTAAAAATGATAAGGGTTTGTCATTTGTGTTTTGAAACGGGAGACAAAATAAGAAACCGGAAAGGAGTGAAAACCACTCTTGTCAGTCTTAGTTTGTTTTGTTTTGTTGCAGCTTTGCTTGTTCTGAGGAGTGCATCCCCATGTATTTTTGTGGGAGTAGAACTGAAACTCAACAATCTACTTTCAGTAGAGTCTCGCTTATCCAACCTTCGCTCATCCAACATTCTGTATTATCCAACGCAGTCTGCCTCCCTCCCGGATCCACAGTTGTTTCAATACATTGCGATGTTTTGGTGCTAAATTTGTAAATACAGCAATTACTACATAACATTACCATGTATTGAGCTGCTTTTTCTGTCGATTTGTTGTAAAACATGATTATTTGGTGCTTAATTTGTAACGTCATTTGACATTTAATAGGCCTTTCCTTAATCCCTCCTTATTATTCAACATTTTCGCTTATCCAACGTTCTGCAGGGCCGTTTATGTTGGATAAGTGAGACTCTACTGTATATCACCATGTCTCCAATTTTGTTGAGATTGGCATATTCTGCAGTTAGAACAGAGGGAAAATTCACTTTCCTGGCTGCCACGATGTGGAATGGTCTCACCAGGCAGATACAAGTGGGCTTCTTGTGTTGGAAGGTTGCAAGTTGAAGACTAGAACATTTTTCAGCACAGACTCCAGTGAGTTTTCCTGATTATTCTCCCAATCATAAATGCTAAAAGTTTTTAAATGGTTGGTTGGTTGAATGGGTTTTTATTTCATATCCCGATTTTATCCATGTGCAAGGTAGAGGACTGGTTATGTCATGAATGGAAAACAAAATATAGGTGAAACACCTATCAATTGTAATATTAACAATTAAAAACAAGGCAACATTTTGTTGGTTTGCTTTTGTGCTCCATGTGCTCCCCTTCCCAAGTGCTCTAGGGGCATAACATTGTTTTCCCCACACACCCCTGCTAGTTAGTAGTTACCTGTCCCCATCCTAATAGGCTATATCACATAGTTCTTTATATGCTTCAGATGTCTTCAGAAATGGACACACTAGTAAAGTGGTTCCCAACCATTGGTTTGCCAGGTATTTTGGACTTCAACTCCCACAATTCCTAACAGCTGGTAAGATGGCTGAGATTTTTGGGAGTCGAAGTCCAAAACACATGGAGGGCCAAAGGTTGGGAACCACTGCACTAGTATAAATTGGAAATGTGAAATTCCAGAAATGTTGAAGCTGCAGGGAAAAATGCTCTCCTTTTCATGGTTTTGTTAGGGGATGGAAATGGAATTTGATGTTGGCATCCTTTATGGATTGAAAATGTTATTTTAGGAACATGGAAAGTATTTTAAACCTACTATAATAATGCAGTGTTTTTTTGGCATAAAGTTACCATGTTTGGTACAGGTTAATTCTTGATTCTCCTTGTCAGAAATGTGTGGGACGAGAAATGTTCTGGATTTTGGATTTTATTTTCAGGCTTTGAAATATTTGCATATACACATTAAGATATCCTGGAGCTGGGACAAATCTCAATATGAAATTCATTTATGTTTTAGTTGGCCAGCCTAGCAATTGACCAAAAAATCTATGCTGATAACATAACATAATATGCGGTCATTCAGTTACTAATTTTATGTCCCGTAATTTTCTATCTGTCTTATTATAACTACTTTGCAATAAATGGACTGTAAATCACAGATTTGTAGCAGGAAGGGTTTATATAGGTCAAACAGGTGCGTCATATATTCATTGAAAATAATAAGCTGCATTGAAAATCATGTAGAGGAGATGAGAAGGTATTTAAGAGTAAACATGTTTAGTTAATAGTATGTACTTGGATAAGCTTTGTTTTATTGATTGTGCTATAAAAAGCAATGATATCTGAACATCACCTAAGGAAAGAGCTACTAAATGATATTGGTTTATTTGTTTCATTTAAGATTTTTTTCCTTTTACTGTGCAGGTCTGTCCTATGGCTAAAGTCTTTGTTACCTTTGATACCTACCCATGATTTGTACCTCACTCCTGAAAGACTGAAAGGTAAGTGATCTTTTCAGATGCCTCATTTACTTTTTTTTTGTTTATGTGCTACTAAAGTATGCAATCCAAGATTTCCATAAAATCTTTTTTTTTTTTTTGCAGCAGTGTTGATTGAAATTATTGTTGTGGAAAGAAATTGCTCTGTGTCCTTCTATGTGTATGTGTGAAAACAAGTCACCATTTGTAGCACTTCACTTCCTGACATTTTCCCACAGCAGTATTACTAAAAAAAGAAAAAGGCTTTGGGCTGCTTTATTTTTTTCAACTAAAGTTGGCAATAGCTTTCAGTTAGTTTGCCTCTTACATCATCAGAAATCCTATAATAGTTATGATGTACCTTATACTCACACATGGGAGACCACTAGCCAGTAGAAGGCACGAGGAAGCTACTAAAATAGTTGTTAAAGTAGCAATATTTAGAATCTACAAAATGTTTTTTGGATTTTGGGGGGTTTTTTGTCTCACCCTCTTTGAATTTTCGTTAAATTCTAATGTCTGTTACATGATACAACTTGAGTATCCCTTACCCAAAATTATTGGGACCAGAAGTGTTTCATATTGGGGGGGGGGGGGTGTTATTTATAATGCAATTTCTTGGAGATGGGGCACAAGTCTAAACACAACATTCATTTCTTCCATGTACGCCCCATACACATATGCTGACGGTAACTTTATGCACAATATTTTTTAATGGTTTCGTCCATGAAACAAGCGTGGTGTACATTAAACAATCAGAACACTTCCCAACTTTCCCATGTGGGCAGTTTTGGAATTCTGAAAAAGGGATATTCAATCTCAGAGTTTATTCCTAGCATTCATGTTCATGTGCCTTTGTTGTATTTTGTGAATTAGAGATTATTTAATTCTGTAGACCAGTGTTTTCTCAAACTGTGCTCCTCAAGATGTTTTGACTTCCGCTCCCACAATTCTAACAGCTGGTAAGCTGGCTGGCATTTCTGGGATCCGAAGTCCAAAACACCTGGAGAAGCACAGTTTGAGAAACACTGCTCTAGACATATTTGCTGAATTCTTCAACATGGAACCAGAGATGATAAATTGGTTGACTAAGGTTCCCCCTGGATACCAACCAAGTTGGGATTTTCTTTGGAGACTTCACTCAAACCATCATGTCTTAAGCTGATATGTCAGTTCAAAGCCCAACCAATCAAGATCTGTATGTGAAAAGACATGGTGTCCCATTAAATCCAGATGTGTTTAGAGGAATATTTAAGTGTGTGTGTTGTGCAGGTCAATACTGCCAAGAGGTACTGGGAAATTTGGGAACAGAATTTATATGGGTCTCCCCAGAAATCTTTCCTGAGGATCCTTGTGGGTCTCACAATGATAAAGAAAATCAGACGACTGCAATATCACCATCTTCCAAACAACGCTAATTTCAGACATCTGTCTCCAGATGATTGGGCAAGTCATATTGCATTTCTCATCTGTTACAACTTCCCGTTATTCCAAAGACTCTACTGTGGATCAGTGGGCCCTTTCTCTCTATTTTGTGTATTCAGAACCCCCCTTTAAATATATTGGCCAACTTTACTACTGATTCAGCCAACTACTCTGCAAAACATCGACCCTTGGTGAAATCATGAATATACATAGCATCTTTGCATTTTCAGAAAGGATTGACTGGTTTTCTTTTGAGAGAGACCTTGGTTGAATTCATAAGATCTGAAGGTTGGCAGAAAGGATGTTCATAATCAGAAATGATAGCTAGAAACAACAGATCAAAAGGTACAGCCTCTAGGCAGTGCTGAAACCAGGATGCTGTGAGATCTGCAAAATACATCTGTTCTTATTTCCTGTTTTCAGAGCTGGTAGCAACTATTCATGGATTTCCATCTTCCCCAGACTATCTCATGTGCTGAGTTTCATTAATTTTGTTTTGTTCTCCATGTTTCCTAAGAAACTCTGCAATCTTTGAAATAGTATCCTGAATAATTGAGAGCTACCATCCGAGTTGTAATCTTTATTCTAAGTAGTTTACAAATAAAGCACAAATAAAATGAAGTAATATTCTCAATCATTTATATGATCCACTATACTTTGTAAAGAGCACAACTAATTTGGACATAGTTTCTTTCTATATACAGGGAATATTGGAAGCAAAGGTTGATGGATGGCAAGTTTCCTGTGGGCATTAATGCTACATTTCCCAGTACAATACTCTGTCCCAATTATCATGCAGGTTTTGTAGCTGATTGTTACTGCTGAAGAAGATTGTTTGATTTCCTTTGGAAATATTGTGAAAGGAGCAGGTAGCTGAACACAATATTGTGGGCCATTGATACATAGTAAATGTCCCCCGTCTTCTATATCCAGATGTGTTGGCCTGAATTTCCAAGCCCCTAGGGCTATAAGTATTGTGGTCCAACACATCTGGAATGACATGAGGTTTGGAAAGTCTGTATCAGCTTTCAGTTTGGTTTAGAGCAGTGTTTCTCAACCTTCTCAATGCCGTGACCGCTTCATACAGTTCCTCATGGTGTGATGACCCCCAACCATAACATTATTTTAATTGACATTTCATAACTGTAATTTTGCTACTGTTATGAATTGTAATGTAAATATCTGATATGCAGGATGTATTTTCATTCACGGAACCCAATTTGGCACAAATCCCTGATATGCCCAAATTTGAATACTGGTGGGGTGGAGGGGGTTGATTTTGTCATTTGGGAGTTGTAGTTGCTGGGGTTTATACTTCACCTACAATCAAAGAGCATTCCAAACTCCACGAACGATGGAATTGAAACAAACTTGGCACATAGAACTCCCATGAGGAACAGAAAATACTGGAAGGGTTTGGTGGATACTGACCTTGAGGTCTGGAGTTGTAGAGAGGACTGTGGACTAAATGATAGATCTGGACCAAACGTGGCACGAATACTCAATATGCCCAAATGTGAACACTGGTGGAGTTTTGAGGAAAAAAATACTTTGACATTTGGGAGCTGTAGTTGCTGGGATTTATAGTTCACCTATAATCAAAGAGCATTCTGAGCCCCACCAATGATAGAATTGGGCCAAACTTCCTACACAGAACCCCCATGTCTTGAAGAAACTCACTTCAGTGAGCCTCCCTCCAACCTCTCATGTTCTCCCTTGCCCACACATGCACACTACACTGCCATGCACTGAGCACGCCTGCTCTCCCCTACCCACTTGGAGTCTCTGAAACAGCCCTCTCCTTGGCTGAGAGGCTGGCCAATTACAGTGGGCATTTGGTGGGAGGAATTGCCATCTGTTTCCAAAAAAGGAAGAGAAGGACAGGTGGAGAGATCTTCAGCCTTTTCTGCCAATAGAGTTCCTAAGACCATCAGAAATATATATGTTTCCAGCTGGTCTTTGGTGACCCCTCTGAAACCCTTTCACGACCCCCCTCAGGGGTCCCGAATGGGGCATATTTATTTAAATGCAACAGTTTGATTCAGTATTTATTAAGGATTAAACAATACAGTGTAAAGGGCAAGATATTTTTATTGAAGAAAATAATGGTTTACTCTTAAAATCAAGCAAAAATTGCACAAAAATGGTTTTTAAAGAGAAAATTTGTAGCAGTATGTTTTAGCACAAAAGGCACAAAGGAATAGTGCCGTACCTTTGAAGCTGACTTTTATTTTTCCATAAGATTTTGTAAACTTTAGTCTACTTCATTGGATGCATATGAGGTCCATGAGAACTGAAGTGAGCTTGAATTCCTTCTGTTGGCAGAACAATAATCCCTAATCTAAACAATTTTAGCCATTTATTCATTGAGTCAGCTGGAGAGATTTAATTACACTGATAAATCTGCAACTGAAATAAATTAAAATTACCCTTAATTTTAAGAAAGTATGTATGTATCAATATATTCCCCCTGCCCAACATGTTTTGTTAGTTATCTGCTAAGTCAAAAATATCCCTAATTTTAAAAAAAATGTTTTAAAAAGAAGCTGATAGGTTAAGTAGCAACATTTTTCATACAAAACTAATCTGATCATCATAATGTACCATTTATTGGCTGGATGTTTAAAACAAATCACTTAACTGAGTTGTGAAGAGTTTTGGCCCTTCAGCCAAAACAAACATGGGTGTCTCCCTAACAGGAGAATTACATCACATTCGCTTTTTGAAAACACTGGGGAGCAGACACAGTTCAAATGCATACTTCTGTTTGAAGATGAGAAATACGTAATTATACAATCTCTGGACTGAATAGCAATGCACTGACCACTTGAAACAACATCAGTTTTGTTAATATAACAACGCCCGTGTTTTGTTACGATCTCATATACTCTCAGAGTGCCAGCATGGTGTAGTGGTTTGAGCCTTGGACTGTGTGACTCTGGAGACCAGGATTCGAATCCCCACTCATCCAAGGAAACTGAGTGGGTGATCTTGGACAAGTCTCACACTCTCAGCCTTCAGAGGAAGGCAAAGACAAATCCCTTCTGATATGGTTTTCTTCCTCTCTCTCCTGCAACCCTTTGTGCTTCCCTAAGCCAGCCCCAGAGGCTTTCCAAGATCTTCAGAGCAGCTGTTAGGAGTGTGCAGGGGTCCACAGGGAAGAATGGCTTCTTCCTGGTTCTGCTGACCTTTTAGAATTTGGCCTATAATATTTCACTTTTGTTTTGATCTTTTACCATCCTTGTGGGAGGCTTCTCTCATGTCCCCGCATGGGGAACTGGAGCTGACAGAGGGAGCTCAACCCACTCTCCCCAGATTTGAACCAATGACCTATTGGTCAGCTGTACTTCAGGCACAAGGGTTTAACCCATTGCGCCACCAGGTACTCCATGATGGATAGATTGGTTGTTATTGTTTCACCGCTGTCTTATCATTCACTTCCTTGTCTATAATTATCTACTTCTTATATTTTCATTATGTTAAAGCATAGGAAAATGACTTGTTTAAGAACGTTTTGAATTTTATTTTTTAGCCACAAATGGAACAAGTTGCTTGTTAATCTTTTAATGCTTCATTTTTCTTTAAGGTTTGCATGATGGAAGTTAAATCTACACAAGAGAGCTCACATGTTTTTGATCAATACTTCTGACATTTTCTGCATTTTTACTGTATCCTGGTGTGGTGGTCTTGATTTTTTTCCGCCCAAAGACAACGTACAATGGATCTCAAAGAAAGCTGCCCAAGTGTTAGTATCCCAAGCTCTGATGAACACAGGGTGAAGAAAAAAAGGTTTACTGTAAGTATTATACATAAAGCACTTTATGTATGTGCTTGGTTTCGCATTCTGTTAATATGATACAACTTTTTCATTTTACACATAATACTAAACACTAGCAAATTGCTCAGTTAATGAATTCCAGATTTGTGTGCTGCCTGCCCATCTCCTTCTGGATGTTACAGATAAGCCATTGGAGGCACCATGAGTTTTGTAATATACTACTGCATTGTAGATTTACAAGGTTTACATATTGTTGTATCTGAAAAGGACAACCTTGTTAGTGTAAATATATAATTTATAATTTATTGAAAGAAGCTAGGATCAAACTGTGATGTATGCCCAGAGTTTATATCAACAAGCCTTAGCCTAAACTAATATTTCCAGTTCAGACAGTGAGATACTGCTCTTAATTTCCAACCTGATGATCTTCCAGTCTGCTTGTTATGGCGATGTCAGGAGGGAATGTGTAAGTCAAAGGTACCTGCTCCTAATTCCATGTGGAAATTTCACATATTAGTATAACTGCAAGAACAGTTAGCCTCTTCTCTTTATATGCATACTGTAATATTTAAAACATATACAATTATGGAGCATCAGAATATTGCATAATACAATTGAAGGATTTAAATACTAGTGGTTAACATCTTAAAATCAAAACAATGACAGTGGATGTTTTGGAGTGGATTTTGATAGTGGATCTTTCAAAAAAGGAAACCTATTAAAATACACAATTTCCCCTCTTTGTTAGTATTGATCCATTTATGCTTCTGTTTTCCTTTCATTGTTTTCTTTTCTTTTTATCCAGCCACCCCTAGATTGTGGAATGACCTGCCCAAAAAGGTCTCACAATTTAATACACTGTCTGAATTTAAAACAACAATACAGAGCTGTCTATCTGGATGACTTTCAAATTATGGATTTTAAGATTATGTAGTTATGTTTAATATGTGTTGTGTTTACATTCTTTTAAAAAGATGTTTTAATTATGTGATGTGTTTTAACTTATTCCATATGTTGTATTTTAATACGTTGCTGTTCCCTCCTCAATCTATGGTGAGAGATGATTAAAATCATCTTTTGTTTTCCAAAAGATGATCTGCTAAATAGGCTCCTCTAGAACAGAAAGTGTTGCTTTTTCTGCCTTCTCTACCAGAATGTTATTTTCTCATAGTGGGAAGTAATCACCTTTGGACCGCCTGCAGAGTTTTCCTCTGTTTTTAGATTGCAATGTATTTTTTTCTTGCCTTCAAAAGGGGAAGAGTGTAATTTGATTAAAAATAGAATGTTTTTTTAAAGCCGGACAGACAGTGCTTCCCTGTCTCTTCATGTTAGTTTTGCAGTACAGCTAACTTAGCTGGAGCCTGTAGACAACAATGAGGTGGGGAGGGGGGAGAAAGGGAATCAAGGGAGTTGGCAAGAAAAAACGCCAACAAACCAAACAACTAGCGAAACAGAAACTAAGACCTTGGATTTGGACTGCGGCATGGAGGAGGGGAGGTGTTCCACTAGCCGAGGGGCCCCCATAGAGGTCGTGGTGGGGAGGGGGAGATGCGGAAAAAGGAGACCTCTAATTCGGCTTAATTCGGACCGCTTATCTACATTAATAATCCCAAACCGGTCTCCTAAGGTAAATTGGTGTAACCAGGTCGGCGGGCCCTCCGGATTGAAGGTGGTGCTGTTGAACGCCAGATCTGTCAACGGAAAAACGACCTTTATCCAGGATTTAATCCTGGATGAGCGGGCAGATCTGGCGTGCATCACGGAGACCTGGTTGGATGAAGCTGGAGGCGTGAATCTTACCCAGCTTTGTCCTCCAGGCTTCTCCGTACAGCACCAACCGAGATCCGGAGGACGGGGAGGCGGGGTCGCAGTGGTCTATAGAGATTCCATCCATCTGACCAGGAGTCCCATCCCGCAGACCACAAATTTTGAATGCGTCCACCTGCGGGTGGGTGACCGGGACAGAATAGGGATTCTGTTAGTGTACCGTCCACCTCGCTGCACTACAGTCTCCCTACCTGAGCTAGCGGGGGTGGTCTCGAGCCTGGAGTTGGAGTCTCAACGGCTTCTTGTGCTGGGGACTTCAATTTTCATGCCGAGGCGACCCTCACAGGAGCGGCTCAGGACTTCATGTCTGCCATGGCAACCATGGGGCTGTCCCAACAATATCTGGCCCCACCCACTGTGCTGGACACACATTGGACTTGGTTTTCTGCCAGGGATGGGAGCAGGGTGGCGGTGTGGAGGAGTTGTCCATCTCTCCGTTGCCATGGACTGACCACTTCCTGATCAGATTTAGGCTCACTGCGCCCCCTAACCTCTGCAAAGGTGGAGGACCCATTAAGATGGTCCGCCCCAGGAGGCTTATGGATCCGGATGGATTCCTGACGGCTCTTGGGGATTTTCCCGCCACCTCGGTAGGTGACCATGTCGAGGCCTTGGTCGCTCTCTGGAATGGGGAGATGGCCAGGGCAATTGACATGATCGCTCCGGAACGTCCCCTCTCAAGTAGCTGAGCTAAACCAGCCCCTTGGTTTACTGAGGAGCTGGCAGTGATGAAGCGAAGGAAGAGGGAACTAGAGAGCGTGTGGCGTTCGGATCCGAGCGAGTCAAACCGAACACGGTTTGTGTCCTTTTTAAGGGCATATGCCGCGGCAATAAAAGCCGCAGAGAAAACTTTCTTTGCGGCCACTATTGCGTCTGCAAAGAACCGTCCGGCGGAGTTGTTCCGGATTGTCAGAGGTCTTTTAACTCCCGTCACTTCAGGCGGGAGCCCTGACAATTCGGCCTCGCGCTGCGAAGCATTTGCTCGGTTCTTTGCAGACAAAGTCGCTTTGATCCGTTCTGGGCTGGACACCATGTTAAATGCAGTCTCTGAGGATGTGACACGAGCACCTGCTTGTCCTATTTTGATGGATTCTTTTCAGTTTGTGAAACCCGAGGATGTGGACAAGATACTTGGAGGAATGAGGCCCACCACGTCCATCCTAGACCCCTGCCCATCCTGGCTTCTGAAGGAGGCCAGAGGGGGATTGGCTGAGTGGGTAACGGTGGTGGTTAACGCCTCCCTTCGGGAAGGCAAGATTCCAGCGAGCTTAAAACAAGCTATTATAAAACCACTGTTGAAGAAACCATCATTGGACCCCACTAAATTTGACAACTTTCGGCCTGTTTCCAATCTCCCCTTTTTGGGCAAAGTCATGGAAAGCGTGGTGGCCTCACAACTCCAGGTATTCTTGAGAGACACGGATTATCTGGATTCGGCACAGTCTGGTTTCAGACCGGGACATGGAACTGAGACGGTCTTGGTCGCCTTAGTGGATGATCTGCACCGGGAGCTAGACAGGGGGAGTGTGTCCCTGTTGGTGCTCCTGGACCTCTCAGCGGCCTTCGATACCGTCGACCACGGTATCCTTCTGGGGCGCCTTGCGGAAATGGGTCTTGGGGGCACTCCTCTGCAGTGGCTCCAGTCATTTCTGGAGGGTCGTACCCAGAAGGTGTTATTGGGGGACTCCTGTTCAACACCACAGCCGTTGACCTGTGGGGTTCCGCAGGGCTCTGTACTGTCCCCTATGTTGTTCAACATATACATGAAGCCGTTGGGAGAGATCATCCGGAGTTTCGGGGTGCGGTGTCATCTGTACGCAGATGATGTCCAACTCTGTCACTCCTTTCCACCTGCTACTAAGGAGGCTGTCGAGGTCCTGAACCGGTGCCTGGCCGCTGTAATGGTCTGGGTGAGGGCGAACAAACTGAAATTAAATCCAGACAAGACAGAGGTACTCCTGGTCAGTCGCAAGGCCGAACAGGGTATAGGGTTACAGCCTGTGCTGGACGGGGTCGCACTCCCCTTGAAGGCGCAGGTTCGCAGCTTGGGTGTGACCTTGGATTCATCATTGAGCCTGGATCCCCAGGTTTCAGGGGTGACCAGGGGAGCATTTGCACAGCTTAGGCTCGTGCGCCAGCTGCGCCCGTATCTTGGGAAGTCTGACTTGGCCACGGTGATACACGCTCTGGTCACATCCCGCCTTGACTACTGCAACGCTCTCTACGTGGGGCTGCCCTTGAAGACGGCCCGGAAGCTTCAGCTAGTCCAGCGCGCGGCAGCCATGTTACTAACAGGAGCGGGACGCAGGGAGCACACAACGCCCTTGTTGTTCCACCTCCACTGGCTGCCGATCTGCTACCGGGCCCAATTTAAGGTGCTGGTGTTGGCCTACAAAGCCCTAAACGGTTCCGGCCCAAAATACCTTTCTGACCGCATCTCGGCCTATGAGCCCACGAGGGCCTTGAGATCGTCTGGGGAGGCCCTTCTCTCGATCCCGCCTGCCTCACAGGCACGTCTGGCGGGGACGAGAGATAGGGCCTTCTCGGTGGTGGCCCCCCGGCTGTGGAACACCCTCCCTGTAGACATCAGACAGGCGCCCTCCCTTATGTCATTCCGCAGGAGCCTAAAGACATGGTTATTCGAGAAGGCGTTTAACTAAGTGCTACAACAATTGGCAATGACGACTGGAACGGAATATGGATTACGAGATTGGTTTATGATTCTACGATGAGACGGCGCGGATGATTTAGTGTAATTATTTGATTGTTGTATTATTGATAGTTGTTGATATTTCGTTGTGCTATTGCTTTATTGTAAACTGTGTTTTTATATGTTGTACACCGCCGTGAGTCGCCCTAGGGCTGAGAACGGCGGTCAACAAATGCAGTAAATAAATAAATAAATAAATAAATAAATAAATAAATAACTTATAATTAGAAGTCTTTTGATGTTTGCCAGTTTGAAAAAGTTACTTTTTTAAAACCAGAGTTACAAAGGGCCATACTGATTATGTGATTCTCAAGAATTGTCCAAGAAAGGAACATTTCCAGGCTGTTATTAACGGGATCTTTCAGAGGGCTTCGTAATACTGCTCAAGTCAGTGCCCCACGCTACTGAATTTTATTGGGAAAAAATGACAATAAAATAAGCATTGAAGCAGAAACATGATTTATAACTAATGGATGTGGAAGTTCATTTAACTTGCATTGTAGAAATTTGCAAAAAAAAAAAAAACGTAAGGAGATACACTGCTATTTTTGGCTGAAGTCAGTGAAAAATTTAAGCCTGATAAATTCCATGCTACTAAACTCATCTTGGTGCCATCTTCAGCACGGTGGGCTGTGCTTACATCCATTTTGTCTATCCCTAAGTCTAGTCCCACTGAGAAATAAGTGTTAGTTGAAAGAGGTGTGACCTTGGGAAGTCAGGGGTGGATCTCCCAACACTTTCAACACAATTGCACTAATTTGGAGAAACTAAACATTCGTTAGCATTAAAGCCTCTGAAACATCTCGTCAGTTGGGAAAAGAAGACATATGATTGTGTTATTGTTGTCTATAACAGTTCTTGTAATCCTAAAGGGAAAGTTTGGGCTCTAAGGTTACTTTGTTTTTATATTACTAGAGAAATGATTCTGTTGCAGAATTAACAAGTTTAACTTCCTGAATATTGCTACCAGCAAAGAACTGTCATCTATCTATGTATGCGTCTGAATTGGTTGTTTTTGTTTTGCTTCAGGTTTACAAAGTTTTGGTTTCAGTTGGCACCAACGAGTGGTTCGTCTTTAGGCGATACGCTGAATTTGATAAGCTGTATCATACGGTAAGTAAAACACTAAACTCACATCAGGGTGGGCTCCTGAACTTCCTGATAAGGAAGTTGACTACATTCCAAGGTCAATATAACTCTGTACTCCACCTGGTTCTGCTTCATTAATATCAAGTTTGGTACTTTCCAACAATCATTCCAAAACTAGGCTTTTTGGTTTCATTATCTATGAGGACATAATTACTACATCCAGCACAACAGGAGTGATTGAGTAGATCAGGGGTCCTCAAACTAAGGCCCGGGGGCCAGATACAACCCTCCAAGGTCATTTACCCGGCCCTTGCTCAGGGTCAACCTAAGTCTGAAACGACTTGAAAACACACAACAACGACAATCCTATCTCATCAGCCAAAAGCAGGCCCACACTTCCCATTGAAATAGTAATAAGTTTATATTTGTTTAAATTGTTCTTCATTTTAATTATTGTATTGTTTTTAAGTGGGGTTTTTTGCACTACAAATAAGATATGTGCAGTGTGCATAGGAATTCATTCATGGTTTGTTTTTTAAAAAATTATAATCCGGCCCTCCAACAGTTTGAGGGACTATGACCTGGCCCTCTGTTTAAAAAGTTTGAGGACCCCTGGAGTAGATGGTCCATATATAGACATTAAATGATGATGTAATTGTAAATAATTAGGGAATAAGTAGACTACATTATTAAAATGGCAAGAATTCTTGATCTGGACCTATCAGTTGATCCAAGTTGTATATCAACCCCTAAGCTTCCCTCTGCCACACTTCTGGCATTGTTAGTGTGTCAAGGCTGTTAGTGTGTCATTGTTAGTGTGTCAAGGCTGTTAGTGTGTCATTGTTAGTGTGTCAAGGCTAAACTACAGTGTATTTTGCATTTCAGCTAAGGAAACAGTTCCCCACGATGAATTTGAGAATTCCTGCTAAAAGAATATTTGGAGATAATTTTGATCCAGGTGAGTGAGTAGCGGGAGTTCTTTTTCATAGTAATTTAGAGACAGCAGATTGCTAGAATGGGATGTGTGGTTTTTTACTCTGAAAAAATGTTTGTAAAGAAAAACGTTATGCTGGTTTACCTTCCATTCAAGATCATGTATTGGCTGGTAAGCTGAGCAAAACTCTCAGATAATAGGGTAACAGATAAATAATGGAGCAGCATTAGTGTGACCTAAGCTGCTAGTAGTACCATTTATTGAGAAACTAAAAGGGAAAAACATATTTAGCTTGGATGAAAAGAGATATATTTATCTGGCCTTACTGATAAGTGTATCTCAAAACATGAATTCCCCTAATAATTCATTAGTATCAGTAGTTTTTCTTTCTTGGTCCATGGGTTCTTTCTTTTTTAGTTTTGTGGGAAATAAGAGTGTAGTAGTCTGCCTGTGTGCATATATGGTATAAAAATATTGTGAACTGTAGTACAGTGGGGGTTTTTGTGTGTGCCTTCAAGATTTTTCCAACTTATGATGGACCTAAGGTGAACCAATTACAGGATTTGACAAGAAAGCCTTCGACAATACATTTGACAAGATTTGTTCCCAGGGGTGTGCCTTCTGACTTGTCCAAGGTCACCCAGTGGCTCTCCCTAACTAAGAGGGATTTTAACCCTGGTCTCCAAATTCGTAGCTCAGTGTACCACACTGCCTCATCTGTAATATGTGGCTTTCCTTGAAAAGTGATGGACAGATATCTCAGAATAGTGACAAATTATGGCCATGATCT
Organism: Anolis sagrei ordinatus; assembly: GCF_025583915.1. Taxonomy (NCBI): domain Eukaryota; kingdom Metazoa; phylum Chordata; class Lepidosauria; order Squamata; family Anolidae; genus Anolis; species Anolis sagrei. Next base: position 207,133,464 of record NW_026847438.1, read on the forward strand.
TACGAGCTACTTTTTAAAGTGAACATCCTGAATTTTTTTTTTCCATTTTGGACTTTGCTGAGAATCCAAAACAGCTTGCTGTGCAACACAGGATAGAACCCCAGGTTTTTAAAAAAATATTATTTTAAGGAAAGAGGAACTAAGTCAGCATTTTTGCTGACGTACAAAGTAAATTGCATTGTCATCTGGCGGGTAGTATTTCTGTCATTTGTGATATGTCTGGATTATACTGTGCTGTGAAATAGGAAATGCAAGTTGCATGTATAATCTGAGTGAACTTGAACATCTGTTGAAATTCCCTTTTGATAATAATATGAAAGTGGATGCTACAATATGTCTCCCTCATTATATTCTCTGGTAGTACCATATTTGTGGCAAGCCATATGTCTTTCAAGACCTACTTCTGTGGCATATATTATATTAGTGCATCTTTAAGAGGCTGATATGTAGCACACGCTCTTAAAGAGCAGAGCCTGACCTTTTGATCCCTTTCAACTACACAAATCTGTGATTAGATCCCTTTAAATTCTTGACTTCATTTCCTTCTATTTATAGCTTAAGACTTTCAAAACAGGTTGAAATCAAGGCTTTGTTAATCACTGGAATCCTGCCAATGCAAGCGTATTAAGGGCCAGAATTCTGGGGAAAAATTAGGAGAGCTTAGTTCAACTTGTTCTTTCTACACACATTGGTATCATTTATTTGTATTTTATGTGAGTTACATTGTGGACCATTGCAAGCTGCATAATGATGAAAAATATAAGGGATACAAAATCTTATCTTATGAGTTATTCTGTTAACCGCTGGCAAAGGGCTCTTGTAGCCCCTTTGAGACTAACTGAAAGAAAGAAATTGGTAGCATAACCTTTTATTTCTAGAACTAGGTCTGTTTCATCAGATGCATGGAGTGAAGTGCCTAGGAACAGACCTTTATAACTACAAATGAGAACATGCAAATAGTAATAGAAGAGCAGAACATGTGGGTTTGGTGATGTGGTGAGAAGTATGTTTTTAACTATGATTATTGAGGGATGTAGATAGGAGGAAACATGTTGTCTAAGGCCAAGTTGAGTAGATAACCATATAAAAAGATGGAAGGAATTGTTGAAATGCAATATAATACTGACTGGACACCAGAAAGGAGATATGATCTGTGATCAACTGGGCAAAAGAATGCCAATGAGGATGGGTTGTTAAGTCATATGTATGTATGTGTCTGTGTCAGGCCTGTAGCCGGGGGGAGGGGGTGAGTTAGGGGTTCAACCCCCCCCCCCCCCGAAATTTTTCAGGTTAAAAAAAAAACCTGGTTTACTCATGAATTTTTAATGGTTAACCAAATCCCCATGCTAAGTCTATGAGATTGCACCTGCAGAAAAACCATCAAATGCACTGGAAGCATATCTTATCTTGTTTGTGATGGACAGTTCTTTCCAAATGTGAAGAAACTTCTTCTGATTTCTGCAACATTGCCAGTGTCAACAGCTACAAATGAAAGGTCGTTTTCAACCCTTAAACGTTTGAAAACATACACAAGAAGCACAATGAGGCAAGAAAGACTGACTGGACTTGCACTCTTGAGTGTCCACCAGAGTTTATCAATAGAGCCTGATTTCTGTCAAAGTGTATTGACACAGTTTTCAAGTGTTTCTAACAGATGTTGTGGTATTCTTTTGTAACTATAAATTATAAATTAGCAATCATTTTCAGTTATTTTAAGACTTGAAACTTTAACTAAAATAGAAATTTGATTTAATGAAGTCTATATAAAATGTACTTGAAACATATAATTTAAAGTATTTATGTTATGGCATGATGAAACATGCCTGTTACTCTTTGTAGTCTTTTACCTAGGTCATTGCTATCTTAAATGCTGGTTATAAGTTTTAATCCTTGTTTTTTCAGTTTTATCTGCTGTTAATTCCACCCAGATCGTGTGTTTTAATAAGTTTTGGCTATTTTTGGCCTTACTAACCTTGCATACCTTGTATCTTTTACCTTTTACGGAGCAATAAGGGTCTTTGGACTGTATTAAAAATGTTGTTGTTGTGTTATCGAACTACTCTTCATGATTTGTTAAAAAAAGTTTCAACCCTCCCCAAAAAAATTTTCTGGCTACGGCCCTGGTCTCTGTATACATATTGTGTTTGTATGTCAACAACTGGGATTATTGTATGTTAATTCACATACAAATAAAGTTTTTGTTTTCTTTTCTCACATTTAAGTTTTGATTTTGATTTTATTGTACCTGTAAACACTGTTTCACATTTGCATCCTTGTCCAGTTTGGTTATTATTATTATTATTATTATTATTATTATTATTATTTAATATTTATTAAAATTTGGCTTGCTTATACCATATACAAGATCATATACCATATACAAGATCCTGCAAGGAAGACTCCAGCAATACATGGAGCGAGAGTTGCCAGACGTTCAAGCTGGGTTTAGAAAAGGCAGATGAACAAGAGACCAGATTGCCAATATCCGCTGGATAATGGAGAAAGGCAGGGAGTTTCAGAAAAACATCTATTTCTCTTTTATTAACTATTCTAAAGCCTTTGACGGTGTGGATCATAATAAATTGTGATAAGTTCTTGGTGGTATGGGGATACCAAATCACCTTGTCTCTCTCCTGAGGAATCTGTACAAGGACCAAGTAGCAACAGTCAGAACTGACCATGGAACAACAGACTGGTTCAAGATTGGGAAAGGCGTACGGCAGGGTTGTATACTCTCACCCAACCTATTCAACTTGTATGCAGAACACATCATGCGATGTGCAGGGCTTGATGAATGCAAGGCTGGGGTGAAAATTGCTGGAAGAAACATTAACAACCTCAGATATGCAAATGACACCACTCTGATGGCCGAAAGCGAGGAGGAGCTGAGGAGCCTTCTAATCAAGGTGAAAGAAGAAAGCGCAAAAGCTGGGTTGCAGCTAAACATCAAAAAAACCAAGATTATGGCAACAAGAATGATTGACAACTGGAAAATAGAGGGAGAAAATGTGGAGGCCGTGACAGACTTTGTATTTCTAGGCTCAAAGATTACTGCAGATGCAGACTGTGGCCAGGAAATCAGAAGACGCTTACTTCTTGGGAGGAGAGCAATGTCCAGTCTCGATAAAATAATAAAGAGTAGAGACATCAGACTGGTAACAAAGATCCGCCTAGTCAAAGCCATGGTATTCCCTGTAGTAACCTACGGATGTGAGAGCTGGACCTTAGGGAAGGCTGAGCGAAGGAAGATCGATGCTTTTGAGCTGTGGTGTTGGAGGAAAGTTCTGAGAGTGCCTTGGACTGCGAGAAGATCCAACCAGTCCATCCTCCAGGAAATAAAGCCCGACTGCTCACGGGAGGGAAGGATACTAGAGACAAAGTTGAAGTACTTTGGCCACATCATGAGGAGACAGGAAAGCCTAGAGAAGACAATTATGCTGGGGAAAGTGGAAGGCAAAAGGAAGAGGGGCCGACCAAGGGCAAGATGGATGGATGGCATCCTTGAAATGACTGGACTGACCTTGAAGGAGCTGGGGATGGTGACGGCTGACAGGGAACTCTGGCGTGGGCTGGTCCATGAGGTCACGAAGAGTCGGAGACGGCTGAACGAATGAACAACAACATACCATATACTGGGATAACAAGAATATATGGAAACAAGAACTTTTAAAATATGTTCATTTGCCCTCAAAGGGTCACATGTTTTCAGCTGTATCCCCCAATGCTCAAAAGTGTAAACTGTGTAACTGTAATATTGTACATTTTGATGACACGGTCACAAGTATCTCCTGAATTAAATTCATTTCACCCTTCTCTTTTTTTCCCCTTAAATGCCACTCTGAAATGTTTTGAATAAAGGAGTGGTGCATATGCACAAGTTCTTGTGTAATTTTTTTAAGCTTTTAGTAGATGTTTGGAAACCTAAAAATTGTTTGTGATCTGGTCTAGCTTGTTGCAGAACTTGTTGAATTTTATGGGACCATTTAAAAGTTGGCAGATATTGTCAGGAGAGTGGGTGCAAATGGGCCATTTTTTGATATGGAACTGATCAGCCTTGAAATAATCTCATAAAAATGTGAATATGCATTTTAAAACACAGGTTTTGATATCTGTTATTTCCTCATTTTTCTTTTAAACAGATTTTATTAAGCAGAGAAGAGCAGGGCTGAATGAATTCATTCAAAATTTAGTACAACAGCCAGAACTTTGCAATCAGTAAGTGAATCTATTTTTCCTAGAATGGATAAATAAGACGATGTGGCCATAAACACAGAGGTTGTCAGTGGTCCACTGGAAAGTTTGGTAAAGGTATCTGACTGGAGAGTTCTGATAATCATAGTCCAAAAATATCTTCAAGGCTCTGATAATGTTTTTAAACTACCTATGATTGTCAAATCTTTCTTTTAAAAAGTTAAAGAAAATTTGATTAAGTTTGAATTTACTTGTGATTAGCAAATGCTACATACGAAGAAGAAAGTCTGATTATTATCCTCCATAATCCACTTTAGATGAGCGCTCAGCTGCCCATGGTTACATAGAAAAAATAAATTGACCTCTGCTGTGATCCAGGAAGGCAATTCTTAGGCTTGTAAATTTGTTTCATTGCACTGTTCAAGAGCACTACTTCTTAAACTATGTGTCCTGACCCCCAAATGGGGTCTCCTTTGCTCAATGTGAGGTTCCCGGAAATTTTTCTGATGGTCCTCTACTGACTATTTTAGACATTTACACAAATCTGTTGTGCAGTGTTTACAGTGACATCTACAGAAGATGCTTCAGTTGTATTTCATAACAAGGAAAATCAGCCTGTTTAACAAACTTTGGAAATGCTGGCTTGATATCAGAAAATGTTTTATTTTTGTGCCTATTTCATACACCTATATAACTGCAGTCACCTAAAAATTTCTCAGACCAAAAGGGGTCTTGAGCGGAGAAGTTTAAGAAGCCCTGATCTAGAGTGATCTCTCAGAAGGTATACAGTGTGATCAGAAAGAAATGAAACAATAATAATCTGTAATATAATGTTTAATCCCCTTTCTTAGCCCAGATGTGAGATCGTTTCTTCAGATGGACAATCCAAAGCATCAGTATGATCCATCTGAAGACGAGGATGAAAGGAACAGTCAAAAGGTAACTGTTGCCACGCATTACTAAACACAGAGAAATTGTCTGATTTCCTACCCTAGTAAAATACCATAAACTCTATATTGACTTGAAATTGAAATATAGTCGTTAAAGGCAAATAAAGACAAGCTTAACTTAATGCCATGCAGTTTTTACTGTATTTATAAAACTGATTTCACTGTATAATAAACAATGATTTTATTCTAATTTTTTATTTAAAGTCTTATTTTCTCCCCTTTTTTGCTGATTGCTAATGGTAGTTTGAGTTCTGTTTAACTGAGATTCTACTGTATTTTATGAAATAAGTGTTAAAACATATATGACAAAATCATCAACAACTTAGAGGCTGTTTAATTGTCTTTTTTGAGCTAAAATACTCGCTTGCGATGCATTAATATCAATCCAGCACTTTATGTAGATGTGTGCTTAAATGTTTAATAGAAAAGGACTATAATTTATTTCTGATCCATTAGCTGAAGACAAAGCCACAATTTTATCTAGCTCGCTGAAATAAGCTCAATTGCCACAGTTTTATTTAAAAGGACATTTGTGACACATTGTGAATGTTTTTTTAAGTATTAGTAGAATCATAGAGCTGGAAAGGATCATAAGGACCATCCAGTTCAACTCCCTGCCATGCAGTAAAAGCATAATCAAAGCAATAGAACATAGTATCTCGTGCTTTCATCGTGGTTCTCAAGAGAACACAGTATTGAAATGATGAAGTATTAGGTAACACTTGTGTTCTTCCAGATGTGTCTGGAAGACTTTGGCCTGAGACTTTGAGCAGACCTATTTAACATAAACAATATGGTGGGCTGCTGGAGAATGAACTCCCAAAATATTAGAAGGGCCGCACACAAGTTCTGTAACTTGTGTGCGGCCCTTCTAATATTGTGCTCTTAGAACAACTCCTGTTCTAAGAGCACAATCCCATACATATCTACTAAAAAGGGAGTCTTATTGAAGTCAGTAGTATTTATTTTCATGTGAGTGGATATACTTCTGCAATTTAAAGTTTCTTTGAAGGTGGAATCTGGGTAACTTTCAAGTCATCAGTTCTCATAGCAGGACAACTACTAAAGAAAAAATGCATCGTTCTCACAAAACAGGGATATGATAATAAAAGAACAAAAAGCAGCTCTGAAATACCAAAGTACCTGCTTAGGAAAGAATATTAAAATATGGCTAATATAAAAAGCAGAAAAAACCATTTTGATAAAAGTATTTTAGATTATGTTAAAAATTAGACATCCTGAGATGAAGGAAATCAATTTTATTGCCATACAGTATGACCATTATGTCCTAGACATCGACTATGCAGCCTGGCTCACTACTGGGCTATGAAAGTCTTTGATACAGGTGATATGGAAGAGCTGTCAGCTATTTGTGGCAGCCCACTTGTGCACTGTGCAAGAGACGGAGCATGAAATGGATTATGATACAGATCAAGGGTTTCTGCTGCTGTTTCCTGTCTCCTTGTATCTTCTGGATATAGATAATTGAGAGGCATTGTTGGTGGGTGACATTATAACATTATATATTGATGCAGTTATCAGGATCACTGTCAGAACAGCAGCTACTTTTTAATACTGCAGATGTGCTTATAACTATATTGTTGGTCAGGCAAAGGATCACAATCAAGCTAACCAAAGCATTAAGCTAATCAAAGCATTGCAATTTCCACATGAACACATCTGAATAACCAAAAACAGCAGACACTGAATCCCTGAGGTTTTTTTTAAGAGTTAGTTTATTTTTAAAAGATATTAGAAAAGTGACACAAGCTTGCAGGAACAGCTTCTGCCAACCTAGCAGTTCGAAAGCATGCAAATGTGAGTAGATCAATAGGTACCACTCCAGCGGGAAGGTAACAGTGCTCCATGCACTCATGCCAGCAACATGACCTCGGAGGTGTCTACGGACAATGCTGGTTCCGCTTAGAAACGGAGATGAGCACCAACCCCCAGAGTTGGACACGACTAGACTTAATGTCAGGGGGGAACTAGACCCTCTACTAAGTTGATGACCATCCCCAGAAAACCCTGTCTGGTTAACCTGATGCTTGGCTTTGGCAAGAGCATCCGGATTCATGAGCTCAGGCATGGTGTGAAGCCACATTTTCATCTACAGTAGAATCTTAGAATTGGAAGAGACCTTGTGGGCCATCCAGTCCAATCCCCTGGCAAGAAGCAGGAAAATTGCATTCAAAGCACCCCTGACAGGTTTTTTTATTATTATTATTATTATTATTATTATTATTATTATTATTATTTTAAACTTTATTTGTACCCCGCTAGCATCTCCCAAGGGATTCGATGCGGCTTACAACAGGCCAGAGCCCAGCACAACACAATACAACAATACAACAATACAAATAGCAAATAAAACAGTTAAAGCAGAAAACAATGGCAATAACAATACAACAGGACATTATTAAAAACTGAGCCGGCTGGAGTGGGGTACAGGGTTAAAAGTGCTGAAAAGTGTCGGGGGATATGAGATTAAAGTATAAGTGCGGTGTGCGTTGAGGGTGATCTTGACTCTACTAAAGTGCTTCTGGGCTTTGGTAGTGGGGTTCCTAATCTGAGAAGGCACGTTGGAATAGCCAGGTTTTCAGGTTTTTTCTAAAAACCGCCAAGGTGGGGGCCTTGCCAACCAGCCTCTGTTTGTTGTTGTTCATTCGTTCAGTCGCCTCCGACTCTTCGTGACCTCATGGACCAGCCCACGCCAGAGCTCCCTGTCGGCCGTCACCACCCCCAGCTCCTTCAAGGTCAGTCCAGTCACTTCAAGGATGCCATCCATCCATCTTGCCCTTGGTCGGCCCCTCTTCCTTTTGCCTTCCACTTTCCCCAGCATAATTGTCTTCTCTAGGCTTTCCTGTCTCCTCATGATGTGGCCAAAGTACTTCAACTTTGTCTCTAGTATCCTTCCCTCCAGTGAGCAGTCGGGCTTTATTTCCTGGAGGATGGACTGGTTGGATCTTCTCGCAGTCCAAGGCACTCTCAGAACTTTCCTCCAGCACCACAGCTCAAAAGCATCTATCTTCCTTCGCTCAGCCTTCCCTAAGGTCCAGCTCTCACATCCGTAGGTGACTACGGGGAATACCATGGCTTTGACTATGCGGATCTTCGTTGCCAGTGTGATGTTTCTACTCTTTACTATTTTATCGAGACTGGACATTGCTCTCTTCCCAAGAAGTAAGCGTCTTCTGATTTCCTGGCCACAGTCTGCATCTGCAGTAATCTTTGAGCCTAGAAATACAAAGTCTATCACAGCCTCCACGATTTCTCCCTCTATTTTCCAGTTGTCAATCATTCTTGTTGCCATAATCTTCGTTTTTTTGATGTTTAGCTGCAACCCAGCTTTTGCGCTTTCTTCTTTCACCTTGATTAGAAGGCTCCTCAGCTCCTCCTCGCTTTCGGCCATCAGAGTGGTGTCATCTGCATATCTGAGGTTGTTAATGTTTCTTCCAGCAATTTTCACCCCAGCTTTGCATTCATCAAGCCCCGCACATCGCATGATGTGTTCTGCATACAAGTTAAAAAGGTTGGGTGAGAGTATGCAGCTTTGCCGTACGCCTTTCCCAATCTTGAACCAGTCTGTTGTTCCGTGGTCAGTTCTTACTGTTGCTACTTGGTCCTTGTACAGATTCCTCAGGAGAGAGACAAGGTGGCTTGGTATGCCCATCCCACCAAGAACTTGCCACAATTTATTATGATCCACACAGTCAAAGGCTTTAGAATAGTCAATGAAGCAGAAGTAGATGTTTTTCTGAAACTCCCTGCCTTTCTCCATTATCCAGCGGATATTGGCAATCTGGTCTCTCGTTCCTCTGCCTTTTCTAAACCCAGCTTGAACATCTGGCAACTCTCGCTCCATGTATTGCTGGAGTCTTCCTTGTAGGATCTTGAGCATTACCTTACTGGCATGAGAAATAAGGGCCACTGTTTAAAAGCCCCCAAAGAAGGAGCCCCCACCACACTCCACACTCCAGGGCAGAGAGTACCACTTCTGAACAGCTCTCACAGTCAGAAAGTTCTTGTTAATGTTTAGGTGGAATCTCCTTTTCTGTAGTTTGAAGTCATTGTTCCAGTACTATGAAACAATTTAAAACATGAATAGGTATCTTTCCCATGTTTGATGATTAATGCTGTAAATGGCTGCCTTAGATATTAAATATATTACCACAAACAAAAGGCAATCTTTTCTGAGGAAAGGAAAGGCTGTAACTATATGAAATATTCTCTAAACACATAGGTAGTATTCAGTGTAGTGACTTCCAGTGTTGCTTTTCATAACTGCATTTCCTTTGTCAGAGTCATAGCTTTTTGTCAAAACAACTTGAATTTTCCCTTGGTCAGCACAACAAGTTATGTGGAAAATATAGACTTTGGTCTGAAAAATAAGAGAACTGTCTGAAAAACAGTGTTGAAAAAAGAGCAATTTACACTTTTAAGTTTTTTCAGCTTGCAAGAACACCCCTGCAATGACTGGAATCACACTAATTAACCTTTGTTCCTTTGAAAGACCAGGTTGCAAAAGGGACAGTTGCATACTTTGTGTAAAAATAATGAACTGGATATTTTTTTCTAAGGGGAGGAAGAACTATTACCTGAAATGTTAAGATTTCTAATAAATACATACCGTATGTTTGAAATTTTGATCTAATTTTAATGTTTGTTTTTGTCTTGCATTGAACAGCTAAATTCTATCTCACAAAATATCAACCTGGGACCATCTGGAAATCCTCAGTAAGTTTCAGTTAAATATCAACCACACTTTGCACTTTCTTCGTTAAGTATGAAAAAAATTAAACAAGTACATGAATATATTTGCCATTTTTAGCTATTTGAAGAAAGTGGAACTATGGTAACTTGGAATGGAGTACATCTTTTCTTGCATTTTATGCAAGTGTAAGGCCAATGTAAGGGGAAAAGAGGAACTTGTGGGAACTGAATGAAACAAATATTGAGCAAAAAAAGTGTGGAGGGCAGTGAGAAGTGTATTCATAATAAAGAAAGTGCTTTGTGGAGCAGGTGCTATTCAGTCAGGATGAAAAGGAGCAGATGTCTTATTTGCTGAATGTGAGTTATAGCAGGGATGGTCCCACAAATAGGGCACAGCAGGATGACAGAGTTTGGGTGACATGGATGGGCAGGGAACAGTTAGGTTCATATAGTCAGTCCTATGTGCCAAATTGATATGGATGGTTTTGTGTACTATGTTATTGACTTAGGTGGGTAGTAGAGACAATTTATTCTCTACTTCAGGTAATAGAATGGAGTAGAGTGGCCTAGAAATTAGGGAGACAATACAGAAGGGATGATCACTGGAGAGAGAGAGAGAGAAATCAGTGATTGGGAGGAAGATTAATATGTGGAATGTTGGCCACCATGCTGCTAAGTAATGCCACAGAAATCTTAATACCTTGATTACCTTAAGTGACCTCCTTTATTCTGAATCCTTTTTAGCGCTAAACCAACAGACTTTGACTTCCTGAAAGTTATTGGGAAGGGCAGCTTTGGCAAGGTAAGCTTTTTCAAAAAACAAAACAAACTTATGTCAAGGGCAGGCAGCTTCCAAAGATTCAGGGGATACATTCCACTCCACTTTTCCAAATTTCAGAGACTATAATCCCTCCTCCCACCCATATCCAACACCTCACATTACTGTCGTATTTGCCAACAGTTTTAAGAGCAGTCTACTTAGGGGGGTTGTTCCGGTCATTTATGATTTTGAGCTTAAAACAGGCTGTGGGATCTTGAAAATGCTGCAGCCAGCCAATTGAATCCCCTAAGAGTGCTGAATTAGATATACATATACACAAATACATGTACATATATAGTCAAGGTAAAGGCTTCCCCTAGACATTTAGTGTAGTCGAGACCAACTATGAGTGGTGATGTTCATCTACATTTCTAAGCCTAAGAGCTGGCAGTGTCCATAGACATCTTCTACGTCATGTGGCTGGCATGACTGCATGGAACGTTGTTACCATCTCGTCAAAGTGGTACCCAATGATTTACTCACATGTGCATGTTTTCGAACTGCTAGGTTGGCAGAAGTTAGGACTAACAACAGGAGCTCACCCCGTCCACAGATTCAAACTGCCAACCTTTCGATCAGCAAGTCCTGCAGCTTAGCGGTTTAACCCATTGCACCACCGTGGTCCCATGCACATACATACATATACACAAACTCACATTCAGATCACTTTGCTTGAATGTTGCAGGGTTGGATGCAAGCTGGGGACAGGGGCATTTTGCCCATCCTTTTTGTATATGTTCTGTTTTCCTACTGTTCTGTATGATCTTAATTTGGTTTTATTGTTTAGGAAAATCCTCTTTCCTTAATGACATGAGTGGATGGACTGTAGCTCAGTGGTTGAGCAGTTGGTTTCTATATAAAGAGGTGCCAGCTTTGATTGCTAGTATTCCTGTTTAAAAAGAATTAGATAGCCAGTGATGTGAAAGGCATCTGTCTGTAATCCTGAAGAGATTATTTCAATGTGTAAATAATACTGGACTAGATTAATTGTCGAAATTTTGTGGAGGGGCAGATATGGGGTCCTCCTTACATTGGACTAAATCCCTCATGATAAGGAATGGTGGAAATCATAATCCAAAAGCATTACCGGTCCCAAACAACTTCCTGTCTGTATATGCAAAAGGCCTAAATAGTTAGTAGCTAATGGTCAAGTATGTTACTTCTCTCGTTTTAGTTCCAGAAGAAAAATTCACTCTGTATCCAAATTCTTCTTCAGGTTCTTCTCGCAAAACGAAAACTGGATGGAAAATTTTATGCTGTTAAAGTACTACAGAAAAAAATTGTTCTAAACAGGAAAGAGGTAAAAGGAAATAGATATTTCATTTTCCTCTATAATTACAAATTGTTCCTATTTACTTATTGACCTTTCACTTCCTTTCAGCAAAAACATATCATGGCTGAACGTAATGTCTTGTTGAAAAATGTGAAGCATCCATTTTTAGTTGGATTGCATTATTCATTCCAAACCACGGAAAAGCTTTACTTTGTTCTGGATTTTGTTAATGGAGGGGAGGTAAGTATATTTTGGAGTATTTATCTTTTGAAGGAATGGTATCTGCTAGAAAGCAAAGTTGTCACTATCTCAGCCTCCCATGTGGACATTTTCAGATTTTGGAGTATTTCAGATTTCAAAATTCTAAATAAGAGATCTTCAACTTGTATTGAAAGTTAAAATGTAAGATTACCAGCATATTATGCAGTCAGTAGCGGCTTATATTGGCTTAATATCCTTAATGAAGAATAGTTAGTTTATTTACTAGCTGGAGCAGAAGCATGCAGTGGCAACAGATGTGACAAAATAAGGAAATGGCTAAGGGAAGGATGTGATTAATTATGCCCTGAAAGAATAAATTTTCACTCTTTTTATTCAGTGGAAAATTGCAGATTGTGATAATCTGTTGCTAAGAATGACAACATAATGCCACAGTCTTTTAACTTGCATTCTGAATGGTTTCAGCTCTTCTTTCATTTGCAAAAAGAACGTTCCTTTCCTGAACACAGAGCCAGGTTTTATGCTGCTGAAATAGCCAGTGCATTGGGCTACCTACACTCCATTAAAATTGTATACAGGTAAAGATTTATATTACATTAAGTTGTTAAAAGTACAAATAAATTATCAGAGTTGACTAGAAACATTTTGTACTCTTTCTACTTATTTGGGTCTACCACTAACAGTTTACATTTTTAAAAATATACAGAACTAATTCACAGCAACTAATCATAACAACCAACATACAAAACATGAAAGAAAGACAAGAGAAAGAAGAGAAAGAAAAATACCGTGTACATACATATACTTATATATATATTAAAAATTCATACTATATATAGAGAGAGAGCTAAATCTAACTTCACAAAAATCTATTAATGTAAACACAGCTGAATTAATTGCAAACCTAACTAAAACAGAAAGAATTTGTCTCCACTTCCAGGCTATAATGTGATAGTGGAAAACAATTAATAAAAATTATATTGTACTGCCATTACAGATAATTACTAAATCTACTTGCTAACAGATTAGTAATCACAACTATAAAATTCACTGCGTTGCTGTGAGTTTTCCAGGCTTTATGACCATTTTCCAGAAGCATTCTCTCCTGACGTTTTGCCCACATCTATGGCAGGCATCCTTAGAGGTTTTGAGTTCTGTTGGAAACTAGACAAGTGAGGTTTATATATCTGTGGAGAAACCTCACTTGCTAAGTTTTCAACATACCCCTCAATCTCTGAGGATGCCTGTCATAGATGTGGTCGAAACACCAGGAGAGAATGCTTCTGGAACATGGCCATACAGCCCGGAAAATTTACAGCAACCCAATGAATTTTATAGCTTTACTCTCTATTTTCCCCACACCTCCACTTGCACGCTATACCCAACATATTGGAACTACATTATCATTTGCACTGTTTGCAACTTCAAGAAACAACTATATGCTTATTAAGTTGTGTGTTCATTTTTACATGAGTCTAAGTAACATTAATTTTCCCTAGCCCTAACATTTTTCCTTATATTGTTTGAACCTTTCCATGAGTTGCAATGAAGATCTATACCTTCCATAGGAAGTTTCTCTTGACTTCAATTTCCAGTTATCTTGCTCTATGTTCACAAGATCTTTGTAAAATAACCAATTCTGCTTTTAAAATATTTCCCTCTTCATTCAGTAATGTAACTAATAGTATCTTAGGGAAACCTCTTTGTTTATGTTTACACCAAAACCACAGAAGTGCCTTCCTAATATAGTGAGTTTTAAATCCAGTATGTATCTTGAATTTATCTTACCAGATATATCCATGCTAACCAAATCTTAAATCATGACCCTCTAAATCAGTGGATCTCAACCTGTCAGTCCCCAGGAGTTTTGGCCTATAACTCCCAGAAATTCCAGCCATCTTACCAGCTGTTAGGATTTCTGGGAGTTGAAGGCCAAAACATCTGGGGACCCACAAGTTGAGAACCACTTCTATAAATCCAAGAGCCTCTGCCACTAACAGTTTCTTGACATACACATAAAGCGTGAATTATTTTAAAAGCTCATGCAAGCATTCATGTTTATTGTTAGACATTTTACTCAGCTATCTGATTTTGAACTGTCTTTTCCTTTTTTATGTGTATATTCAGAGATTTGAAACCAGAAAACATTCTTCTAGATTCAGTGGTAAGTAGATATACTTATTGCCCAAGAATGCGTTCAGGTACTGTAATCACTCACACCATACATTGTTTTACAGTAGAATATCTGTTCTCAATGCAGGGACATGTTGTCTTAACAGATTTTGGTCTTTGTAAAGAAGGAATGGCTACTTCGGACACTACAGCAACATTTTGTGGAACTCCTGAGGTGAGTTCATTTTTGTTAATAGTGGTTTTGTTATATATTGAAGAACTGTTTCCAGGATTTGCAGAGTGGATATTAAAACAGATGTGTCTATAGAAATTCAAGGCCCAGCTGCATTGTCCTTTCTGCTTGTTCTCCTTTTTTGCTGGAAAGTAAAACCACCCTCTTTTGTCAGGAGCTGGATGTGTAGCCAGATTTTAAAGAAAGCATGTAAATGCAAATATTGGCCTTGCACAAGTAGATTTGAAAATAATTCCTATTATGTATGCATTATGATAAAATGAATGGAGCTTAAGCGTTAGAAACATAGTGCTAAATAAGGATACAGGTTGTCAGTCGACTATGCTATCTAGGGAGGTAGATAGGAGAACAAAAAAGTCAAGGTGAGTTAATGGGTACAAAAAGCTATGTTTTAATACTGTTAAGAAATGCCCAACCGTACAAAATAACTTCTAATGTTTATTGACATTTGCCAGACAGTATATACTCAGACAAATAAATACTATATTTCCTCCTACAGTACCTTGCCCCTGAGGTGATCAGAAAACAGCCCTATGATAACACAGTAGATTGGTGGTGTCTTGGAGCTGTTCTATATGAAATGTTATATGGTTTGGTAAGTATTTAATGATTTTCACATCTCATGCCTTAACTAATACATCTGAATTATTTTGAATGTTGGTTGCTAGGAGACACGGTCTACTTGTGTTCTTCTACGGCTGACATGAAGTGTAGGACTTGCCTGGATTTGTCAGCACTAATCTTGTTCACATGAGAGCTAGTGTGGTGTATTAGCTGGAACATCGAACTATGACTCTGGAGATCAAGATTAAAATTCCTACTCAGCCATAGAAATCCACTGGGTAACCCTGGGCAAGTCACATTCTCTTAACCTCAGCGGAAGGGCAAAAACAAATCCATTCTGAACAAACCTTGCTGTGAAAGGTTTGCTTTAGAGTCACCATAAACTTGGAGCAGCCCAAGACAACAGCAGTATTATTTATAATACGGTAGTCTATCGGTAAATGCTAGTGTTTGGTTCCAGAACCTGCTGTGGTTACTAAAATCTGTGGATGCGCAAATTGTTGTTGTTCATTCGTTCAGTCGTCTCCGACTCTTCGTGACCTCATGGACCAGCCTACGCCAGAGCTCCCTGTCGGCCGTTACCACCCCCAGCTCCCTCAAGGTCAGTCCAGTCACTTCAAGGATGCCATCCATCCATCTTGCCCTTGGTCGGCCCCTCTTCCTTTTGCCTTCCACTTTCCCCAGCATAATTGTCTTCTCTAGGCTTTCCTGTCTCCTCATGATGTGGCCAAAGTACTTCAACTTTGTCTCTAGTATCTTTCCCTCCAGTGAGCAGTCGGGCTTTATTTCCTGGAGGATGGACTGGTTGGATCTTCTCGCAGTCCAAGGCACTCTCAGCACTTTCCTCCAACACCACAGCTCAAAAGCATCGATCTTCCTTCGCTCAGCCTTCCCTAAGGTCCAGCTCTCACATCCGTAGGTTACTACAGGGAATACCATGGCTTTGACTAGGCGGATGCGCAAATACAATTATATAAAATGGCATCCCTTATATAAAATGGCAGACAACTCAAATGAGTGCCAGAGAGAGCCTGCGAATCTGTGAAATGGTGGGAGGGTCAGGCTACAGCATAACAATTAGCACACATAAAAATCAAGGTTTCCTTTTTGGATTTTTTTATATATATTTTTGAGCCTTGGATGTAGAACCTGTGGACATGAAAGTCCTTGCTCCATTGTACCAGGGCTGTTCCTGATCACAAGATGTAAGAACAGAACATTTATTGTTCATATTTATGAACTGGTTGCTTTATTTTCAACAGGTCTTTTATTGTTCTTGGTATTCTTTTGTTAATTTCCTGACTTCCTAGTGGAAACAGATTATGTCATGCTGCACAAATGGAACTGACAACTGTGGCAGTAATTTTGCTATTCATTGCTAAATTAAATGGATTGAGCTAGAAAAAAACAGTATCAGTGACATGGATATTAGGAACACATTCTCATTTGCCATCCCATTTCTCCTTCATACTTCAGAAAAATATGCCTGTTTTAGACATTTATAGTTCAGAAATATATATGTTTTTCAGCACTTTGGAGGATGCTCACCTTTCTTTCACTCCTTGGTCATTTTTCAAAATGCTTTCTTTATCTTAAAAAAGGTAACACGAGGATGTTTTGTCTTATGTCTATTATAACAGGCTGTGTTTTTTATTTAGTTATAATTCATGTTTATATGTTGGGTTATTTAAATTTTGTTATTATGGATGTTTTGTTGTTGTATTAGGGCATTGTATGTTTGCCTTTTATGTTTGGAATCCACCCTAAGTCCCTTCGGGGAGATAGAGCGGAATATAAATAAAGATGAAGAAGATGATGATGATTATGTTGGTTAAGCAATGTTTTCAGATAGTAAGATAATGAAAAAGCATTTTAAGTTGTAGTAACAACTGTTAATAGGAATGTCAATGAAAATATGGCAGAAAAATATAAACAGCAGATATTGCCAAATGGAACAAAACTGCTCTCCTGTCGTGATCATGAAGGCTAGAGATTTTTAACAACTCTGATTGTTTTCATTTCTATTCACTCTGAGGTGTTTTTTCTCTCTTGAAATCCAGATGTGACCCGGTGTGTACCTTTGGTATCATCTTGTGCTTTGGGTACATAATTATTTGTCCAGACTTATTTTTTGTTTTGCTTTATTTTTTTGTTTTGTTATATTTTTAGTTTAGTTGACTGCTAGGTCTTGGGGTGGTTAGCAAATATGAAACTGTAAAACAGAGGAGATCAATTATAAAAATATTTAATATGTATTACTTTGTATTGATGCAGTCATAAAAGGGGAAAACTGAGCCTGGAAAACTCACAGCAATCCAGTGATTCCAGCCATGAAAGCCTTTGATAACACATATTTTAAAGTATTCATTACAGAAATTCCAAGAAAAAAGGATTCCAGTTCCTCTTGGAACTTACGGCACATATAACTGGATGCTCTTGGGTATTGTCTCCTTAGTGAGCTCTGTGACGAACTTGGCTATCATTGCCCAGATTTGCTAACACAAGTGATCATCCCAAATTATGACCCAGGTCCAGTTAGACACTTGCAGTAACCATATGATGCCCAGCTCTCTCTTGTCCTCAAGATTTGCTCCCAAAAATTTCCAATCTTCTGGAGAAGGTATTTAGGGTGCACCTCCTGCTTACGTTTATAGAAGGACAGTGTGGCACCCGACCGTATGCTTTTATCCCAACATTGTTTCCTAACTGGGTTCCTCTCATCCTCTTTCTAGCCTCCTTTTTACTGCCGTGATGTTGCTGAGATGTACGAAAACATTCTTCACAAACCCCTACATTTAAGGCCAGGCATCAGTCTCACCGCTTGGTCTATTCTGGAAGAACTTCTGGAGAAAGACAGACAAAACAGACTTGGAGCTAAAGAAGATTTTGTATGTATAGTATATAAAGTCAATATAAGTAGTAAACAAATAAAAGAGCATTGTTATGTAACAATACTAAATAAGAATTCTAAATATTGTCTTAACTTTCGAATTATTGGTTGCTATGATAAACCTAAAAAGTACGTGTCAACTGCTTGATATGAAACATAGAGACTGAGGTTGGGTGCTGAACTTCTGTCCAGCAGGAAAAATACACTTCCTAATACTGTCAGTTTTTTAAAGTAGACTGATGTCGTGACAGTTTTTTTTTTCGGTATGGAATTTCAGGTTCAGTGGTACAGGGGAAATATTTTTGCATCAAAAAGTAAATTAATAGGTTTACCAGTGAACATGTTCCATCTACAGCTGCATGTATAATGAAGATTTGTTATCACTGATCCAAGATGCATTAATGGCACTTAAGTAAGCATAGATTATGGTTTTCAACAGTATGTGGTGGGGTTTTTTTCTAACTAGAAAGTTTTACATTTTAAAGAGGTTTATAGAAGGAGATGATTATGTAAAGCAATTAAATCTATATTCAGGCAGTCCTCAAGTTATGAATGTCACATATATATTTAATATTGCAAGGTAAATATTATACCCATATTCTGTAGGGTAAGCTGAAGCAGAGAGCTCAGCTTACCTAAGAGTACTTGTAGAAGGAAAACTTGGGCTGGGATGTTCTGATTCACTGCTCAGCCAATAAACTTCATTCTGGTAATTTAATAATAAAACTTCTATTAATCCACTTTAAAGTGGGTCCCTTTCTGACTTAAAAAATAATTCCAATATATTTCTGGGGGTAAAAGTGCCATACTTTTACAATAGTGTTTCTGAGAGCAGATTCAAGAACATGCTAGTATTAGAAAATATCCAGTTGAAGTGGAGTCCTGGTTTTGAATATAAATTATAAAGCTGCCAGTCCCCCATTTCTCCTCACCTGCAAAATTCTTTGAAATGTGACTATTTTCCCCATTTTAAAATTTTGCACAACAGGGAGCTGAAAATCTTAAGACACTGTTTACAGCTCTTAAGATGGCAGATTCATAAAATCCCTAGTTTGTGGGTCCTATTCTATGTGAATTCTGCAGTAAAGATAATTTTGGGGGATGAAAATGTTCTGTCTGCCTCTGTATAGTTAGATCAGTGATGATGTGATTTAATCACATAGTGGTTGTAAATTCCTCAGATCCTGAATGTTTCAAGTATTAATCCTCCTGCATTAAGATTTTAAAAACTCATCATGTGAGCAGAGAGATGCTTTTTGGTCCCAGTGTATTGCAATTTAGGATAAACTATACATTTCTGAGCCCCCAGGTAGCATAGCGGGTTAAACTACTGAGCTGCTGAACTTGCTTACCAAAAGATTGGCAGTTCAAATTTGGGGAGTAGGGTGAGCTTCTGCTGTTAGGCCCAGCTTCTGCCAACCTAGCAGTTTGAAAACATACAAATGTGAGTAGATCAATAGGTACTGCTTCTGTGGGAAGGTAACAGTACTCCATGCAGCCATGCTGGCCACATGAACTTTGTGGTGTCTACAGACAGCACTGGCTCTTCGACTTAGAAATGCAGATGAGCACCACCCCCAGAGTCAGACATGACTAGACTTAATATCAGGGGAAACCTTTACCTTTACCTTTTTTATCTTTTTCAGATATTTCTTGACCTTAGTGAGAATTTCAAAATTTCCACCCACAGACAATATTTTTATTTGTCTTAAATAGGACAACATACTAATGACTAAACCCCATCACTTGTGATTTGTGGCATCATGATCAGGTAGAAGACAGCACTAGACAGTTACTCCTTTTCAGGAGACAGTATTTAAGGTCTAGTTCTGTGTAGGTTCTGCAACAAAATAAAATACTAAACTAAAAAGTTCTGTCCTTGTACATGAGAGTTAAATAGTCATCCTCTTGAATGACTTAAACTCCTTTAAAAAGCATTGAATCATTTAATCTCCTAGTATTGCTGGCTGAGCAGCATTGCTTCTTTTCCTTCCTAAGCTCCTCTGCCTCAGTAGTTAAAGAAACCATGTTATTGCAGAGATAAAGCAAAAAATATATACTAAGCTGATTATTTTAAAACAGTAACTTCCCTAACGCATTTTATCCTTTCCTTTTCCTCACCTTTTGTTCTCTGGGATTATTGGCCAGAGAAAGCATGAAAGGGAGATGTACACTGACAATATAACTTTTCCTGTATTACAAACACATACAGAACAGATGGCTATGTTCTGACTCATCCAGTTTGTTTAATATTACTGCTGTACGCTTATGCAAAGATCAGCAACATGCCTATTAGCTAGCACTGACAACTCCATAGAAAGAACACACAGATAGTTGAAACAATTCTTGCAACCTTGGGTTTTTTTGGAATACTATTAGGAATCTGAACAGAAATTGTCAAGGGTTGCTCACTGTATTTCATTGATGGTAGAAGAGTAACAAATGGTGATTTCCTGCATTCACCCATTCAAGGTCTACAGTACACAAAGTCAACCATGTCATTTTGGCATGGCAGGCAGAAAATCCTGAATCACCTTCGCCTATTCTCTACAGTGAAATTATAATAATATAAAAGTAAATGACTAAGAATTTGTTGCCTGAGGTGATTGCTACACTTTGCCTAATTGCCAACTCTGTAACCTTCCCAACTTTTTTTTTTGTTAAAACTATGATTTATCCCATTTTCACAAAAGTATTCAAAGAGAATTTGAAGACTGATGAAATGCTAGGCAGTTAAACAATTCGTTTGAACTATTCAGGGGGGGAAAATCCCTAGTGCAGTAGCCTCTGACTATTTTGGATCATAACTCCCACCATCCACGTGCTGACCAGGGATGGATGGTGTTTTTGTCTGTAACCATTTTATTAGTAAACTCATACAAATGGCTTATGTACATCTATGCAGTACATCCTTTAGACCAGATATGGGCAAATTTGGCCCTCCAGGTGTTTTGGACTTCAACTCTGGCTGCTAGGAATTGTGGGAGTTGAAGTCCAAAACACCTGGAGGGCCAAAGTTTGCCCATGCCTGCTTTAGACCCTTTTATCCACATTGGGAACACCTGTGCTGATTTTCTGTCTCACATAATACTCCCTTCTCTTATGGTGAGTAGTTTGCTAGTCGTCTGCTTGTGTGAGTCACAGAGACCATGAAGAAGAAGGGTAGGTTGTTGGCCTGTAACCATAGATCTTTGAGTGGACATCTTTGAACTCACACAACATCTGCCTTTCCTTTCTTTTATGTTTCCTGCTCTCTAAAGCTTCTTGGCTGCTGCTTTGATGTCCAGGGAACTGAGGGACTATATGGGATTTGTGTTGCTCACAGACACACATGGAAGAGGGACTACCACCAAAACCTTTTCATAATAGCTTTAGAAGGTTCAGAAAAATGCACTGCATGAAGAAAGTGGGAATTGTAGTCCAAAACATCTTGGTAGTACTTTGCTGGGGAAAGAGTCACATATATCACTAGAGCAACAATAAAGAGCTGCTTGATAGATGTTAGACAAGAATGTATACCATGTGGTGTAATTTGTATAAAGTGGTCTTTATCTTTTATTTCAGCTTGAAATTCAAAGTCATCCCTTTTTTGAATCTCTCAACTGGACTGACCTTCTGCAAAAAAAGATCCCACCTCCATTTAACCCTAATGTGGTAGGTGCAATGGCTTGTACTATTCTTAGTATGTGATCCATACAATAAGTTAAGCTACTAAAAGACTGGTAATAACTGCATTCAGTTTCAAGAAGTTAGATAAAATACCATTATCCTCAAATCAAAATATTTTAAACAGTGGAATGATTTTTAAAAAAGAACTGGGGGAGGTTCATATGAAGCTTTAAATCATAGTTAAAATTAACGGCTAAATAGCAGCGAGGGAGGGTTGATATTCTTTAGAATCATTAACTGAACAGGTCTGATTTGGAAAAATTAGGAGAATGTCTAATTGATATAGGACTGTGGAGCAGACTGAATCCAAATTCAAATCTCCCCAGACTTTTGTTAGTTTACTCAGACCAAACACCTGAACAAAGTTAGTACGTTCCGATAACAGACTACTCCATCTAAAGGAAGGTATGAGAAAGCAGTATGGGAGGGAGAAGAGAGCTTCAATTGTTTTGGTTTTGAGGTTTGTTTTGTTTGTTGTTCTAGTTTCTGATTTTACTAAAGTTTAATGCCAATGTTTTGTGGGTCAGTTGAAATAATATGCTGTGGGCTTACGAAGCTGGTAGTTATAAAAAACACAATTGTTTTTTTAAAAAATCAAAACAAAAAGCAGGATAGCACAACAAACTTTGAAATCTGTTTGACTGAAAATCAAGAGTTTACCATGCCTGTAAATTGTATTGACTTGCAAACCAATAGAACAAAAGTTATGGATAGTTGTCAATTTCGAATGTCATTCATGGTAAACATGACAATTTAGTTTTTACAGTTGAAATTCACTGGGTTGTTGTAGGTTTTTCAGGCTGTATGGCCATGTTCTAGAAGCATTCTGTCCTGACGTTTCGCCGGTATCTATGGCAGGCATCTTCAAAGGTTGTGAGGTCTGTTGAAAACTAGGAAAGTTGGATTTATATATTTGTGGAATGTCCAGGGTGGGAGAAAGAACTCTTGTCTGTTGGAGCTAGGTGTGAATATTCCAGTTGGCTACCTTGATTAGCATTTGATGGCCTGACAGTTTTTTGGTGTGGCTTGTTAGTGCCGGGGGAATCCTTTGTTGAGAGGTGATTAGCTGTCACTGATTGTTTCTTGTCTGGAGTTCCCTTGTGTTTAAGTGTTCTTTCTTTGCTGTCATAATTTTAGAGTTTTTAATACTGGTAGCCAGATTTTGCTCACTCTGACAACTACCATGTCAAGCTACACAGAGAAGCCACTGAAATCCACAAGCATGTGGACAATTTCAACAGAAAGGAAGAAACCATGAAAATGGACAAAATCTCTGAAGATGCCTGCCATAGATGCAGGCGAAACGTCAGGAGAGAATGTTTCTAGAACATGGCCACACAGCCCGAAAAACTTATAACAACCCAGTGATTCTAGCCATGAAAGCTTTAGACAATAAATTGAAATTCAGCTTTGCAGCTCAGCCAAAACAAGCAACCTCCGAATCAATCAGAACTTGAACCTTTCATAATAATTGGAGCATAATCTGTCCTGAATGTTGTGATTTCTTAACATCTTGTTTACATACACTAAAATATTTTGCTGAGTAATTAGTTTCTTTTCCTCTTTTTGAACAGAAATGTGAGAAATATACTCTTCTTTACCATTTTTGTATATATTTTTTATCTCTTAGTCCGGTCCAGATGACATCAGGAATTTTGATACAGCTTTTACAGAAGAGATGGTACCTTATTCCGTTTGCATTTCTTCTGACTATAATATTGTAAACGCCAGTGTACTAGAAGCAGATGATGCATTCATTGGATTTTCTTACGCTCCACCTTCTGAAGACTTATTTCACTAAAAAATTCCCAAGATGAGGAATGCGTCAGAAGTCATCTCTTTAGACGGACTGAAACATTTTGATTGTGAACCTTTTCTAATTATGTACAACTAGTGCCTCATTTGATATGACGAACAACTTTTTCTGCTGTAATATGAGGAGTCTGGGCATTTTGGCTACTTAAGACTGTTACACCTGCTGAACAAAACTATATTTAAATCAAATACCTTTAGTTAGCTGTTCTTAGCCTTGAGACTATTTTAAAATAAGGATACTGACTGTTTCCCTCCAGTTTACATTAGCATATCCGGATTTGGCTGTTTTTAATAGCAGCTTGCTTTAGCACATTTAAAAGCCTTTGTAACTAGCTATGTTGACTTTGTGCTTGAACTGCTACTATGCAATAATTTTGGTATATTACTATTTAAGAAAAAATAAGCTTACCCAGTACAGTCTTTCAGCCAAGTTCATTTATTGGCAATACTTCCCTTTCACTTCCTAGCTTTAATAAGATGCAAAGATTTCTACAATATTTTTCACTTTGAAATCAAACTGTGCCACCTTTATTCATAGTGAGTCCAGAAGTACAGTAATTTATTCCAAAAATTGATTAATTCCAGCTGTAAAGCCTAGAAATGCACTGCCTAGGTTAGGTGTATGTGGAACAATCAGCCTTAAATATTTATTGATAATAACATGTCTCACACTGACTGCAATTTTTCCTCTTCTTGTAGAAGAAGCTGAAGTGTTATTTTCCCAAAGAAATAAATGACTAAAAAATCACTGCATTTGTAGAAGGGAAGCTTCCTTCGTGTATTTTGAAAACTAATATATTACAATGTGATTGTATTAAAAATCCATGTGTCTTTGAGACTTTTTCATTTTGTTTAGTTCTTAATTAGCAGTGAAATGCTGCCACAATTAGTTGTAAAATAAAGAATTCTCAAAGAAATTGAGCAAAATGGAATTTCCCATTTGAAATAAATAGCCTATTGTGTCTTGTTTCCTCATTGGCCAAAATTTAAGTTGTAAAGGAGAAGCAACAAAAACAATCTATAAGTTGAAAGAATACCAGATGCTGGAGGGTATTTTTCAGAGGAAGGAACTTGCAAAATCACCTCTGGGTATTCTTTCCCCAATAAAAGTCTATGGAATTCTAATATTTGTAATTTGTTGAAGTATAGTTGTGTTCCCTGGCTGAAACTATTAAATATTCTTCCCTATGTAACAATAAGTTACAACAACAACAAACAGCATTTATTTTTGGACAATAGAAATCTCCATAACTTGTTGGAGATTTTAAGGTATTGCCAGTTAATTCTATCAAAAGCCTTCTCGGCGTCAATAAACATAAGGGCTAGTTGTTTCTCGTTATGGTGTTCATAATACTCAATTGTGTCAATTAGTATTCGGATATTGTCTTTTATTTGTCTGTTAGGCAGAAACCCCACTTGATCCATTGAAATCCAATTTTTCAGAAAATTTTTCAACCGCTCTGCCATAATAGTTGCAAAAATCTTATAATCTGTGTTCAGAAGTGATATAGGCCTGTAACTTTTAACATCTGTTGGGTCCAGACCTTCTTTTTGTATTAGAGTAATATTAGTTTTTTCCCATGATTTGGGTATTATTTTATTTTCTATAATATTGTTTAAAATATCTTTTAATAATGGGGTTAATTCGTCCTTAAATATTTTGTAAAAGATGGCAGTAAAGCCGTCTGGGCCTGGAGATTTATTCGGTTTGAGCTTACGGATGGCTTCTTCTATTTCGAAGGTGGAGATTTTCCCGTTCAGAATTTCTCTCTGCGCTTCTGTTAATTTTGTAAGTTTTACGCTGCCTAAGTATTTTGAAACTTTCTCTGGGGGGATATTTGCTGTTTTGTATAAGCCTTGATAAAATTGGATAAATTGGTCTGCTATGGCTGTTTCTGTCATGTATATTTTCCCTTTTGATTCTATTTTAGTGATAGCCTGTTTTTGTCTTCGTTTTTTAATTTTTCTTGTGAGCCATTTTCCTACCTTGTTAGCATTTTGAAAGTGGTAGACTTTGGTATACTTCATTTGTTTTTCTATTACTTCTGTTTGCAGCAGTTCTAATTGCTTTCTAATCATTTTAGAGGTATGTAATAATATTTTATCTTTGGGCTTTTCCTTAAGAGATTTTTCCGCTTTACTTAGATTCTCCATTATTTCCTCTTGCTGTTTGTTTTTGTTTTTGTTTTTCCGTCTTATGACTTCTTGCTGAATAAAGTAGCCTCTCATGACTACTTTCATTGCCTCCCATTGGGAAGTTATTGCAGTCTCTTTTCCTCTATTTATCTCTAAGTATTCTACTAGCAATTTTTTGTTTCTTTCAATGTCTTCTTCCTTTCTTAGTAAGTTTCCGTTTAATCTCCATCTAAAAGGTCTGTCAGCCCCTTTCACCACTATCTCAAGTGCGCAGTGGTCCGAAAAGGTCCTTGGCATTATTTCAATTTTTTTAATTTTCGTATTTAAGGAGTTACTTATCCAGGCCATATCGATTCGTGACCACGAGTCATGTCTACCCGAGTAATATGTGTAGTCTCTTTTTTGGTTATTATGGTGCCTCCATGAGACTTTTAGATTCAATTTTTCTAATGGGGCTATGAATTTCTTGGGTAACAGGCCACTCTTATTCTTATCACTATTTTTCTTTCCTTTATTTTGGCATTTATCTAATACCCCATCTACAACTCCGTTAAAGTCTCCAATCAAGATTAGTTCGTCATAATCTACCTTACTTATTTCTTTAACTAACTCATTCATAAATTGGATTTTCGGCCCATTTGGGCAGTAAATATTACACAGTAGAATTTTTTGGTTTTTTATTTCAATTGTTATTCCTAGATATCTACCTTCTGTGTCTTTGAAACTCTGTCTTGGGTTTAACCACTCTTTTGCATAGGTTGCCACTCCTCTTTTTTTTCCACTGAAGGATGCGTAGAATGTTTTTCCTAATTTGTTTTGTATTAAGTGTTTTGTATGTCTGTCCGCTATGTGGGTTTCTTGCAGGA
This sequence comes from Anolis sagrei ordinatus, assembly GCF_025583915.1. Taxonomy (NCBI): domain Eukaryota; kingdom Metazoa; phylum Chordata; class Lepidosauria; order Squamata; family Anolidae; genus Anolis; species Anolis sagrei. Next base: position 207,159,935 of record NW_026847438.1, read on the forward strand.
TTATCAGGTCCATGTTTTTCTGCTTTAAAAAGCTAAAGAATTTCTTTCTCTTGCTCGGAGAATTAATACCGTTAATATTATTCGAATATATTCTGACATTTCTCCTATTCATCATTATTCTCTGACATTTCCCATTGTACCATCTCCTGGGGAACCACCAATTGATAGTTCTCCGGGGAGAATTCTCTTAGTCTTTTTAGTTCTCTAGCCTCTTCTTCTTCCAGCAGACTCCTTGTCCATTTTTGCGTATTTTTTCCACTTTTTTCTTCGTCATTTTCCTTCGTTTCTTGAGCTGTTCTTTTCTCTTCTAGGTTGCCTTCCTTCGTACTATTGTGGAATTTCCTTACATTCGGGTCTGGCGCCTTATCTCTAATATGGGAGTTGTAGAAAGCCCGTGCACTCTCTTCTGAATTTAACCAGTATTTTTTTTCTTTAAAGAAGACCGTTATGCCGTCAGTTTTCTCCCATCTGAACTTGATTTTTTTCTTTATGAGTTGTTCTGTGAGAAAGGAGAATTTCCTACGCTTGGCCAGTATTTGTTGGGGGATTTCCTTCATTATTGTTATTTTCTGGTCCTTGAAGAAAATTGATTTCTTTGTATTTTCCTTAAGGATTTCATCGCGAGTACTTTTACGACAGAAACTAACCACAACGTCACGAGGGGTCTTATGTTTTTTAGCGTATCCTGTTGGCACCCTATATGCCCTATCGACGTCTTGTCCTATGGTTTCCGTGCTCACGTCCAATAACTCTGCCAGTAATTCAATCAGATTTTGTTTCACATTCTCATCCGTAGCTTCTTTCATGTTTCTAATTCGTAATTGAAATTCTGCTTCTCTAAATTCCAATCTGTCCATTTGTTGTTGTATTTTAGTAGTTGTCGTTTCCATTTTACTTACTTTGGATTCCATTTTCCCCTGGTTTTTGATTAGTTTCTGATTTTCTATTTTGATTTTGTCAACATCTTCTTTTATCTTACTAATCTCTTCTTTTAGTTCCTTCTTCATATTGTGTATTTCGGACTTTAGTTCTTTATGTTGTTCCTCATGTTTCGCCGAAAGTTTCTTAATTTCCGCTAGGATGTTATCTAACACGGAGTCATCCACTGATTGTTCTTTCTTAGGTTGCCCTTCTGATTGGAGGTCTATTTTACAAAGAGAGTCTCTTCTTGTTTGGCTTTTGTATGTCTGTGGGTTTTTCCCTTTCACGTTCTGGGCTGCCATGGTTAGCTGACCACCTGAGGTCAGTATTGTCGTCCTTTACCTCTCCTTTATATATTATATATTTAGTTATTTATTAGCTTTCTTACCTTTATCCACCCTTTGTATTCTTCCTGGATGTGGTTACTTCTTTCTCTACCTTTCGATTCTTCGTTACTGTCCTTTGCCCCCTGCTTTGCTCCGCCGTTAAGTAGTTTGTGTTGTAATCCTTTCCCCACAGGGATTTCTCTTTTCTTCCCTTCCTGCTTCCTTATTGTCCTTTTGCTGTTCCCTTCTCGTGAGAGTTTGTTTATTTTGCACTTCGGGACTTCCTCTTCGCGCGAGATGTGGCTCTTCAGAAGATCTCGCGTTAGGTCGTGTGGTTTCCCGTCTTCACGTGCGAGTCCGCCGCGGCACCCTGCGGGTCACTGCGCACCACTCTACAATGCCCTGCGTGGGAGACAGCAACAGCGAGCCTTCTCAAGGACAACCCCGTGTCGCCTGCAATATGGACGAAGCTCTGCCTCTCCTTTGGCACTCCTCCAGCGCGTCCTCAAGGTCAGTTAGTATGGGCAATGTTGTCTTTGGCGTCCACGTGTCCTAGTTTGGCTGCCTTGAAAAGCTCTAAGAGCCTCAATCGCCTTTTTTGGAAGGGTCCATAATTATGTGCGTTTTTCTCTCTTTCCTCCCTTTCCTCTCTTCGTTGCGTCTCAGTCTACGAAATATTTTCCTGGTCCTTTTTATTCTTTTTATTCTTAGTTCGCCGCCGCCCGCTATGCCTCCGGCCTCCCTCGCCACCTCCGGTTGGCCCTTTAAGGCTCGTTTAAGGCTCGTTCTTTGGTGGTTAGGGGCTCTCGGCTCTGCTGTCCCCCTGGGGGGAGGGAGCTTTGGCTCTACCCAGCCGCGACGATTTATCTTTCCTCTTTGCTTTTTGCAAACTTGTCTCGTATACTAGGGAGTATACTAGGGAGTATCTTTGACCACTTTCACTTTTCACTTTCTCCTTATGCTCTTTCTTATCTCTCTTGTCTCTCTCTTGTCTCTTCTTCTTATATTTTTTCCCTTCTCTCACCCTTCCGTTGTGTCTCTCTTACCTTTATGGTTCCATGGGCGGATTCTCTCGCTGAATGGTTCCCGCTGCCTCTGGAACTGTCTACTATTTCCCGGTCTCTTCCCCGGTGCCGTCTGTCCGCTATCCGCTGTTTGGTGGATGTTTTCACCTTTACCTTTACCTTATGATTATTTCTTGCCGGCTGTATTTTCCCAGATGGACTGCACGCTTTGTTATTATGATTCGGATTTTCTTTCTTACTTGGATCGGTGTGTTGGTGATCAATGGAGTTGCAAAGGCTTGATGCCTTCCCACCAGATGTTGCGTTCTCCTGTGTTGCCTCGTTGCCGGGCTTCTTGGACCCCCCCTTGAGGGGGGAGCCGCTCAGAAACCGTCGGCCGATGGCATCAGGGTATCCCCGAGATCTCTGACCATCCGCGGGTGAGGGTTTACTCCCCCAATGTCGCAAAAATCTGATTGATCTGAGACCCGATCCTCCGGCCCTCAGAACACGTCCTCCATCTTACGATCGCCAACCGGAAGTTAGACGAGTTAGACATGGGATTCCACTTCAAAAATGCTGTAGATGCGATTTATTCGAATCAGGAGGCCACTCTTATAATAAATGGGATAGAGCCCAATAAGACCATAAAAATTACACAGGGCACACGCCAGGGATGCCCATTATCCCCCCTACTCTTCATCCTGGTTATGGAAACGCTGATTAGAGCAATAAACGAGGACCAAACGCTAAAGGGAGTTAAGGTAGGAGGCTACCACTTCAAACTAAGAGTCTACGCAGATGACGTAGTTTGTATAGTAGAAGATCCTTTAAGTAATATCAACAATTGGATAAAAAAGATTGAAGATTTTGGCGAGGTGGCAGGCTTCAAATTGAATAAAAGAAAAACGAAATTGCTGACCAAAAATATGGACCAAAAGGCACAAGAGATAATACAGGAACAGACAGAATTAAAAATTGAAAACAAGATAAAATACTTAGGAATAACCATTACTAAAAGCAATATTAACTTAATAAAAAATAACTATGAGACATTATGGAACAAAATACAAAAGGACATGAACAGGTGGAAACATCTGAATCTCTCCTTACTAGGACGAATTGCCTTGCTTAAAATGACAATATTGCCACAATTCTTATTCCTTTTTCAAGCCCTGCCGGTTTTAAGAACTGCCCACCTATTCAAAAAATGGAAAAAGGAGGTGACCAAATTTGTTTGGAAAGACCATAAACCGAGGATAAGCCTAAAAATTTTAACTGACAAAAAAAAAGGGGAGGCCTTGGTCTACCAGACTTTAGACTTTACTACGAGGCGTGCAATCTGGTCGCAATAAAAGAATGGGCTACTTTAGAAAATCGCCCACTATTGGCATTAGAAGGACATGACCTTAGGGCCGGGTGGCACGGGTACCTATGGTACAATAAGAGGAAAGTGGAAAAAGCCTTCAGTAACCACTATATAAGATCAGCCCTTATTAAAACGTGGGAGAAATATAGGCCCAGGTTTTACTTAAAAACACCATTGTGGATTTCTCCCACAGAAGCTAAGCACAAAAGAGAATTAGAAGAAAAAAAATGGTTAACATATCAGCAATTATTAAAAAAAGAAGATGAGCGGGGAGGGGGAAACTGGACATTAAAATCACTAGATGAAATTAAACAACAAAATAAAAAAATCACTTGGCTTAATTACCACCAGATCCATCAACAATTTAAAGAGGATAACAAATCAGGGTTCAGTTCGGACCAAGGAATATGGGAAATGGTGATGAAGAAAAAGAATAAATTAATAAAAATCTTATACCAACAGTTACTCACCTGGAATACAGAGGAAGAACAAATAAAAGAATGCCAGGTTAAATGGGCCAAAGACTTGGGTCACAGCATACTAATTAAACAGTGGGAAGAAATCTGGAAGGTTAAATTAAAATACACAGAAGCCAGCGATCTTCGCGAAAACTGGCATAAAATGTTCTTCAGGTGGTACTACACCCCCGAAAAAATTGCGAAATTTAGTAAAAAGGGATCAGATAGGTGCTGGAAGTGTGGGAGGGAAAAAGGAACCTTTTTCCACCAGTGGTGGTCCTGTAACTTGATTAAAAAATACTGGAAGGAAATTCACGAAGCAACCCAAAAAATCATAAAAATCAATTTCCCCCTGGCTCCAGAAACATACTTACTAGGTATCACGAACACAAGATTAGACAGAAACCAAGATAAGATGTGCTTCCTCCTTAGCACAGCGGCGAGAATGCTCCTCGCCAAGGTATGGAAACGAAAGGAGATCCCCACCTTAGAAGAGTGGTCCATAAAAGTACTGGACATTATACAAATGGATAGTCTCACACAAAGGCTCAAAGGAAAACACAAAAACACAATATGGAGCGGATATTCAGACTTTATTAAGAACCAAGGTATTCCGCTTCAAGTTGATCTGTCCAGCTTATGAATAAAGCAGGGAACGAATGCCGATGCTGATAAAAAAGAAGATGACGAAATCTCAACGACAATTGGATGACCCCAGAAGACTGACGGGAAGTCGCTGCAAACCCCTCTTCCCCTTTTCCCATACCCAGTCCTACAAATCACACCCCTCCCCCTCTTTACCCTCACCCCCACCCCCCCTCCCCCTTCTTCACATCCCAGGCCCTCCCTTACCTAACCTCACCCTCCCCCCATCGTTTCAATCCTTGATGTATGCTTATGGAAAACCAAATAAAGATTATTTAAAAAAAAAACTTGTTGGAGATTTTATGATCTTTGGAAAGGCATGACCTTGGTAAAAGTCACAACCTTTTGAAAAATGATGCCATAAGCTCTTGGTAAAAGCTTGACCTATTAGAGTCATGTCCTTTTAGGAAAATGGCATTCATGCAAGGCAAGTAGGTTACTCAGATGTTAAACTGATGTACCTTGGTATTTCTTTGAACTATTAAGGTAAAGGTTTCCCCTGACATTAAGTCTAGTCATGTCCAAATCTGGGGATTGGGCTCATCCCCATTTCTGAGCTGAAGAGCCAGTGTTGTCCATAGACACCTCCAAGGTCATGTGGCCAGCATGACTGCATGGAGCTCCGTTGCCTTCCTGCAAAAGTGGTTTCTATTGATCTACTCACATTTGCATGTTTTTGAACTGCCAGGTTGGCAGAAGCTGGGGCTAACACTGGGAGCTCACCTGGATTCGAACCACTGACTTTTCAGTAAGCTAGTTCAGCAGCTCAGGGGTTTAACCCACTGCTGTTAGGGACAAAGATATGCCAATGCACAAAACACACACACACACACACACACACACACATATACAGCAGTTTCAGAAGTGTTCTTTTTAGTTGACCAAAAACATCTACTCTCCCTTAAAACGTATTTGCCTTTAAATCATGCTCTCAAGAGACATAAATATGCAGACTTCTTTAAAATAACATAGTTGGTTTACTCACAAACTTCATGTATTTGGCATACAGATACTTTGCTTATCAATCTAGTTACAAATAGATTTGAAGTATTTTCTGTGTAGGTAACATGGGCCATCTCTTATAATCAACAGTCCATAATCTGAAGCAGGGGTCTCCAAACGAAGGCCAGGGGGGCAGGTACAGTCCTCCAAGGTCATTTACTCAGCCCTCGCTCAGGGTCAACCTAAGTCTGAAATTACTTGAAAGCACATAACAACAACAATAACAACAACAATCCTATCACATCAACCAAAGCAGACCCACACTTCCCATTGAAATTCTAATAAGTTTATATTTGTTAAAATTGTTCTTCATTTTAATTATTGTTTTAAATTATTTTTGTACTACAAATAAGATATGTGCAGTGTACATAGGAATTCATTCATGTTTTTTCTTTCAAATTATAATCTGACCCTCCAACAGTTTGTGGGACTGTGGCCTGGCCCTATGTTTAAAAAGTTCGAGGACCCCTGATCTAAATCATCTCTCTGGTATGAGAAACTAATAGAGTCTCTGCCTAGTCTGAAAGTCCAGGGGAGTCTCTAAGCATACTGTTCCTGCTGAAGTCTAAAGCATACAGTTTCTAAAATGGAGTCTAAGTCCTGAACAATCCCAGTTCTGATCACATAGTCTGCAGCCCTTCCAATACACACATACACAATACAGTAAGCAATCTGAATGATATACATAACAACTGGTGGAGGCTTGAAGAAGGTTGCTATTTCCAACATGATTACAGTCAGCAAACCATTGTTGTTGTTCATTCGTTCAATCGTCTCCGACTCTTCGTGACCTCATGGACCAGCCCACGCCAGAGCTCCTGTCGGCCGTCACCACCCCCAGCAAACCATTAGGCTACATATAAAAACACAGTTAAAACATTGCAATAAAAACATTCATGTTAAAAAATAATTACTATCATACAGTTCAAAGTATAAAATACCATTTACTAGATATATTAGTTATTAAAAAAGCGCACAACATTACAAACAGCATTAAATATATCCTATGGGTATATTGCCAGCTTTTAAAAGTAAAAATCCCCCCACAATGTGGATAATAATAACAAACAATGCAGTTTATTTAGTTTGGAGCCTAGTTTCTTGTGTGTGTGTGTGTGTGTGTGTGTGTGTGTGTGTGTGTGTGCAGGACTTGATCAATTCAAGGGTGGGGTTAAAATTGCTGGAAGAATCATTAACAACCCTAGATATGCAGATGATACCACTTTGATGGCTGAAAGCAAGGAGGAACTGAGAAGCCTTCTAATCAAGGTGAAAGAAGAAAGTGCAAAAGCTGGGTTGCAGTTAAACATAAAAAAACCAAGATTATGGCAATAAGACTGATTGATAACTGGCAAATAGAGGGAGAAAATGTGGAGGCAGTAACAGACTTTGTATTTCTAGGTGCAAAGATTACTGCAGACGCAGACTGCAGCCAGGAAATCAGAAGACGTTTACTTCTTGGGAGGAGAGCCATGAACAATCTTGATAAAATAGTGAAGAGTAGAGACATCACACTGGCAACCAAGATCCGCATAGTCAAAGCAATGGTATTCCCCATAGTCACCAACGGATGTGAGAGTTGGACCATAGGGAAGGCTGAGTGAAGGAAGATAGATGCTTTTGAACTGTGGTGCTGGAGGAAAGTTCTGAGAGTGCCTTGGAATGCGAAAAGCTTCAGGGCCCTTCCTTTATTATTATTATTATTAACTTTATTTATACCCCGCTAACATCTCCCGAAGGACTCGATGCAGCTTACAAAGGCCAAGGCCGCCAACAAAACAACAACATAACAATACAGCAATAAAACTCATAAAGCAAACAATAAACATCAAGCAAAAAATAAAACACTAAAAACAATGACACCATGACGTATTTAAAACCTAAGGCCGGGCCAATGTAATGAACAAAATTTAAAAGTGCTAGACGTGACAGGTGAAATGTAGAGTTTTTGAAGGTAGGTGCAATGTGCAGACAATCCTAACTCTCTAACAAAGTGCATTTGGGATATGATGCTAGGAGTTTCCTATTCTGGAAAGGCACACTGGAACAGCCAAGTCTTCAGGCTCTTCCTAAAGACTGCCAACGTTGGGGCTTGTCTAATGTCCTTGGGGAGAGAGTTCCAGAGTCGGGGGGCCACCACAGAGAAGGCCCTGTCCCTCGTCCCCACCAAACGCGCTTGCGATGCAGGTGGGATCGTGAGCAGGGCCTCTCCAGATGATGGAAGGGATCGTGTGGGTTCATATATGGAGATGCGGTCACGCTTAAGCGGCTGAGGGGGGAAAGAAAGGGGCCTAAGGCTGTTAGGAATTGTGGGAGTTGGAGTCCAAAACTCCAGGAGGGCCAAAGTTTGCCCATGCCTGATATAACTCCTCCTGAAGAAGCTGGCACTTGAAGTTATAAGCCAAGAGAGTATGGATGGCTTCTCTACACACTCCAGCAAATAGCCATTGCCCCTTTTTACTGTTTCTCAATTTAAATTGACAGACTTTTGAGGTAGTTTGGATTTTTAAAAAAGCCGAGGAAATCTTATGACTGAGTCGTGCCTAGTGTCTGCCTCAGGGCCCTTCCACACAGCACTATATCCCAGAATATAAAGACTGAAAATCCCACAATATCTGCTTTGAACTGTGTTATGTGGGATTTCCTGCCTTGATATTCTGAGATATAGGGCAGTGTGGAAGGGCCCTCAGTGCCATTTTGAGGCCTGGCTGCTTTCACACAGACATCACACTCCTCTTAAGATTGAAAAACTGGACTGTTGTGAGGGCAGAAAATCCTTGAACTGGGTTATCTGAGTCCACACTCAGATAATGGTGGATTTCCTGCCTTGATATTCTGTGATATAGGGCTGTGTGGAAGGGCCCTCAGTACCATTTTGAGGCCTGGCTGCTTTCACACAAATTTCATATGTCTATGTTTGAAAAATTGGACCATTGTGAGGGCTGTACTGCATTAGTTTCTGATATATGACTGAAATATAGAAGGTTGGAGCCATATTAGTAATTGGAGAAGGTATTAGCAACCTAGTTGGTGGGTTCACCATTATAGAAGTACACACACAGGGCCAGGTTTGAAATAGCCTCATGAAAATGGCATCTGAGGGCATTCTTGAGGCAATCACTAGACTGACAAATTGGCCGCCTTTTAGATTGCCAGAACAAAATAAGGCCAGTGGTCAGCAATGAAAATAAAATATCTCGCTGCCAATGAAGTAATAATCTCAGCGGGAACTTTGCGGAGAAAGGTTGAGGAAAATATCTTGGCTGAAACAAATAAATAATAGGTGGGAAACTCAGGCCTTTCCACCAGAGAGGTGTATGTATGATATGTGCGTGTGTGTATACACACACACACACACATATATATATAGACTAGCTGTACCCGCCACGCTTTGCTGTGGCCAACCTTCTCTCTTTCTCTCCTTCTTTCCCTCCTTCCTTCACTCCCTCTTTCCTTTCTTCCCATCTTTCCATCTCTTCTTCCTTCCTTCTCTATCTCTTTCCTTCCTTTCCCCCTTTTCTTTCTCTTCTGCTGTCTCGCTTTTCTTCCTTCTCTCTTTCCTTCTTTCCTTCCTTCCCTCTTTTTCTACATTTCCCCCTTCCTTCGCTCCCTCTTTCCTTCCTTCTTTCCCTTTTTTTCTTTCCCTATCTCTTTCCTACCTTCTCTAACTTTCCTTCCCCCTTTTTCTTTCCTTCCCTCTTTCTCTCCTTTCTTCCTTCTCTGCCTCTTTTCTTCCATTCTTCTCTCTTTGCTTCCATACTTCTTTCTCCCTTTCCTTCTTTCTTTCCCTCCCTCTTTTCTTTTTCTTTCTTTCTTTTRTTTCTCCCCTTCCCTCCCTCTTTCTTCCCTTTTTTCTATATTGTCATTTACCTTTTCGTCATTTAGCTTTTTGGGGCATTTTAAGTCCCTTCTGCTGTGTTTTTCAGTGTTTTATGAGTGAAATACATATTGGGTTGTTAGGTGTATTGTGTCCAAATTTGGTGTCAATTCCGCCAGTGGTTTTTGAGTTCTGTTAATCCCACAAACAAACATTACATTTTTATTTATATAGATATACATACACACACATATGTGTGTGTAGAAGAGGTAGGAAAATTGCCTCGTTCTTTAATATGCTGTGATCTTAGGCCCCTTATACACTGCCATATAATCCAAATTATCAAATTATTATCTGATTTGAACTGGATCATATGAGTCTACAGCACTACCATAAAATCCAGCTCAAAGCAGATAATCTGGATTTTACATGACAGTGTAGAAGGGCCCTTAAGGAACATTTAAAATAGTGACTTACATTTGTATATAAATTCTAATTTGTTGACTTAATGCTTTCAATCATTTAAATCTAAATATATTTCAAACTCCTCTCTAGTTAAGAAGATACCAGTTAATGCAAAAAGAAAATTAGTGTTTAGTGGAGGAGGCTGTATAATGATTTCTCATATTTGTGGCAATTTTGTGTAGAACATTTTAATCAAGAGCTGCGGTGGCGCAGTGGGTTAAACCTGAAGGTCAGTGGTTCGAATCTGTGAGACTGGGTGAGTTTCCGTCTATCAGCTCCAGCTTCCCATGTGGGGACATGAGAGAAGTCTCCCTTGGACAATGTCTCTGCAGATGGCCAATTTTCTCACATCAGAAGCAACTTGCAGTTTCTCAAGTTGCTTCTGACACAATTATTTTTAAAAAATGACATTTAGTTCTTCCAATACACTTAGGAAATTATGATTTTGCATTAAGTGATTCACTTTCAATGGGTACACATGTAGCACACATAGTTTATTGCTTAACATCTCTGATTCTTCTCCAGTAGACAAATCCAATCTAAGAAACCACCCATGAAAAATGAGACCAAATCTTCTGAAACTGAAGGAAACTGCCTTGGTTTATCTTGACAGGAGTGGTGGTCTTCAAAAATTTCTGGATGACTGCAAACTATACAATGGTGATATTGAATATTCTTGAAAAATCAGAACTATTCTGATTAAATAAATATTTTCGTAATGTTAATGCTTCGAATTATTTGGTCTTACAGACTCAAAGCAGAGTTGTGCTGTGTTTCGTTTCCTAATACGAGTAAATCCATCTGATATTGTTGAATTGGATGCTGTCCTTGGAAACTATGTTATGCATGAACCTGTGAAAGCCACACGAATATTTAAGTCAGTAAGGAACCTTACATAATTTGAAAAAAACAAACAATTTAGAACTATACTAAACCATTATTTTCTCACAACGTGAATTGGATTTTGAATTGTAGGTATGTTTTACAGCAGTTCAGACACTGTCACTAATTCAGCAACTGCAGACTGAAGATCAGGTATGATTGCGTTGTTTTATTTATTTGTTTATTTATTTATTTACAGAATTTTTACCCCACCCTTCTCAACCCCTGAGGGGGGACTCAGAGCGGCTAACATTGGCAACAATTCGATGCCACAATAACAATAACAACAATATATAAACCATAAATATGTAATAGATTAAAAACAATAACATTAATTATACAGTCACATAGCTGTTTCCATTATCATAACAATCATGGTCCAATTCAATGTCCAAAGTGCCGCTGTGCCTACTAGCTGAAAGTCCAAAACCATGATTTCAATTTTTTCCTAAAGGAAAGGAGGGAGGATGCCAATCTAATCTTGCTGGAGAGCGAATTCCACAAGCGGGGAGTCACCACTGAGAAGGCCCTGTCCCTCGTCCCCACCAGACACATTTGCAAGGCCGGTGGGACTGAGAGCAGGACCCCCCCCCCCCGGTGGATCTTAAACTACGAGGTGGAATGTAGAGGGGGATACATTTAAACAAACAAGCTGGGCCAGAGCCGTATAGGGATTTATAGGCCAAGACCAGCACTTTTAGAGATTATGATCGAAAATAGAATCATTTGTATTTAGAACATAGCTTCTTACTCCTACTTTTCTTTTTAGTTTGGTGCACTATCTTGTCCTTGGACAGAACCCCATTATAATAAACTATGTCAAAGTTAAAAATTAGATAAGTAAAATAAAGCAATTCCTACACATAGTAACTCATGTTCACACTTTTCCGTTTTTGCATGAGGGTCACAGATTGCTCTGCATGAACATGTATGGAAATACATCTATTGCTGAACTCAGTGTTAGAACAATAGAGGCCAACAGCGCCCCCAAAACAAAAACATCAAAGGAAATAATAAGTCTGCTTGGAATACCCAGTGCAATACTTTACATTTCTTATGGCTATCTTGTAACCTTCATAGTGAGGTACAGGTTATATATGGGTAGAGAAGAAACAAAGAAACAATGCACATTCTGCTGGGGGAAAAGAACCCATAATAAATAAAATTATTGTTGTTGTTGTTGTTGTTGTTGGTGGTGGTGGTGGTAACAGTTCAATGTTGGCTTTGAATGAGCACCACTATCAGTTGACCCTTGAACCAATTAATGTCCTATCCAGTTTGTCATGAAGGTGACAACCCTTTGGTTTTTGAAGCCAATTGTCTCAACTTCCTCAAATTAAAAAGGAAGCATATCATGCCTATTAAACAAAAGAATGGAGAGTGGATAAAACCAACAATAAGGTAATCTGAGAATCAACATTCATTCCTTTATATCTGGGCAGTGGATAGGAGACAAAGCCTTGGTGTCCAATACAGTATCTGCCATGTAGGGCCAACTGCAAAAGCCAGGCAAACTACTTCAAAGAAACTCCCAACAATCTGCACATTTTTGAGATCTGAAAGGAGAACAATGCAGTTGGTGTAACAACAGTACTCCTTCCCCCATGGTTTAGGCTTCCAGGATGCAAAAGAGGATCTGTAGTAGCTGAGGATGAAGGTCTTAGATAAGATGTCTACTTCCACTCAGACGTTAGATCTTAATCGAGAGAATACAGCAGCAAATTGTTAAAATTTAACTGTAACATGGATATATTGGGAATTATAAGTGCTTTGAGTCTACTCATATCAATCATATATTCATTGGCTAGATTTAACTATGTGAGTACTCAATAGAGATCATAATACTAGCCGGTTGTATAAAATAGTGTTTAAAACATTAGCAATAACAAATTTCGGATACCTAGCAAAAATACTGTGAAAAGTACACATTATTAGATGTTTATGGCATTCACGGTGGAACCTTTTATAGACAACCCATAACTTGCAATGAGGATGAAGAAAGCATGAAGACTGCATTGTATATTCTTACTCTAAGGAATGAGAGCCATGCTTTCCAAAGAAAATGTTGAGATAAAATACTGTCTTTGGGCATAGGTTATTTATTTGGGTAAACTTACCAACATTTGTTTTCCTAAATAGAATCCCATGTTTTACAATAAAAACAAATCAATGAAATTTGTTTCAAAACATTAAAAGATTACATTGTTAAGAGCTAGCACAAAACTTCAATACTAAAAGCAACAATTAAAATACAACATAGCAGTAAATTCCTCCTAGAAGAAGAAGGCCTCCAGTCTGATGTACATATCACAAATTTATAAACTACTTCTTAAAATAATATAGCCCAGTGACAACTCCAGCTCCACCAGTAAGGCCTAATCCATCTGCCAGTCCAAAAAAAAGTAGTCCTACAGGTGTCAAATAAAACTATAAATGACTGGTTTTCAAGAGGAATAGTTTTTTGAATTTCTTTCAGCATAAAAAATGGAAAAGGTGGGAGAAGAATCTAGTAACATTTCTGAGACCAACTCAATGTTGCTACTAGAGCCACTGCCCATACCCCGCCGTTTCCCTTTGTATGCTATTACTGCCTTGAACCTACCTTAGGGAATGCTCATATAAAATATGTATCTTAAGGAGACATAAAAGTTACTTGTCTGTGTCTACTGCAATGGAATTCCATATAAGGAGTCCAAAACACTTATTGTAACTAAGGGCCCATCTAGGCAGTACCTTCATGCCAGGAGCTCCTGCAGCAAAGAGGAGGGTAGCCAGAAACCATTCCCTGTAAACACTGAAGCAATCTCTACAAAAGGCAAAAAACGTGAGGTTTTCAGGTGTGGGAATATAATGGTTTTGAGCCAAATGTCCACATCTCTTCATATCTGTACATCCTTGCAATCGGAAAACACTGGATTTTTTTCAATCTGGGTTTGTTCCCAGGTTTTAGATGCTTGTTCCTGATTGTTTGGTTTCGAAAAATAAGGTGACACTTGAGTAGAACACGAAAACTTTGTTTGTGTGCCAGAAACTTCATGAAATATCTGGAAGGCACAGTTTTTTCTGGCCAGAACTTTTGCAGTGATTTGCTGCAGTGACTCTCTGCATATCCACATCTTGAGGTTTTTTTAAAAAAAACTGCTGAAGTTTCTGGTGGAAATCCCACATCAGCCATCTTGGGAGCCTCTAAATCTTGCAATAAAGTATCAAGTCTGGACAACAGAGGCAAAAATCCTGGGACCAACAGGTCTATATGTCGACCTCTTCTGAAGTCCTGGGGGTTTTTTGCCCCTGTTTAAAACCCGCGATTTAGTGCTGTCTGGAAGCACCTTAAGGCACCCTTTGAGGACATGAAATGCCTCAAAAGTAGTTCTGTTGAGGGTGAAATAAAGATGAAATAAATGTGGTGGGGCAATCCTAAGGTAACTAGTCCCAATTTGTGCAGACCTGCCTCAGTAAGTTAATGGTAGCCAGAGCTTCCCATCGCTGTAGCTTTCTGCCCAAAGCTGAAGGATATGTCCACATGCCTTTTTATATAATAAGGTTGTTGCGTCTCTTCATTTATAATCAACATCATCTTTTCTTTCTTTCCTTAGATAAATATAGTGCTGAAATTAACACATTTACCTTCCCTGCCTAGTTATGTTCTCAGCCTTTGCAAATTTCCATTTGACTATACTACTCAAAGATTTTATATGTTAGAGGGAATAGTGGTTGCAATGACTACTGTGACAAAGTATACACAAGGAGCAAGATTTGTTTGTTCTGATGAAGCATGTCAGCTTTCTGAAGGTACACAAACTGTACTAAATTACTTATGCAAAATCTTATGGCGATACATGGACTGTTGGGAATGTATCTGTAAAATGATAAATATAAACATGATTTCCCAAAACGAATTGGCATTGATATTGAAAGCAAGTTAGCATTCAAACCCAGTGCATAGATATACCTATTGGTTATGTCTATTCATGATAACATATCTTTCCATAAATCCTCCCCCGTATGAATCACTTGCCTATTACTTCATTCAGTCATAGAATTTTAAATGGTCAACAGATAGCGTTCTAGTATATAGTTCAAAACTTTGAATATTATTTTCCATGTCACCTTTTAACCATATGCACACTGTCTCTGTGTGGGTGAACATGTCTGAGCAGGCAACACACTTCACAGCCAACGGAGGCCCCTGCAATTAAGACAAAAACTGTCTGCTGAGAGACTCAAAAATGAGTTGCCATGTTTTCCAGCATTTTAATTAATTGAATGGCATCATCTTGTTTATTTTCTGGTATTTAATTAAGTAGAATTTAAAAGTTACAAAATTTAACCTCATATTAAAGTTTGGAAAACTAACTATTATATATTTCTCCTAGGGTTTCAGTATATAAGAGTGCACACTCCCGGGGCTACAGAATCTGCAACACTAAGAAATGATTTTGTTTGTAGTTTATGTACCTCGCCACTGAGAGAAGACATGAAATGTCGAGTACTTGGTGGTAAAATTATATACTGTTACTGTAACCTAAATTATATTGTTCTGATGGATACAAATTTTAATATGGGGAGGGGTGCTATTGGTTAAGTAGGCAAGGAGAAAAAAAGGAGTGAGTACATACTTCTAAAAAAAATCTCCTGTCTGTGTTAAGCCTTCAACAGGACCACATTTTAAAGAAATCTTATGCAAGAACTATTGAACAGAAGAACAAACTTCCTTAGAGCAAATGGGTTGGGATGGTCTTTGATTCAATTTAAAAACATGTTCTATATAAATAAATCATTTTGATGTTTTTAAGATAAACAAGTGGCTGAACTGATTGACAGTAAAGCAACTTCTGCTTTCCAAGGATTTTCCACCAGAAAAAGACACTTAAGATTTCAATCTTTCACAGTGTTTCTAAGAGGTAATTAGATGTTTAATTTAAAACATACATATTATGTAACTGAGATATATGGCATCATTTCAGATATCAATATAGAATGTTCAACAACAATTGGTCAGAATAAATATTTTGCTTCCACAGTATATATACATCTGAAAGAAAATGTGAAATTTAGTTTACTTTATTTCAGTACATTCTATATATATATATAATATATATATATATATATAGAGAGAGAGAGAGAGAGAGAGAGAGTATAATTTTGAATAGTTCATTAATTACTAGCAAGGGCATGAATTCTATTAAATAAGCAGTGCCTTTTCTACTGTAGTGGTAGTTTCCCTTTGTCACATTTTAACTTCCTCCTTTCAGCTTCCTCTGATCAAATTGTTCTGTGACATCCTGCAACATCCTTCCTCATTTAGCTGTTTCTCTCATGATCTCAACCATCTCTGGTTTCCATAATTCAATTGCACAAAATAAAGGAAAAGAAAAACAAAACAGAAGAGCTTAAACTATGGACTGATTAACCTACACATATACACTTAACTATTGCTTGATGCCACTGTAAACTAGCTTTATTTTCTTTCATCTTTGCTTTCTTTTCTTATCAAAAGAGTTTCCTACATTTTAAAAACTTGATATTTGCAATGTGAAAGTGGGTCAGGCAGTTGGTATAACAACTGAGCAGGACTAAATAAGCTTCCTGGTTTTCCAGGATACTGTAAGCAGGAAACAAGTGAGATGGCAGCTAGAGTGATGTTGGTGGAAAAGTCAATCTAACAGATTATATCCCGCCTAAAGGACAGCACTGTGGCACTGATAGTGGCAAATAATCGACTTATTGTCTCGCTGTAGCTGCACTATGTTGCCCAATGGAGCTTCTCAGGTGACTTAAGAACTATTATGTGATGGAGGATCTGCTGGATCCAGAACCCTTTAAGTCACCTGACAGAACTCCAGATCGGGCGTGGTACCTTCACCAGCCTAGATGTTGTGGTGATGCAAGAGGTTAAACCGCTAAGCTGTTGAACTTGCTGACTGTTAGGTTGGCAGTTTGAATCTGTGGGACAGGGTGAGCTCCTGCTGTTAGCCCAAGCTTCTGCCAACGTAGCAGTTAGAAAACATGCAAATGTGAGTAGATCAATAGGTACCGTCTTTGCTGGAAGGTAAATGGCACTCCATGCAACCATAGAATCATAGACTCATAGAGTTGGAAGAGACTCCATGGGCCATCAAGTCTAACCCCCTGCCAAGAAGCAGGAAAATCACATTCAAAGCACCCCTGACAGAAAGCCATCCAGCCTCTACTTAAAAGTCTCCAAAGAAGGAGGCTCCACCATACTCCAGGCCAGAGAGTTCTACTGCTGAACGGCTCTCACAGTTAGGAAGTTCATGAACTAGGAGGTGTCTACGGACAACGCAGGCTCTTCGGCTTAGAAATGAAGATGAGCACCACCCACAGAGCCACAGATGAGCACCACCACCCCACCCCCCATCCCACCCTCCAGAGTCAGAGATGAAAGGGGAAGCCTTTACCTTTATCTATTTCATTGTTTCTAGACATTGAATGATTGCCTTTGTGTCTCTATATGCTGGAATCCCCTCGGGAAGATAACACCGAATACAAATACATTATTATTATTATTACTACTATTTGATTATTTGATTATTGGTTTCACAAGGAGCAAAAAAGGAAAAATGTCCACAAGCAGAGGAATAAGAAAAAAAATTGCATCCTACTTTCAGCTGACTGGAGGAAATAGCAGGGTTTTGGAAATAGAAGATATATCTGTCACCCCCATGAAGATTGTTTTGCCTAATACTAAATGTCTGTGCACCTGGGATTTTTTTTTACAGATGAACTGTGCAATAAAATGAAAATAGGGAACATATACAAAGTTATAGGAATTCCAGTCTGTATGCAGAACTCTTCACAAGTAGCACTTTGCTTAGAAGCCAACAGAGTAGATTATCCTACCATAATAGGTAAGAAAAGAGAATACTGAGAAGAAATGATTTGGTTTTCAGTTTATGATTTTAATTACAATTATGATTTTAATTATAGGGTATTCAACAAACAAATGGAACATGAATTAACACACATGCATATACTTTTGATATGGTTGAAATCACCCTAGTCCATCATGAAATCAGTTGCTGAAAATCTAAAGATTGTTAGTCCCAACTAGAATAGACACACCAAATCAACTACATTTACATAGCTTTTGATTTATAAGGTCACATTAATTCCGTGAGTCTGATGGAGGCCAAGGGGAATTAGAACAAATAATTTTAATAATTCTGTTTCATGTTATTTCTCTTTTAATTCAACAGCTTTAACAATGCTATTCAGAATTTATTTCTGATATTACTATGTCTGCTGCTTCAGACAGAATGCAAAAGACAAGAATGTATCACAATTCATTTCATTCTCTCTTCCTCCAGATGAAAAACACAGACAGAGAGTGCCCTCTACCTATTTATTTGTGATCTAACATCAGTTAAATTATTTTAACACCAAATGACTTTTATGTTACTCTGGTTATCAGAACTATGTCTTCTCCAGATTGTCTTGTATCTGTTTTGATAGTAATAGACTTTGCTAATTGTTTTTCTTTCCTCTTTTTTGCAGTTACTTTCGTTTCCATTGTCAATTGCTTTGGAAATCCTATGTGAAAACTCAACACACACAAAAATAGATTAATTAAATAAACAAACTATATTTTGTTCTTAATGTCACAGATTTAAAAAATCTTCTTGCATCTTAAATCCTTGGCAACTTATAATTTGCTTGGTTAATAATTTATTGAAGTTGCCTATCAATGCACAATATAGCACACTTTCATGTATATCATATATCTTTTTATGTGTATATATGTGTGTATGTGATTTAAAACAAAACAGACAAAAATTTGTTCTGGATCCTAGTGGTATGCAGGTATGCAGACTTTGTATCTGTCTGTCTATCTACTAATTAACAAAGGAACATAATAAATTCCATAACTTCAAAATTACTGGAAATTTTACTTCTCTGGCTGACCTTAAGTATTCCCTCTGGTGCAAGAGGTTTTTCAGTCAAAAGGAACAGAATCTAGCCTCTCATCTATATGTTTCTGGGCTGGGCTCAATGCAACCTTTTCCTCCCCCGCCTCTTCTGCACTTAACCTTGGAATAAATGTTGTTTTGTCTCCTCATACTACCCAATACGTATTACTACTGGGTCTCCCAACCAATTCATCTACAATCAATACAGTACAGCATTTGGGATCAAGGTGGTAGAATAATCTGAATGAAATAGTCAGAATACTCCCGTTGTCATGTAACTCTGGATACACCCGTAATTTGTAGAAAAAAATTTTTTTGTTTTATTTTAATCAGGTTCTTGTTGCATCAGTGAAAAATTTAAGCATCTGATTTCTTTGACTTCAAACTCATATTGGAGATTCACAGCTGTTCTAGCCAATACTTTTGCTTCACAAGTTGTCCCAGCAGGCATTTACAACCATCTCAAACTGGCTATATTGCTGAGTCTAGTACAGACAACTGACAGAGACGATGCAACAGGTTATGTGGATCTTTTGGCCATGACAAATGAGTCTTTAATATTAGAAAGGTATCTGTGTCTCCTTTCATTAATAAATAGATACCCTTTCCTTTTGGTGACAGGATGAAAGTAGCTGTATGGTATTCTTCCCTGCTCCCAAAAAAAGCATTGTGCAAAAAATGTGTTGTTATTGTAAATTTAATTTCTAATGCATTTATTCTATCCTTTATTGTTTACGTAATTAGAATGCGATAAACTATTGTACACGATTATTTATCCCATGATGAGAATTGTTATTCAGTTGAAAAAGATGTAAGCTTGAGACATATAAAAACAGACCCTGGTATTGTTTACACCAATAAAATAATCCAGCTTTAATTCAGATTATTCTTCTCTGGAGCTGTCCAGTATTCCCGCCAAAGGTGAGCAGGTAGATCAGAGCCTTGACTTTTTTCTCAGGGCTGCTGAAACATCAATAATGGCATCCCTGCTGTGCAACTCCTCAGCAGTCCTGCTTGCAAAGTCTCTTGTAAGAATGAGTCACACAGCCATAAGATCTGTTGGAGCTGTTTGCAATTTGTAATGTAGATTTCAAAGTATGTATGTATGTATGTATGTTTAAAATGCAGTAGCTATGTGCCGAGTGTATTCCTGTGTGGAAAGAGTTAACTGAACCATGGAGGGAATGGCATTCATAGAGAGGTCATAAATCAAGTGTATAGAACAAATGGACACAGTGTTGTGCCTCGTACATCATACGTCACTCTGGAATGCAGGAGGTGTGGACTAGTACTGATAACAGTGTGTTTGCGATGTTACTCAGATGGGAAAGGAGCAAGTTTACGATGTGCTGAGTGTTAAGTAGCTTCTAATGTATATAGCTGCAAAATAGTTTATAGCCTAAGGTGGCTGTGATCGATCTGTTCCTGCCTTGCTGTGCGGCTGATGTCACCGACAAGATCAACAGCCCACTGGCCCCTTCACCATTGACCTCATGGGTGAGCACTTGTTTTTACCTCAGAGAAAGTGACTTTGCAAGCAATGGTCTGCTGGGGAGGTACTTAACGAGGAAGGCAATGGTGATGCTTCCCAAGGAGAAAGACACTGGTTATTTTGTCTTTTTAGTAGTGAAAAACACTACGCATTTTTAAAAAATGTGACACCACCTACCAATCTTGCCAACTCTTGCCCAACAAAGGGACAGTGTTAAACCAGAGAGACACAGTTTAAAAATAGGTTTTTTTCCTCAAAACTGCAGAGTAATAAGTTTTTTAAAAACCAACTAAAACCAAGAAAGTACTTCGCTGTTAAAACTGCAGTATGTTGCGTCCCCCTATAGTACCAGAATAGAGGTAGGAATTGATTTTTCTGGTGTAGACAACCCCATATTTTCTTCCAGTATACTGTAGATTTATTAATGAGTTATCTATTTTACCCCTCAACTAGACTTATGAATTACAGCATTTGTCTTGTGCCCCGGGGAATTAGACACATTTCATCTAGTGGTATTTTCCCTACCGTATCAAAAGATAAACATGGAACTGGAACTGCTAGCATTCAGGCAAATAGTGCTTTACTGGCCAAAGGTGGAATATGCTTCATTGGAGAACTATCTTCTCATAAGAAGGATAAACTCGAACAGTTGCAGTCAGGTAGGTGAACAAATCCTTATATGTATTCAAATCAATGTTCCTTAACCTAGTGTACTCTCAATGTATATTACATTATAAGTTGAGAAAGGTTACAACTCGGGAAAGAATGAACCAAACACAGTTTCTGAAATGATTCATATGCACCTTTTCTCGAATACCTCGAATACCAGGAAGACTAATCTGCATAGGCTATATACCTCAGAGCTGATCTGGGGAAGGGTCACTCTTTATCATATTAAAAATCTTTCAGTGCAACTTAAGAAAGAAAAAATAACTACTGCATTTATGATTACTACAAAAAAAAAAACCCACAAAAGTAAATGAGCCTGAGTTGACTTCCATGGTAGACCAGAGATATGAACCCTACATTTTAATGTTTATTTGCTGTGCAACGTTTCACTGGACAGATCTACTGACCTTATCGAATGATATTCTGACTGTAGAAGTTTATCTTATCTGAATGTATGGTCATGCTTTGTATTAGGCTCACTGAGCAGCACTTTATGTGCAGTTACATGCACCAATGACTGGAAAAAATCAACGACATTTTTCAAAAGTTTATTTTGTACAATTCTGCAAAAGTATATTCATGCATATTTTCTTGGTATCACACTGGAATTAAACCTTGATGGTTACACATATGTCCAAATAAAATAAAAATAGAAGGACGGAGAGGTTTCTATTTTATTCTACTTTTTAAATACCTTCTCCTTTTATTTGTTATTTATTTTATTTGTTATTACAATAGAGAATAGATCATAATTTTGTACAAAACATATAAGTTCTTTGATTAAATTGTGTAGAGCAATCTGTGCAGTGAGGGTAAATTGGATTGGACAAGTAAATAAAAATTTTAATCCCCCCCCCTTAAATATTTTAATATATTGACTACTAGCCACTCCCTGCCATGTGTTGAGGTGGCCCAGTCTGGCGAGCTGCAAACAAAAAGTAATGAGAAAGTGTTGGTTTCTAATATATGTAATTCCTTTATGCTTGTGAGTAAACAGTATTTCTTGGCATTGCAGTCCTATATGCCAAATTTGGTTCAATTCCATTGTTGCCAGAGTTCAAAATGCTCTTTGATTGTAGGTGAACTATATATCCTAGCAACTACAACTCCCAAATGACAAAATAAATTTTTTGACACCTACTAACCCACTTCTTGGGTTAGTAGATGTCTTGTGGCCAAATTTGGTGGCAATTAATCCAGCAGTTTTTGAGTTATGATGTCACTCAAAACGAACAGAGCATTTATATATAGAGAGATAAGTAGGGTAAGTGTGTGCTACTCAAAGTGTTAATTACTGGACCAGTGGAAATCCACAAGTTTCCAGGAAAGAAAAAGCTGGATCCAATGGGCACAAATGTGTCCAAATCTTTGACACATTGGGAGAAATCTCTGCCAGGCCCCAACATCAGATACCTTAAGAAGCACCAGTGTAAGATATTATTTGTCCAGTTTTTGGTCTGTTTCTTGGATTTGTCCTTAATTTACATGTGCTGCTACAGTATATATAAATAAGATTTCAAAAGAAAAAAATGAATAGAGATTGCCAAGGAAATTAGTGAAATTGTTGACCTAGTACCTTCCTCAGCTGAGCTTTCTAGAGATAGAAAGCCATGATTGCATCAAAAAATAGCAGATAACCTTAAACTGCAGAAGCATTGCAATCTGAAAATACATTATGTGAACTTTATCTAAGAAAAAGGATGTTACATAGTTTACGTTAGTCTAAGCAATATTTATAGAGAGATCTAAAAGACATCTTAAAAGTGTTCTCAATTGGTTCAAGTGCTAGAGAACAGAACAACTACCATATACATCTCTGGGAAAAAGTATGGTGAAGAAACTGATCAGCAAGTTACTCTTCCTATTCATACCAGTTTTTGGTCATTCATTGATGTGGATTTTTCTTCTTCCAAAAAGCATGTTCAAAAGGATACTCTTCTAATTGGCCAAATGGTGAGTCCTAAACTTTGATGTATTATTGTACCATATTAATACTTCTTCGAATGAAATTGTTGATTTGCGGATATTTCCTGAAATAGGTTGGGCAATTGTGGCATGTGTCTGAGGCAATTTATTTTTCACCTGGAAGACCAAGTTCTAAGTGAATACAAGCAACCTATTCCTTGAAGTGCCTATTAAATCGATCAGATAACATCCTAAATGAAACTTTCAGAAGACATGCTTCTCTAAGGAAAGAAAATGGAAATTTACCATATTTTTCAGATATCTCTCACTATAAAATAAAAGGCATTTTCATTGTTATCATATGGTAACATTCTATTATAAAATATTACTTTTGTTTTTGTTTTGATTAGGACTTGAACTCTATTTCAGCTAATCTTGTTGATGCTTTTGGACTTTTGATACACTGCAATGAAGCACCATTTTGCAATCCAGTTCTCCCTATTGCAAATTTCATTTTTAAAAAAGCTATTCAACCAGAAGAAGATTATAACATGCTCCAACAGTTTACAACACAAGATTATGAGGAGGTAATTAACATTAACACTGAGCCCCCAGTGGCGCAGAGGGTTATAGCGCTAAGCTGCTGAACTCGCTGACCGAAAGGTCACAGGTTCGAATCCAGGGAGCGGCATGAGCTCCCACTGTTAGCCCCAGCTTCTGCCAACCTAGCAGTTCAAAAACATGCAAATGTGAGTAGATCAATAGGTACTGCTCCAGTGGGAAGGTAATGGCGCTTCATGCAGTCATGCCGGCTACATTACCTTGGAGGTGTCTACAGACAACACCGGCTCTTCGGCTGAGAAATGGAGATGAGCACCAACTCACAGAGTCGGACACAACTGGACTTAATATCAGGGGAAACCGTTTACCTTAATTAACATTAGCAATTATAACAAAATAAAAACAATTTGATAATGGTTCCAGCAGTTGTGTGATGCAATGTTCCTGAATATTTTTTTATCATTTTAATTTCACTCCTGCTTCAGATGAAACCCAGTTTATTTTGACTGAATGAGATGTAAAATATCATTTTTTCCCTTTTATAATTTATTCAGTTAAGAAGATTTTGGTCTCTGTGGTCCCAAACAAGAATGATGCCTGTTACTTTTGAAATTATGTGAAACGCATCTCTTGTTTACAATTTGAGTGGCAAAACTGATTAGCTATGGAAAACTTTAAAAGTCTCGATATGTATCCATAAACAGGGACTCAAGAATATACCATAGTCAACAATCTTGGCTTACAGAATCATAAGAGTTGAAAAGAGGCTACAAAGGCCATCCAGTCCAACCCCCATCAAAGCATCCAGTCTCTGATTTAAAATCTCCAGGGGAAGACTCCAGGGGAAGACGCTCTGAGGCAGCATATTCCACTATCAAACAGCTTTTACCATCAGGAGGTTCTTCCTAATATTTAGGTGGAATTGCTTTTCCTATATTTTGATTCCGTTGCTCTGTGTCTTAGATTTTGGAGACGTAGAAAACAAGATTGGCCCCTCCTCAATGTGACATCCTTTCAAATATTTAACAATGGCTATCATGTCCCCTACCAACTTTCTCTTCTCCAAGCTAACATTATTGTTCCCCATATATCCAGCAACCTATAATTTCAAATGTAGGGAACTTGCACCCTCTTCTCAGCAATTGAAAATACTACCTCCAACTACCAGGTACCCTGATCATTATAATATTTATTTATACCCTGCGTTATTTCGCCCAATGGGGACTCAAAGAGGCTTATCATAAAAGCATCAACATAGCCATTTACCATATACAAGAGAGACACATGGTGACCCATAACGTCAGCCATAGCCTCAATTATTATTGGGATGCAACACTCCTGTCTGTCTCCCAGGAAGAACCACACAGTAAGGAGTCCAAAGTATAAACTACTACAATCAATTGTAGTCAATCCTGCAGATCATTTGATTGAAAGACAGTATATCACATTTTAAAATTATAATGTAGATGCTGCAATATTTGTTCAGATTTTAAAATTAATTACTTTGTAATGACAAAAGCATGTCAGACATAAATGGACATACGTTATTCATGTTTTCATACATGTTTTCTTATATGTACTTCAGGTGCAGACAACTTCCCAGACCCACACTACACAGTCTCACTGGCCTTAGGATTGCCAAGCTGCTTGGGTTAGATGGGTTTTTCTGTTTTTAGGCATGACACCTGGTGTCCATTTGGATTATTGGATGGCTTGTATTCCAAGTTTTAGTTTTCAAATTCTTTCTGGTAACTGATATGGATGAAAATGTGGTCACTATTCTGTCCAATTGGTTAGCTAAAAGCAAACTTATTATTGCCTTTCAGTAAACTAAATGAACAATAAGGCAGGTAGAGAAGAGGAAAAACAGTTGCACGAAGTACAAGGAAAAAGAATAGTGTAGGTCTAATCTAAAGCAGAGAGAAAACAATATTAAAAAATTAATAAAGAATGCTGTACAATTAAAATACCTGTGTTTGTTATGTATTCTAATTTTATTCTTTTTTTTTCAGTTCCTTGCTTTTTCAAGGAACTTGCATGTGGAACTCTCTCCAGAAGCAGAAAATATGATTCACGGCTACTATTTAGCAAGTCGCAGAGTCAGAGCATTTCCCATTATTGGATCAAACCTCTCACCAACAGCACTGAGTATCTTGTAAGATTTCGATTACATGTTAAAAATCATATGGTTTTGGAGGACGAATGGTGATGTCTGCATTATAGTTTACTCTAGAAAACAATAAAGAGCATTATGGTAATTTACATGTTCTGTTTGGCATATAATTGCAATGATTTTGTGGATTCCTGATCATTCCTTAGACACGCCTGATGATTGTGCAGATGGAGTCAACTGAAGCGTATTAGTCTTTTTGAATATTTGAGGAAGTAGTTTCTCTATAAACATTTTCCATGTGTGCTAGAAATAAAGTACAGGCAGCTGACCTGTTTACACTATGCAAAGGCATGTATGACCTCTACATACATGATTGGACAGTATTTTCATAACTATATAGTATGCATGTCAACATGGTTGCGATGTAGTGTATAGATCATATAAGATTCCTTAGCAACTAGCACTTTCAGTTCCTAAGGAAACTAGACTGCTGAAGTTTGCCAATCTGATTTAAAATTAACAATTAAATGTACTTGCTTCTATTTTAGGATTTCACTGTCAGAAGCACATGCTAAACTGAGTTTAAGAACAAAAGTACTTGAAGAAGATGTTTTGATTGCTGTGCTATTATTTGAATCATCTCTTACTTTAAAACAAGGTAAAATCTTCCATTTCAAGCAGAACAGTTTTTCATAAATATTACAGAGTTCATATATGGTAATATCATCTATCAGGTTTTTTTACGTTTAAGTATAAAGCACAGCTTCAAATATAAAGAGCTACTTAATTTTTTAATATGCTCACTTTTCAAGAGGTAGTGACATTACCTCTTGAAAAGACTACAGTAGAAGTTGGTGGCAAAATAAAGACACC
The DNA here is from genome assembly GCF_025583915.1 of Anolis sagrei ordinatus. NCBI lineage: Eukaryota > Metazoa > Chordata > Lepidosauria > Squamata > Anolidae > Anolis > Anolis sagrei. The sequence continues at coordinate 207,186,368 of NW_026847438.1, forward strand.
TGACAGCATTTGGATGAAATATAAAAAGTATAATAAAGGGTCCATTTCCCTCAGAAACGTTCCAGTATGAGCTCCTATACAGGCATGGGCAAACTTGGGCCCTCCAGGTATTTTGTATTTCAACTCCCAGAAATCCCAGCTAGATTACTGGATGTTAGGAAATGTGGGAGTTGAAGTCCAAAACACCTGAAGGGCCGAAGTTTGCCCATGCCTATTCTATAGGCTCTGTGGTTCATTCAAAGTTGATTTTTGCTACATCCATACTGTGTACAATGTTCACAATTTGCACAAAAGATCGCAAATTACCTGGATATATATACTGTAATAAAAGTGGCTTTTAAGTTCAAGTATACTTAATCTAGTCATTCGTTCACTACAAAGACAACAGAAATGTTCCATCCTATCATAATTAGAGACCACTCTACCTACTTGGAGAGCTTCCAACCCCTAAAGCTTATGTTCAGGTCATGGGAAACTGTCCTGCGGGGAGGACATGTTATGGCAAAGATGAATACCTTTTCCGTCACATTCTTCTGTATTTTGATTGTGAGATGTTCACATGCATACTGAAAAGTCTCAATGCTTGGAAGAAATGATGTGAATTAACTTTTTTTGCTTTCCTTTAACAGGTGCTTCAGTATTTTATGTGTCTCCAAACCCTGTTTTTCCATTTGAATTTAACAGTGAGGATTCTCTGAATCAAAGAGATGTTTACTTGAAGCAGTGTCATCTACAACTGATGCAGTTCATTGCAACATATGGGCCTGCTACAAATGTTTTCAGTAATGAAGATTAACATCCCTTCAAATATGACTGTTTTGTTGCCTTTTTAAAGAATAAACCTGAAAGTGCAAGTTAATATCAATTTGAAAGTTTTTAATATTCAGCATAAATACTCAATTACGGAACCCTGTTGTCAGCAGTAAGAATTTCCCTTCCCTTTATTATACCGTGAAAAATAGGTTTTAATGTTCAGGCTTAATAATCAGCCACTAGAAGGCTACACCTAGCTATACTCCTTTGTTGTCATTATCCTCACATGGAAAGTAATATGGTTGAATAGAAGTTCCTTCCAGTTTGGAGACCAGTAATTGAATACTCATTCAGCATGGTTTTTTAACCAGTTATGGATCTATCCGAGTGTTCTCATATGTTTCACATTTAACCTGTTTGCTAATTTAAACATTGAATGCTTTCCTAAAATCTAGATAAATGGCATTTACAACCTTCCTGCCATCTACTAATCCAGCAACTGGATTGGGTGAAAAGATATAAGTTGCTTGGCAGGATTCTTTCTTGATATGCAAAAAAGACCTTTGGGATTATTGTGAATCCTAAACAAACAAGAGCCAACTGTGTGATGTTGCACAAAAATGTGAATGCAATTTTAGTTCATAGAAGCATAGCTTTACAATAAAAAGTAATACTAGTCCCTCTATATTCTGCCAGGCCTCACATGGAGAACTGTTCCATTCCGGGCGCCTCATTTTAAGGATATTGCCATACTGGTGAAGGTTCAGAGAAGGAGAACAAGTGTAAGAAGTATGGCCTGATCTCTTCCCCAAAGGATATGGCCAAGTCTAATGGTTTGAAGTTACAGGAAGGTGCAGTTTATTTAGACATTAGAAAGGGCTTCTGGACAGTAAGAGTGGCTCAGCAATGAAATCAATTGCCAAAATGGATAATAGGGGTCTCTGTATCTGGAGGTATTAAAAAAAAAAAAAGGCTGGGCAGCTGCCTATTATGAATGCTTTAACTGAAGATCCTGCACTGAGCAGGAGTTTGGACTAGATGACCCGTGAGGTCACTTCCAACTCTGTGATTCTGACTCTGTGATAGAGACTTTTTACATGAGCAAGAATCCTGATCTTATCACTTTATTGTGTCTTATGGAGAGTTTTCAACACAAGCAGGAATTTCCCTTCAATTACATTGCTTTATCTCTAAGGAAAGTGAAGGAGGAGGAAAGGACTAAGCACTTGCCTCTTCAAATGGTGATTCAACCATGCATGTAATCCATGAAGAGAGTTTATATTAATGAAGCAATGACTAGGGACAGAATTGCCATTTAGCTTGTGGCTGATACTGCTTTGGCTTTCCCGTTCCCTTCAGTATTAGTAAATAACTTCTTATTGTAGTAGTAATACCTTACCTACTAAACCATTTCATGTTTAGGAAAATATTAGAATTTAAAAGCATGCCTTTAGTTTCCTTCAATCATCTCATTCACACTAATTCCACCCCCCCAACCCCCCCCCAAAAAAACCCCCAGGTCAAACGATAAGATATGGAAGCATGAACAAGCATCCTTAAAGGATCCACATATGTCTCATATATCTTGAATCCTGTCATATTCTGCCTGTATTACATAAAGAGATATAAAAGAATAATGAAAAAGTCAATGAAGCATTGAAAACGTGAACAATTTATTTTCCGTATACTGATTGGCCAATACAGAGTGCAAAGAGAGTCAGTATTGCTAGGCAGCCCTTGGAAAAAAACACTGAAAAATATCGTCTTAGAAAAAGATGGAAAATAATCTGGCTTTCAAAACATCATAAATACCCATCTTGTCTCCTATGTCATCATTTGGGAGCCCCTCCCTCCAGTACCAACTACTGTTCTGGGACCAGAGTGAAGAGAGGGGGCCAGGATGACAGTTCCAACTTATTTCCTGCACTGTGGTAATAATATATTGTATATACATATAATATTGATAATATTATAATGTAATACAATATAATACTAATAATAATACATTATAATTATATATTTTATATTACATGTAATGTTACTAATAATATCACAGTATAATGGTGTAGTACAATATAGTAATATATAATACTAATATTGTACTATGGTAATAATACAATTTATTGTATTTACATATTACTTGTAAGCTGCTCTGAGTCCCATTCGGGGTGAGAAGAGCAGCATATAAATGCCGTAAATAAATAAATAAAACCATAACAGTGACAACAGTGGTTGTCTTTTTTTGTCACCCTGCCAAAAAAAGGAAATGGGCATGTCATATTAAGAAGCTTCAATCATCTTTCTATATCAGGCTAATAAAATTAATATGGTTATATATAAAGCAAACCCTCAGAATTTCTATGAATAGTAGCCTTTCAAAATATTTATATATTTAATGTTTTTCTTCTTCCTGGTGTCTGTAAACCACACAACTGGGTACTGAGAACTGCGCAGTCTCTCAGAATATTTTAGTATTATTAGGCAGGAAAAAGTTCTGGCAGTAACACCGCAACCCCCTCTCATGTCAATATATAAGTAATTGGTTGCCAGCAAATCCTCAGTTCTTTTCCCTCCACTGTGCAGCTGCCTCGGAAGGAACTTAAGTTTACATTAGAAATCTCAGCTTCATCTGGATTGTTAAGATGACGACCGAGTCTGACCAACTGACTTCTGACCAACTTTCCTCAGTTAGGACCAACTGTTGTTTAGTTTCTACATTTTAATTACCTCATTGCTACTTCCGATGTCTTCAACAACTCACTTCAAATGTTGTGAGAACTATAATGGTAAATTGCCAGACATGGATGGCCATTCTATGTGTCATTTATGTCTTGAAGAAGGGCATGTAGTGCAAAGTTGCACAATTTGCCAAGCCTACTCCTCAGTTGAGGAAGAATAGGGAGACAAGATTAAAATTGCTACTGCACGAGAAGCCTTTAGCTCCACAATCTCCTCTTGCCTTTGTAAAATCTGAAATTTAAGAGAGAGAAAAATCAGATTTAGAAAAACAAAAATACATAAATCTTGAACATGGAAATTGCATTTAAATGTGCAGAGTGTGTGCAGAAATTGCAAATATTTAAGCCCATTCTCTTCACATTTCAATGTGATGAATCTCTTTCTTAATTAAAAAGTGTATTGTTTATTTATAATTCATATACAGGCAGACCCCAGGTTACGAACAAGATAGGTTCTGTTGTATTTGTACGTAAGTCAAAAAAGGTACATTTTAAAGTGTGACTCCAGTATATATTCATAAGCATAAACTTTGGATGGGGTTAATACCCCTGTGGTGTTTGTTTTGCTTTCTGTCCCTGTGACAACTGGATTTTGAAAAATTTGGCTTATTGTGGAAACAAGGATTGCTGATAAAAGCTTCAATTGCAACTCCTTTCCCCCATGATAACTCTTCCAGAGGTGAATTCCCTTTCTTTAGGGGTAAATTTCTCTCACTTCCTGATGTCTCACCCTTGTTTCTAACTATGAGTAGTTCATAAATCGAATGTTTGTAACTCGAGGAGTGCCTGTATCTGTTAAAGGTCAGTGCAAAACCAAGTACAATTTATTCATGACACTTGCAAACAATTTACTTTGACAGTTTTTGATGAATTATATTGTTTACTAAGTACCTCAGGCTCCAAGCAGTACTTTCATGGCTGCAAAAAGAAAATGTTGTAAGGTCTCATTTCTGAATATCCCCAAATTCAGGAAGACCCATGATCAAAGCATTCACTAAAACATAAAAAATAATAACATTTGTAAGCTCTGACAAATCATATATTCATTAACCTATTTAAAACTTTACTGGCATCTCAGAATTAGGAAAGAACACATCAGGATTTATTCAGATGGGTAAACGGCAAAAGGATATCATCATTGTGCCAGCAATACAATTTTATAACACATACACATATACTCTCTCAAAAACAAGTACACTATGTAAAACAAATATTTTTTACATTAAAATATTTCCTTATTTTTATACTTGGAAACACCAGGAAAAAAAGTGTGCATGTGAGACACAATTTCAGACTCTGAGAATCAACTACTTGATGTATTGTCAAAGGCTTTCATGGCCGGAATCACTGGGTTGTTGGTTTTTTCGGGCTATATGGCCTTGGTCTAGAGGCATTCTCTCCTGACGTTTCACCTGCATCTATGACAAGCATCCTCAGAGGTAGTGAGACCTCACTACCTCTGAGGATGCTTGCCATAGATGCAGGTGAAACGTCAGAAGAGAATGCCTCTAGACCATGGCCATATAGCCCGAAAAAACCTACAACAACCCAACTACTTGATGTTTATCTTAATTTGACATTATTTTAAAAAAATGACTATGCATCTACTGAAAACTAATTTTACTAAAGAGCATGATTTTTGTCCTACGTAAGATAAAAAGTCACACTCACCCTGATCTCTATTGTAAAGGCAAGATGAAACCATGATTGTTCTACACAAAAAGATAAAACATATGAGGTAAGATAACTGATATTACTTCTTATGCGTAATATTATCGTCTAGAAAAAAAATTATACAATCCTTTGAGTACAAATATAATTATCTTGGAATTGATAACATACTTAATTTTATACACAAGTATAGTCACCAGTAGAGACAAAAATCTATTATTCCGTAAAGTGAGATATTTCAACTGGCTCATCCCACACAGCAAATTTTGTTTGTAACGATTTCTATGGAATGAGAAGTGAAAAATTCCCAGAGAACATCTCATAAAATGACAATGGTAACACTATTTGCATACTGTCATTTTATATGTTGAAGCTGAGAGAGTTAACAGTCAACATCCACAGAAACACTTCATTTTTAAGAGCATAAAACATGCATGGGGTGTGTGTAATCTTGGCATATTATTTATCTTGTAAACTTGCACATTTGCCATGTTGCATATATTTGTAAACATGGCCTACATTCTGTTAGGTTTACTGTATTAGGTTAATCTATGTGTTGACTCACCATTCAACAATTAAATAATTGAGTCTATTTTGGAAACACTTGTTTCCAAAATATATTGTTTCTTTGTGTTTGGTACCCACAGGTTTGCATGTACTGCTATTATTTCCAAGTTTGTCCATAATCAAGTTGACTCTCCTCCTCCCAACAAAAAAACCTCCAGATTTTTCATTAGAAATCTTTTCTCCTTTGATCTTTGATTATTTGGCCATCCTATTTAGAAAAATGCTGAAAAAAGAAAAGGCAATATTCATGCATTGTACATTAAAATAACTATACAACATTGTTAGTGTTATTCACTTTAGTTGCAGTAATTAAAAGACGGAAAGACAGCCGAGTATTTTATTGTATTTTCCCACCAAAACTGTGAGGGACGACATGATGGAAGGTTATGTTATATGAAAATTGTTCTTATAAGCTTTTACTTAAAACGCCCTCACTAAAGAACGTCTTCTGTTTGTTATGGGCAATACATTATTACGCTGTTGTCATAAGCCATCAAACAAACCCACGTGTATTGGGTTCAATCTGAGAACCAAGTCCTTTAGCATCATCAACCCAAGGCTTCAATAAAATGAAATCCCCAGACTTAAATAAACAGTGAAAAGGGCACAGGTCAGGTCTATATGATGACTCTCTAACCAATCTCACCACTGACAAAGAGGCAATTTATCATTAGGGCTGGGACATCCAGCTGGTGCTACTGATTTATGAAGACATCAACTACAGTAATGATCTTTAGCTGTCTAATTCATCATTGCTAAGACAACTTCATAGACTGGAAATAACTCAAAATAATCAATATGGTAAGTAAATTTTCCACATTGTTTCTTGAATAAAACACCTAATGAAACTTTAATGTGGCCCATTAAACCAAGTTTCTTTAATCAAGAAAGTCTGGGGGAAAAGCAGCAGTAATTGCACATTAAAATATCTATGCTCACTATTCTTTCATAGTAAAGCCATTTCTGGGTTGAGGTTACAAGCACTTTGTTTTATAATCCTCTGACAGCAGGATTTTCTAAGAGACTGTAATTTTAGCTTGGTTTGGTATAAAAAGGAAGGGAAAGGGAGTCTTGTGAATCTTTTAATACAAATTGATTTACTCTTGAATAAGGTAGTATGGGTTATAAACCACCCTGTGATATCCCCCGATAAAATACATTAAAACCTCAAAAATACATGTACAGAAATTTTCCCTCTCCTTAAATTATATTTTTAAAGGACAACACAGTTTTAATGAAAATAATAAACTCTAAATCATTTTGATAAAGACTCACCGGAAACGATTTTTGTTTAGCTGGCTCAGGTTTCAGAGGAGTGATGTAGCAAGACTCATTCCAAGTAAGAGAACAGTAATCTGGAAACTCTTTAGGAAGATGAGGACGAGAGTACAAGAAAGATGTGTTATGGCTGTTGCAAGTTTCTCAAGTGTCCACATGTTTCATGAATGTGCTCTGCACTCACCAAGAGAAAAGTGTTGGGACTCAGCCTGGGTCTTCAAAGTCATTAACTAACCTGAAAGCTTCCAAACAATAAACCTTTCTAATCAGCAGATAAGAAATTGTTCCCATTCAAAATATCAAAATAGTCATCTTCTGTTGCAAATATATGAATTTCTTCGTTACTTCACCCCATATGAAGAATGCATTTATTTATTTAATGCCCTATCTCCTGGCATGGGATTCAAGGCAGAATAATCAAAATGGCGATCTCTGTGCCTTCTTAGTTGCAAATATATGAACGGCTTCTTTAAGATCAATAATTTCAGCCAGTTCATGTTCAATTGCTACAACTGCAAGTCCCTCTATTCTGTCCTGCATCATTGTAGAGTACAAATGTGTTTTTATCAACTGCAGCTTGGACAAACAATGGCCTCTGCTGGCAACTGTTATAGGAAGTGTTAGAAGTATGCGTAGAGCAATAAAAGTATTTGGAAATAAGGTGACTATTCTTTTTGCACAAATATATTCCAAAACGTCCTTTGGAGTTGAGCCCACAGGAACATATTTGGAGAGTGCTTTCAGTTCGTCATGTAAATCATTTCCATCAATGTCACGCAATTTGCCATGAGTTAGAACTTTTTCTAGAGCTCCACACTGCTGTCGGAGATCCTCAGGTGTAATTTCATTGAGACATTTTATATCATATAACATCCCAAATATATTACTGTGTTCCTTGAGTTGCAAGAAACATTCTTCAACTGACTGGATAGCACAGGCTAGGACTTGGTTAAAAAAATTAACTCTGAAGTATTGTTTGGGGTCTCTGATTAGATCTCTTGCTTCAAAATGAAAATCTGTGATGTGGCGAGATCTAAGTTCTTGTACAGGTGGAAAATCAACATCAATAACAAGCTCTTCTGCTAATTTCTGTGCACTTTTCAGAATATTTTCAAATCCCTCATCTGACCAATAACATTGGAGATATAACTTTGTTTTATCAAGTTGTTTTACTACTCCAATAATATCGAGGTTGACTTCCTGCAGTTTCTCGTTCACAACATTTATTTCTAACAATATGTCATGCCACAAAACTAGACAACACAGAAACTTGAAATTGCATATATTACCTGCTACCCTCTCCCCCTCTACCTGTGTTTTGCTATGAGCAGCTCTTGTCAAAGCACCATCCTCCATAACTGCATTTATAGCATCATATACTTCCCCAATCCGATGTCTGATAACCTTTACTGCCTCTACACTACTTTCCCACCTTGTAGATTTTGGAATAAGATTGAAAGTTCCCAGATACTGCTTAAGAACTTCCCATCGACGTGCTGATACAGAGAAAAAAACATAGATACTTTTGACTGCATTAAAAAATTCAACCGCTTCACTAAAATTAGATGCAGCATCTGTGACTACTATGTTCAATGAATGGGAATTGCACGGGACAAAAAAGGCACAGGGGTTTAACTCCTGCAGCCATGTTTGCAGCCCACTGTTCTTCCCTTTCATGTTGGCTCCATTATCATAACTCTGTCCTCTCATATCTACTATTGCAATACCCATTTCTTCCAGCCTCTTAAGGAGGACATTTGCCATACTACATCCTTTAGCATCATCTACATCAATAAATTCTAAGAAATGTTCTCTGATGTTCACCACTGCAGCAACATTTGCAGTTGCTTCTACTGCAGTTACAAAACGCACCATTAAGATCATTTGTTCAACATGGCTGCTGCCAACTGTGCAATCCAAAACGATAGAGTAATATTTTGCAGACTTTAGAAGTGACAAAATCTTTTGTTTTACTTCTGTTGCCAGTAACTGAATGATCTCATTTTGAGTTGTTTCCCCCAGATAATGGCTATGGATTTCTTTGGTGGTTACTCTTCTTAAATGCTCTTTAAGTACAGAATCAAACTCTCCCATCAACTCCACAATTTTAAGGAAATTACCATTATCTGGCACAAAGAGCTGATCTGAAGTTCCATACAATGAGAGATTTTGAGCAGCAAGCACTTTCACAATGCCAATGAGCCTCTTCATAACATTTTGCCAGTGATGTGTCTCAGATGCCATCTTTTCTTGATCTTTATCATCTATGTTTACCTTCAATTTTAGCCGTACCTCAAGCTCTTTCCAGCTACAAAACGCTTTCTGGTGATAAGGTGTCTTTTCATGGCTCGCTAAATTTCTAGCCAAGTTTCTCCAATCCTTTGTTCCGTTAGAACATAATGCAAATAAAGTATTGGGCTGGAAAAGTTTGCAGCAAAAACAGTAGGCAGCATTCTGGGTCTTTGAATACATAAGCCATGGTCTTTCCAACTTGTCCCCATTAGGTAGTTCACGCCAGTAATACATGCGATGGAAGCTTCTCTTTACAGAATCTTTTGGGAAACTGAATATTTTCACTTGCTGTGGACCATTCAGTACAAGGAAATCTCTCATATCACTATTCATATCCATCCACAGACCTGGATCGTCTAAAATGGATGGACTGTACTCAGTGGTAGCCGTGACCAGCTCATCCACCATAGTTACATCTGTTTTGTAATCTTCAGATATATGCATCTTAACTTCTGTTTGAGATGAGGATGCAGTAATTGTTGGCTCATCTGTAGTCTGACTATTTAGAACAGTCACTTCCTGACAGCCAGCACTTACACACATTCCAGTGTCTACAGAAGCTTCACCTGTAGTATCTACTGTTATAAAATTCATAAGAGCATGCTTTGACTTAGATGGGTAAGCTGCCTTTAACTCCCTTTTCCTTTTTGCTGCACCAGAAAGGTGTTGCCTTCCATCAGACATAGCTATTGCAGATTCGTAGTGTTTATGAAGCAAGACCAAAGGATTCTGAAGAAATGTGGCTGTACCTGAAAAAAATAAAGTACAAAACCTGGCTGCTAAAGTAGTTTTGTCTTAACGTACTTACTAAATACTGCAACAAAAAGTTCTTTTTTATCGGTTTCCATACTGATGCAGTCAAAGTGGCTTCAATTTCTCCAAGTCTAACCAGGCTGAGTGCTTTATTTCTGCAGTCAGCCTGAACTGTTTTTGTAACAAAGTGGAGGTAAAGGCACTTTATCTGCATCCAGCCTGTAAATGCTTCTCTGGAACCATGGCTGAAACAAGTTATATACCCACTTCTTAATCTGCTCAAAATTCCTTTAAGCAAATGACTATAGCAAATGTGACTTGAGCTATCTGAAGTGCATTCCAGGTATAATACATTAAAAGGAAAGAGAGGACAAGTAGAGAGAGAGAGACAACCAGTGTGCTATGGTGAGGGAGGAAAAGAAGGGATCTATTTTTTTTCTGGCTGCTTTCTGCATAAGAGTTTGCAGATTACAGTCAACCCTTCACATTCACTGGGGTTAGGGATGAAAACCACAAATACATAAATACATTGCTTTTTTTTAAAACTGAGATAACACCTCTCTGAGAATTTATAACGCTATATGCATGACTCTATGGTCAACATCTGCTTTTTGAACACAGAATCACATTGGATGACCCATATTTCTAGAGAAGTGTTCTCTAGGTTATCCAGCATGACTGGGGGAAATTGACCAGTTACTTTGGAGGACCTAGAGATAACATTTTTATCCAAATCTGTGTATAATCAAGCCCAAGAAAGTCTAAACCACAATGTGTGTGTGCGTGTGGAGGGGAGGGGGGGGATATTCTAATAGCTTTGGGGAGGTGGGATAAAAAACTGTTAAAGGAAATACAGCAAACCAGTTTGCAACTCATGACATTAAAATTCAAATGTACATAAATATAATTCATTTTCTGCTTTCCAGGTTCTGATGTACAGAAACATTGAGATGTGTCATTCTGTCCCCACTTCATGATGCATAAGCACATGGCAGCAAATGCTCAAATGCCACAGTAATTGTGAGGAGCCACTACCAGTCACGTCCAATTGCATATTTGCCCTTTCTCTTTGAGTAACAGAAATAACAAGCCTTCTAAGAATGAGTCCTTATACTCTGTCTTCACCTCAAAGAAAGCATTAAAACAAAAGAAGACCACATATGCCTTCAGAGCATATGCCGTGCCCTACCTTGGAGCTCTGCCATAACAGTTGCTTGGAATGTACTTTCCAAGGCCAACACTAATCAGCACTCATATACTGGCTAAGCAAGTTCAGCTTGATCAGTGAAACACTAGCAAAGGGGAAGAGGAAATAATGAGGCACTGGCCTTACCCTCCATCCATGCAGGGATTTGTAAGCCAATCAATTGGAAAAAAAAGGGACACATCTAGACAGCCTCTTTATAGCGGTAGTACCCGCACTTTAAAGTGGGCTGTTCAGATGACGTCCCACAGAAAAACAAATTCATTCACCATAAACCAGGAAAGCCCTGGTTTGCTGTGAATTAATTTGAAAGGCGCGGGACAAACGCAATACTTCCGCTGTCTAGACTGCTCCCTCGAAAGTTCTGGACTTTTGAGGGCAGTCCAGACAGTAGTCCCACGTTCCTCTGCACTACATTACCCCAGAAAACGGCATGCAGAGGTGCCCTGATTCCTGAGCATTCGTTTAAGAGTTCCCCAAAGGTTAACAAACAAAAGAAATGGATGGCCCTTCCACACAGCCCTATATCCCAGAATATCAAGGCAGAAAGTCCCAAAGTATCTGCTTTGAAATGAGTTATCTGAGTCCACACTCAGATGATGTGGGATTTTCTGCCTTGGTATTCTGGGATACAGGGCTGTGTGGAAGGGCCATTGTTTCTTTGTTAACCTTTGGGGAACTCTTAAACCAGGGGTCCTCAAACTTTTAAAATAGAGGGCCAGGTCACAGTCCCTAAAACTGTTGGAGGGCTGGATTATAATTTGAAAAAAGCATGAATGAATTCCTATGCARACTGCACATATATTGTTTGTAGTGCAAAAAAACACTTAAAAARAATAAAATGAAAAACAATTTTAACAAACATAAACTTATTAGTATTTTAATAGGAAGTGTGGGCCTGCTTTTGGCTGATGAGATAGGATTGTTGCTGTGTGCTTTCAAGTCATTTCAGACTTAGGTTGACCCTGAGCAAGGGCCGGGTAAATGACRTTGGATGGCRYTATTCGACCCTTAGTTTGAGGACCCCTGTCTTAAACCGGGTCCTCAAACTAAGGCCCYGATGRGGCCCTCCAAGGTCCTTTACCCGGCCCTCACTCAGGATCAACCTATGTCTGAAACGACTTGAAAGCACACAACAGCAACAACAGCAACCTTATCTCATCAGTCAAAAGCWGGCCCACACTTCCCATTGAAATACGAATAAATTTATATTTGTTAAAATTGTTTTTTGCACTACAAACAAGATATGTGCAGTGTGCATAGGAAATTCATTCATTTTTTTTTCAATTTATAATCCAGCCCTCCAACAGTTTGAGGGACTGTGACCTGGCCCTCTGTTTAAAAAGTTTGAGGACCCCTGTCTTAAACTAATGCTCAGGAATCAGGAAACCTCTGCATGAAGATGACGGTATCTGCAGTATGAAAAAAGGAGGGCCCTGAGAAGACAGAATTTAGGCCCTTTCCACACTGCCATATAATCCAGTTCAAAGTAGATAATCTGGATTTTATATAGCAGTGTAGGAAGGGCCTCTGAAGAACTACAGTTTGACACCACTTTCGCTGTCGAGCTGGCATGGGCAAACTTCGGCTCTCCAGGTGTTTTGGATGACAACTCCCACAATTCCTAACCGCCTACCCATTCCTGTTGTTGAATGAACGCAGTCTGACTCCACTCCAGCTAGGCCTGATCCCGGCCTCCCATCTTGAAATCCATCTCCCTTTGCTGAATGAAGGCCTCTAAAGGCCTAGAGAGGGCAACGGGCGGAGGTCCTGCTGGTGGCGGCCCTCAGAGTTAAAGGGATCCCGTGCAATCGGCCTCCTCGTCTGAGGCGATTTCGAGGCCTGAGGCCTAACTTTCCCATTCAGCCCTTGGAGAGGCAGAGGCGCGGGCACTCCCTCCTACCTGCGTCCGAGGCTCCGCCAATAAGGGGCCTTCTCGAGGCGCCCTCGCGCTCACCAAAAGGCTCCCCTGAAAGCCAACGGCCGCTGCCACGCGGGGAAGGAGAAGAGAAAGGGGGAAAAATGAGCGCGGGCGGGAGGCGGGAACCTCAAAAATAAAACCAGCCCATCACGTGACCCTTCGGTTGCTCCTTTTTTTTTCCATCCGGGAAACTCAACATTTAATTTGAAAAAAGGCCGCATGCGCAAGAACAAGAGCCCTTCTTCTCACAACACATCTTACCTCAGAGTGACTGGCAGAAATAGCGCGCCTTCTCGCGATAGGATGAAGAGGCAAGCTGCAGTCCTTCGCCTGCAAGTCTTCGCGGAGCATTATGGGTGTCGTAGTCCTCACACCTTCTCCTGCCTACCTAGGCTGTTAGTTGTTGGGGGAAGGTGTTTATGGACTCCAACTCCCAGAATTCGATTGTGGGGAACTTAAACTCCCAGAATTCCTTCCCATTGGCCTTCCTTGGCTTAGGTTTCTGGAATTTAAGTCTGGGAACCACTGTAGCTGCTCAGGAGCTGAACGGGATTATGTCCACAAGGAAAGGGGAAAGGGCTTCTCTAGGCCAGCCAAGGGTGAACTTGGGCCCTTCTGGTGTTTTGGACTTCTATTCTCACCATTCCTTAAGCGGCCTAGGAGGAAAAGGAAGGCTGTTAGGAATGGTGGAAGTCCAAAAGGAAAGGGCCTGAGGGTGGGGCCTAAAGCTGTTAGGAATGGTGGGAGTTGAAGTCCAAAAGGAAAGGGCCTGAGGATGGGGCCTGAGGCTGTTGGGAATGGTGGGAGTTGAATTCAAAAAGGAAGGGCCTGAAGCTGTTAGGAATGTTGGGAGTTGAAGTCCAAAAGGAAGGGCCTGAAGCTGTTGGGAATGGTGGGAGTTGAATTCCAAAAGGAAAGGGCCTGAGGATGGGGCCTGAGGCTGTTGGGAATAGTGGGAGTTGAAGTCCAAAAGGAAGGGCCTGAGGCTGATAGGAATGGTGGGAGTTGAAGTCTAAAAGGAAAGGGCCTGAGGATGGGGCCTGAGGCTGTTGGGAATGGTGGGAGTTGAAGTCCAAAAGGAAAGGGCCTGAGGCTGTTAGGAATGTTGGGAGTTGAAGTCCAAAAGGAAAGGGCCTGAGGATGGCACCTGAGGCTGTTAGGAAGTGGAACTCTCTGCCCCGGAGTGTGGTGGAGGCTCCTTCTTTGGAAGCTTTTAAACAGGGGCTGGATGGCCATCTGTCAGGGGTGATTTGAATGCAATATTCCTGCTTCTTGGCAGGGGGTTGGACTGGATGGCCCATGAGGTCTCTTCCAACTCCTTGATTCTATGATTCTATGAATGGTGGGAGTTGAAGTCCAAATGGAAAGGGCAGGGCCTGAGGATGGGGCCTGAGGCTGTTAGGAATGGTGGGAGTTGAAGTCCAAAAGGAAGGGCCTGAGAAAGGGGCCTGAGGATGTTACGAATGGTGGGAGTTGAAGTCCAAAAAGAAAGGGTCTGAGAATGGGGCCTGAGGCTGTTAGGAATGGTGGGAGTTGAAGTCTAAAACACTTGGAGGGCCCAAGTTGGCCCTTGGCTGCTCTAAACCCTTCCATCTTCCATCTCTGTATATTTCAGCAATGCTAGGAAATTATCAGTTATGAATAATAATAATTCACTGGTGTGTTGCTTGTATCACGCTGACTATTTCCAGCCCCAATTGTGTTCCAAAGCAACCTTAAGCAGCTTGATTTTACAGCAGTGAAACCTCAGGTTAGATTGTTATAACCCATATTATAATCCTTTGTTAACAAACTTAGAGTAAACATTTAAATACTTATCTGTTTAGTGTCTTACAGTTTCCGTTGATTCAAACATATGTAACTCAAAAACACTTAAATAGTTTTTATTCTCTGTATAGCAACCTGGGTCAGTTTCCTGCAGTACAGTACAGCAAAGAATAACACGTAATATCCAAAAATGTATGTGCATAAAGTATATGTTGAAGAGAGTGTATCCAGCATGTCTTTGGCTCATGTTTATAAACTGTAATTACAACGCTATACCCTCCAGTTAAACATTTCTATGTTAATATATTCTTGTCTGTCACCATTTTTTCCTTAGGGACCACAATGAACAGAGCTGTCTTTGTCCTAAAGTAAGGGCTTTGGAGGCTGGAGTTAAATGAAAAGACAAGTGGGATTAACCCTAAGGACTGGATGGCTATTATTTCTTGCCTGAAAAATAAAATTATAAAGTAGCATGTATTCAAAATCAGAGATAGCTCCTGATGAAATACCATTTTTATGTACAGGCAGTCCCCAAGTTACGAACAATATAGGGCCTGTAGATTTGTTCTTAAGCTGAATTCATTTGTAAGTTGGAACAGGTACATTTTAAAATGTAATTCCATATGCATATACATATACATATATGCTTTGGATAGCATAGGGAAGGGTTAACACCCCTGTGCTATTAGTTTCGCTGTTTATGCCCCTGTTGAGATTTCACCTCACTTTCTGTCCGTGTTAAAATTGGATTTTGAAAATGTGACTTGTGGGAACAAGAATCAGTGAGAAAGCTTCAGGACTCTTTTCCAGAGAGGGCTAAAAACCTTGAAGAGCTACAACTCCCAGGATTCCATAGCATTGAGTCGTGGTAGTTAAAGCTGAATTAATCTGACAGTGTAGATGTGCCATAGCAGTCCATTCAAGTGCTCTTTCATTTTCTCTCTTTAATCCATTTTGAGGAGAAAGAGTGGGGGAAGCAGAAAAAAGAATTGCAAATGAAAATCAATGCCATGTGGATAAATTTCGAGAGTGAGGCAAGGATGAATGTACAGTTAAAGCATTCATTTTTCAAAAGTCAATACGACTGAAAATGGTAGCAGCGTAACAGGCATGGGAAACATGTAGCCTTCCAAGTCATTTGGTTGCAATTCCCATCAGCCCTGGCCATCTTACCCAGGACCCTAGGGCACCACTTCTTAAACTATGGATACTCACTCCATTTGGGGTTCCCTCAGCTTAATGTTGGTGTTGCAAAAAAATTGGCAACAGTAAAAGGTTCCTGAATGTTGCCCATTTACACAATTATTGTTATCATTATTATGTTTATTTATACCTTGCTTTTGTTCTCCACAGGGAGACTCAAAACAGCACAAATCCATTAGCCACAACATGCAGTCTTTACAGTGGATGCTGCATTAAGTGTTTCAGCTGTACTCCACAGAAAAGAAAATTAGCCTGTTTCGCAAACCTTGCAAATTCTGGTTTATTTTTAGTAAATGTTTAATCTTTATATCTATGCCTATTTATTTATTTATTACTATATTTATACCCCGCTGTCCTCACCCCGAAGGGGACTCAAGAGTGGCTTACCTATACACTCTGGGTTATATAAACATTTCTTGGGCAGAAAGGGGTTGCAAGTGAAAAAGTCCCTGCATTAAAGAACAAGTAGAATTGGTATCCAGCAGAACATAAAGCACACATTCTCCATCCATATATTAGAGAGTGGCAAATTATTCATTTTCAAAAGAATGTGCTTACGTCCGGGCAAGCCATATTTTTCATAGTACTGAGAGAATTTGGTTTTATATAAACTCTATGTATTATTATTATGTTTATTTATCTCCCGCTTTTTCTCTCCATATGGAAACTGCTGCTAAAAGCATTGTAAAGTATAGATGACAGTTGGAATGGCTCATGACTTATGTTCTCGGATTGTGTGATTTTAAATAACTGTCTTAATCGATATGTTTTAATGATGTGATTTTAACGTTTATGTTGTTTTATGCTGATATATATTCAAGGCATCGAATTTTGCCTTTGTAGTGAGTTGCCCTGAGTCCCTTCCAGGGTGAGAAGGGCGGAATATAAATAAATTAAATGAATAAATAAATAATGCAACTTAAAATATACATTATACAAGTATTTAAACAGTAATAATAATAATAATTAAATGCATATAAAATCACAGCAGCTCCTGGTGATCTTAAAAACCTTCTTCTTTAAAGGATTGCCTGAATAAAAAGGTTTTCATCTACCACTTGAAGGACAGCAGTAGGCTGCATCAAGGCATAGTTATCATTATGTTGTAATGGGGATGAACCACATGCCATATGCAAATAAATGGGGATTAATTGCATACCATATACAAAGAGAGTTGACAGTGTAGTGTAGTAGCTTAAGTGTTGACCTAAGACTTAAGACTTTCATGCAACTATTAACACACATTCACTTTATCAGAGAAAAGAGGCAGATCAGTTCATTCAAGATAAATATCTAGTGGTAAATGTTTCTTGAGGAAAAAGCAGCTTATGTCTCTTGCAGCAAGAATAACACAATGTATTACGAGCTAGGAATTTATGGATCTCACCTGGGACAATAATTAAGAAGAAACCAGCATCCAATGCTTCATTTGACCATACAAACCCCCTGAGGCCCCTTCCACACAGCTGAATAAAATCCCACATTATCTGCTTTGAACTGTACTGTATGGCAGTGCGGACTCAGATAACCCAGTTTAAAGCAGATATTATGGGATTTTCTGCCTTGATATTCTGAGTTATGTGGCTGTGTGGAAGGACCCTGAGTGACCTTGCAGAAGTCACACTTTCACAGATAAAAGAAATGGCAAACCCCCTTGCAATAAATCTTGTCAAGAAAACCTTATAATGGGGTTGGCATAGGATGGAATCAACCTAAAGGCATATTACTGTTGTTATTATTATCTATACCCCACTTTGGACCGACAATATTTTCATTAGAGCAGGGAGACTCAAAGCAATTTTACATAAAAGCATTTGCATACAATTTAAAACATATCAATATGCAAACATTAAAACAGGATTAAATATAAACAGTATTTTTAAAAACCCCAATTAAAAACCATTAAAACATATTCAAAGTATTTTTATTACTATATTGTTATTTATATCAATAAACATTCAGAGAATCTTCCCACATATTCTTCTTACATATTTTTCAATTATCTTGGCTTCTTGGGGCCCTTTAGCTTTCCTAAGATTTTGACAAATCAACATGGTTTTCTAAGTATTTAATATAAATCTCATATATTCCATAATTCCGATAAATCATGTATAGCACATACATGCATAAGAGAAGATGACTGGATGAACATCTCACTGCACTTTCAATTCTAAAAACATGCAAATGTTTCAACTGAGGTAAGCAAACATGCAAGATCCATTTTTTGCACTAAGGATTTCACCCAATAAAGCATATTATACACATGTTGTAGCATAAAAATACGCCCCCCCCCAAAAAATTTTTTTTTTTATTGTACTGAAGGCAAAGAGGAAGTACGAATGATATTAAATTATATAACCAGGTATATTACTGCTAAATTCAATCTACAAAGCTGCTCAAATGGTTTATATGCTGTACATATTTTCATGCAACTATTAACACACATTCACTTTATCAGAGAAAAGAGGCAGATAAGTTCATTCAAGAGAAATATCTAGTGGTAAATGTTTCTTGAGGAAAAAGCAGCTTATGTCTCTTGCAGCAAGAATAACACAATGTATTACGAGCTAGGAATTTATGGATCTCACCTGGGACAATAATTAAGAATATATTTTGCCATTTTGGAAACTGCAGAAATTGATGAAACAAAAGGGCAACACTCTACTGTATATCTGAACAGACTGTTTCTGAATGTGAATAAACCTAATATCTGAGCAATTTCTAAGTTTCAGAATACCACCTTATTTTAGATAGTGTCCGGTCAACCTAGGAATGGGGGAAATGGCATTGTTGGAGGGTGTATATGAATTTAAATATATCTGGAATAATAAATACAACTCTTTTCAAGAGAAAACACAGGTTTACATTTGTACATTGGTTGAGGTTTCTCCTTGATTTGTGTTTTCTGTTTGCACTGAATGACTCAAAAACTGTCCAGAGGCTCCAATGTATAGTCTTGATCGCATTGGCCATTTCTGCAAGAGAACATACACAAAAAGTGCAAAATAGGTTAGCATTGCTTCGCTGTCATACGGTTTCTGAAACACAAGAAGAGCGAGACTACACAAGAGGAGGGAAAGTGCAAGTGTCTGCAGTTTACAAACGTCCTCATTATCATTACTGACAAACTGCACTAGACAATGAATCAACGAATAATACATTTCCCCCATAAGAAATTAGACAAGATGATGTTAGTGGGGAATAGGAAGCCCCCATGTCAGTGGAATAGTGAATCTACCCCAAGTTTCAGTTTAACCTCTGAAACTGATGTCCAAGGTGCTGAATCTGTTTTTTAAGATAAGGTTCAGCTTCTTTTATGGCTCTTTTTAAAAAACAGATTTGCCACCTCACTGGTATCAGGACCATCAGCTTCCAATAAATGACTCCACACAATTAGCAGTTGCCTAAATGGTGACACTCTTAATTGTTAAATGCATTAAATCTGATCCAAATCAGAATCTGGATTGAGATGGAGCTGGCTTCTACCTTTGTTAGTTGCAACGGGATCAAAACATTATTTCTGTCATTACTGAGAGCAAGGCAGTTGCCTCGGGCAATAGATTTTGGCTGTAGGTAACAAATGGTTAACCGGCAATTAATGTATTTTTCTTCTGCAGATGGGAAAGAGTGTTTGTGTGTTTTTGTGGCTTGTGGTGCTATGAATCCTAACCTGTGACAGAATGGATGCATTTTCTATTCCACCCCAGGAAACAAAATAGCATATGCCAGTTCCAGATCCAGCTTTTTCAATTGATAAGAAAGCTTCTGATTCATGTCAATACAAACAACAACTAGAGAACTAAAGCTTGAGGAAGTGGCTTTCTTTTATGACATCCCCCAGAAACCTCCATGTAATGTGGCCAGTTTTACATTCAAAGTATAGCAGAAAGACAATACAAACATGAATCCAACATGCTATAAGCCCAGTTATTTTAACTGTCAGTTATGAAAAGCAAAATAATGCACACACAAGCTGCATCACTTGTGAATGCCGTCCCTCACTTATACAAAAATATAACAAGACTCAGTTGTGTTGGTTAAACTGATGATGAAAGGGACTATATATTCAAACACATAGCATGGACTATACAAAAGGTGATGAGCAGGTAACAAGACTACACAGTATTTAAAACAATAGCATTTCTCGAATGTGTTACAGGGTTCAAGGGGAGTACATTTCAAAAGGCTTGTGTTCCTCATAAGGGCTCTTTTAAAATGTAACAAAGACAATGTACAATTTTGAAGACAAGAGCATTTCTAGCATCTCTTACAGCGTTCAAGGTGAGCACATTTAAAAATATTTGTTTTTCTGTTCACTTTCAGAATTCGTTTTAAAACCAATTTTGTGTAAGCTACTGAAAATCTTTTTGAATATTGAAAAAATGCAATACTATAAGTCAATGAATGAATAAGAACATGTGGGCATGTATATCTACTGACTTGATAATTAGTCTCACCAAACTCAATGTGATCAATTTTTAGTAAACCTTTATAGCAGAAGTTCCCAACCATTTTTTGAAAAAGGACCACTTTAACCAGGGACCACTCTCCAACAGTAGTACCAAAAGGTTATTAATCAGTTTTTGGTCAACTTTAGATTTGGTTTGATTATTTGGGGTGCTGACTCAGAAAACTGCATTGGCTAGACCACATCAGCTCAAGTTTGTGATGCAGAACATATGCCATCCAGTAGTCGTCATCTACTCACCCACAGAAAACCATTTTTAATGTCTCTGCACTATAAGAGGGTTCCGCATACCAGTTGCTCTTGTTGCAACTGTAGTAACGGTGGAACCACAGACCATATTTTAGTTCTTGGGGATGCATGGATTACAGGTTGGGAACCACTGCTTTATAGATTTGGTTTGTTGACATTGGTAACACAGTTAATTTATGGAATATAAATTAGTTCAGAAGAAGGAAATTAGAGTTGCCTATTTTGTTTGCAAGAAACAAAAGGGACAAGTCCAAAGGTGAAACAAAAAATTCTTATTGGAATTATCAAAATTTTGCCCCCAGGGGTGAGAAAATTGATATAGAAATGTAGTTAATAAATAAATAAATAAATAAATATCTTTTGTGCAATATGCTGTTCAAGCAAGGTTGGAGAAGAGTGATATTTTCCTCTCTATAACAATGTGCAGGGCAAAATCTGCCTTGAAAATGGACTCAAACTTATGCACTAAGCCCTTCCTCTTTTCTCCTGCCATTGGAGCATCTTGCACTTCCCTTAATCTGCCCCAGAGGATCTCCAAACCTCTGAATAGAATTGGAGGGCTCTTGCTAAGCTGCAAAATAAAGAGGGGATTGTATCTTCTTTCTTCTGCAGACAAAAGCTGTTCTTTCACTGGCACAAAACATATAACAATTCAAAGACCTGCTTATGATCTATTAAATCCTCTGTGGCTAATGGCCAGTCAATCTGAAAGACCATTAGGGTCTTGGTCACACTCTAGATCTCTGGAACACAGCTCTGTCCACCTTCCCAGGTATGTTTGGTGGCAATGAAGAAGAGAGCTTCTTCTATACATGCTCCCAGGCTTTGGTATTCCTTTCCTATGAGACTAGGATGGGTCCCTTCTTGCTGTTTCTTCTTTATCAAGTCCAAAGTCTTCTTTTTCAATGGGCTTTTCAGAATTCAAAGTAAAAGTTTAATGGTGTGTTGATCTTCATTTCTAGTGGATTTTAAAAGGGTTTTCACTTGGTCAACTGTTTAATTGCATTTTAACAATTACTTTTTATCTGTTTTTATGTGCTTTAGTTTTTGCAGGCCATATTGAGTCCAACTATTTAAGAAAAGGTGAGATGAAAATGATTAAATAAAAACACAAGGAGAGAGACACACATAAGCATAGATAAATGTCCCTTAAACATTTACTTGGAAGTGAGTGTTTTAGTATAATTGTGGGCTTGATAATTGATGGCCCTTCATTTGGACTTTACTTGCTTGCCCTGTCATTACGATGTCCTGCTATAGATCCCATTCCCTCGATAGTATCACATGTAGCCAGGATTGTGCACATTTTTTCTTAGATGTGAATGTTATTGTTTATAGCCTAGGGACAACATATTCCAATGTTCTTTAATAAGGTGCAATTGCATCTATAGGTTTTTTATTTTAAAAAATGAGAAAGAGACATTATGATACCATTAGACAGAATGAGCATAGGAAAAAATGATTAAAGGGCGGCTTTACAATAAGAATTGGATGTGATGTGTGGTTCACAGCTTGCCCTTGTAATTAGCCTTTTAATTAGTAATTTCCTGCAGTCATTTCCTTCTAGATTAGAAACTACTAATTAAAGAGCTAGTGGCTAAGAGAATGCATGGATTTAGGGCTTTGATCCTGTATACTTTTTGGTCCGCAAATTCTTTTCTATTCCATTGGATTTAAGAACTTGTCCCCAATAAGAGACTTTTCAGAACAGGTATGGTAAAGGAAACTTTAATGCTCTAAATTATATGCTGTCTAGAATTGCAATGGCATTTCAGCAGTGCTCTTGAATGGACATTATTATGAAACAGTGCTGAATGTGACTTTTTCCCTTGAAATTCAGAATATAATCATACTTCAGTTAACAAAATCTATTGACAGTGAAGATCCTTTTAAAAATATTTATCACCCACTCAGCCTTCCTTTCTCCCCTCATCCTCTCACTAGATTGATGAATTGTGTCAGCATTGAAAGAATGGTGAAGGAGATTTTTTTTAAAATGTCTGAAGCAGCTTGAGAAACTGCAGGTCGCTTCTGGTGTGAGAGAATTGGCCATCTGCAAGGACGTTGCCCAGAGGACACCTGGATGTTTTACTGTCCTGTGGGAGGCTTCTCTCATGTTCCCACATGAGAATCTGGAGCTGACAGATGGGAGCTCACCCTGTCTCGCGGATCTGAACTGCCGACCTTCAGGTCAGCAGTTCAGCCAGCACAGGGGTTTAACCCATTATGCCACCGCAGCTCTCTATAAGGAGAGGTGAAAACAATACAGAAATTTCATGCCAAGTTGCAGAAGTGCTTTTTCAGCAAACAGTGCAACAAAGGTTGAGAAGGAGGAGAGCGTGATTTTTTTTGTTGGCAATTTTTCTGTAATATCTGTATTTGCCTAGAATAGAAAAGATAGACAGTAGCCACTGCCAGAATCCTTCACGGATAATCCATGAACAAAAGGGAAGAGCAGATAAATCTATCTCACCAGCTACTTTCACACCATTACAAAAGAATAGATAAAAGAACAAATTATAAGCCTGGTTACCAAAATGAAAATATTAAGGAATGTAGAAGATGGTGAAAGAAAAAAGTAATCCATGAATGCATTTTGTAAGAAGTCTTCAGGTAGTTTCTTGAAGTTTGAATTTTTTGTTTGTTTACTTAAATAGAATTACTCAACCTGGTTGTTTAATTTAATATTTACATATTATCAATTTTAAACAAAAAGCTTGCTGAATGGCTCTTTTTTGTGGTATAGGAATCTATCTTTCTTTCTGCTTCTGTTTTCCAAATTTTGTAAATGCCCAGGAACACATCTGCTACATAAATTGAGGAATAACTGTAATGCAAAATATTTAATATCCTTATACTAGAACTTGGAAGCATTATTTTACAATCTAAAATTCACAGAATGCTCTAGCCAACATGGCAGTAGCCATGCTGGCTGCAAGATTCTAGAAACTGTAGCCCATGAAAATACTCTTATTATGTTAACCCACTTGTTTATTTTTGCATGACTTACCTTAACTGGATGCAGGTAGCCATCCCCTCTCAATGTGCCCAAGCCCTCTCCAGGCATATCGTCTTCATCCTGCAGGCTACGGGTGAGATGAGCGATGTAGGTCGTGGCCAGGAGAAGCACATCCAACTTGGACAGTTTGGTGTCAGGAGGCACAGAGGGCAATGTTCTCTGAAGCTCCAAGAAGGCATGGCGCAGAGTCTGCACTCGGCTCCGCTCTCGGGCTGCATTTGCGGCTGCTGGTCTCCCCAGAGTCGCCCCAGTCCGCTGTTCACTCAAGGAGTCAGTACTAGATATAGACGATGGTAGAGATTTGGAGTCAGAGCAGGACACAGGGAGCTCCTTGCAGTTCTCAGGTGCATTTCTATAGTCCATTGGTGGAGATGAACCTGTAACCAACAAGGATACTTATTTCTATGGTCTTGCCCCTAGAAAAATCACAGTTAGCAACTACAAGAATCATACTGTAATCTGATTACTGATATTTAGCATGATACCAGAAGTTCTCAGAATATCAAAGTACTGTATGTTCCAATTCTTAAGTCTTTGGCTGTTTTTTTTGTTTTGTTTTGTTTTTGGTTAATTACTAGTCTTAGAAAGAGTTTTGGAAACTATTTTTGTGGACGACAGTACACACATTCCTCACTCTCCAGTTGGGATGGTAAGGATTCTGAGAATTTAAGTTCACAAAAGCAGACTTTTCAAGCCTTGATTTCAGATTTCTGTTCTATTTTTAACACAAACATATTACGCCAATAAATCTTCCGAATCATTCATTTTCAGTCAGGCATCTGTTTGCTCTTGGTCACAATTTCAATGTCTTGGAAACAATGGCTGGCCTAAAGAGCAATAACATAAACACAATTCTCTGAACTTTAGATTGCAATATTACAGCCACTTACCTTTGAGCAAACACAAAGAGGATTGAAATGTTCATTACTTCCACATAAACAAATTCAGAATTGGGATCCTGGAACAGTGACTGTGTCGTGTTGGTTGTTGTGTGAATTCAACTTGTTTTTGACTCATAGAACCATAAAGTGAACCTTTTGCTGGGTTTTCTTAGCAGGATTTATTCAGAAAGGGTTTGCCATCCCCTTTGCCCCTTGCAAATCAACAAAATGTGTCTGAAACAGTTTAATAGTTTTAATAGTTTTTTGTCTACAATGTTTATTTTTAAATTGTATTTTAATAGAATTGTTTTCATAATGCTTCTAGAAGAACAATAATATCCAATTTATTTGGGATCTGATGGAGTTTTTTCTCCTAAGGAAATCTAAATGACAGTGTATTTATAAATCTGTACTCTGAGAATATATATTCCAGCAAACATACTAAATATATTCCAGCAAACATACAAAATCAGATTTCATTAATTCTTTCATTAATTCTGAAAGAGTAATCTAATTGGAGTATAAAAGACATAAACTTCACTCATACAATAAATGTCCCAGATTTAAAAATACTCTAAAAACAATAAAACCTGATCCCCTCTTTCCTTTTAAAATGTAATCCCTGCTTTCACTGTAATCTGCTACTGAAATGAATACTGACAGTAAATAAGACCCAGAAAGATTTGGATTTGAATAGAATCTATAACGTACAATACAGAATTGTTTTAATTCAATACAACCTAATAAGGACTAACAGTTCTGTATACTCCCTATATTGTTGTTATACACATTCAAATAATTTCTAGCCTGAGGTTTTACTGGCAAGAAATTTGCCATTGACTTTCCCTGATGCTTTGTGTGTGTGTGTGTGTCAGGCGCAACTTGAGAAACTGCAAGTCGCTTCTGGTGTGAGAGAATTGGCCAGCTGCAAAGATGTTGCCCAGGGGATACCTGGATGTTTTACCATCCTGTGGGAGGCTTCTCTCATGTCCCCGCATGGGAAGCTGGAGCTGACAGGTGGGAGCTCATTCCACTCTCTGGATTCAAACCACTGACCTTTTGGTCAGCAGTTCAGCCAGCACAAGGGTTTAATCCATTGTACCACCAGGGGCTAAGAGTGTGTAACTTGTCAAAGGGTCACCCAAAGGGTCAAACAAACCCGGAGTCCAAGTCCAACACTCAAACCACTACACTACACTGGGTCTAACTCACAGTATATAATGTGGATAGATATAGATGCTTTGATACTGTAATCTAAGCAAACATAAATTTTGATCCTAGGTCTGGCATTTTAATGTATATAATGTATGGATGAAGCCAAAGCAATTTGGGGCAGGAAAGACTGTGTTCCTCAAAGATGTCTCCCAGTTTCAGCTCTTCTTCCTGTTCCATAAATCTGGACACTTTTCCTGCACTCAGAAATTACAGAATACAGGAGAAAAGGGGGCAAATTGTACCAGAAAGGGCCAGCTCTGGTTCCAAGTCTGCATCATAATCCCAGTTATTGGGACTAAACCCTTTCAAACATAGGTTTTTTTTTTCATGTCAGGAGTAACTTCAGAAACTGCAAGTCATTCCTGTTGTGAGAGAATTGGCCATCTGCAAGGACGTTGCCCAGGGGACACCCAGATGTTTGATGTTTTACCATCCTTGTGGGAAGCTTCTCTCAATGCCCTTGCATGGGGAGCTGAAGCTGACAGAGGGAGCTTGACGCACTCTCTCTGGATCTGAACCGCTGACCTATTGGTCAGCAGTCCTGCCGGCACAAAGGTTTAACCATTGTGCCAATGGGAGCTCCTTCAAACACAGTGAAACTTACTTTTGAGTAAATATCCATGATATTGTCTTTTAAACTTCTAGGTATTACATAACCCATATGGAAAAAATGCACAGATATAGCAAATGCTCATGCAACCATGTTTTATATTATATATTTTATTCACTAAAATGTAATTTTGCATTTGTGTGAATTTTTAATTTTAATGTGTTGATTTTGCAGTGACCTATAGTGAAAGCAATTTTTTTTTTAAAAAACTCCTCTTTCCTCTTTCTTTTGATTTCTCTCCACTTTTAATCTCTGATCTGAAATATAGTAGTGTGTGATTCATTTTATGAATGATGAAAACAAAGACTTATTTCTCTACTATAGACAAGTGAATCCTCACTATCTCGTTTCTGCAACTGTCAACAATCTCTGTTGTATCTCTGCATTTTGGGAGGAATTCATAAAATTCATCTGGGATCGTCAACATTCACATATAAATGTCAACATTCACCACATTTCAGACAAATGGAATAACGCAAGGCATACTGGCTGCAATCCAATAAAGTGATATGTTCAGAGAAAAACCACACTTGGAGCTCTGAGTTCATTTGTAATTTCTGTTGCTGGAGTTCTCCTTGCATAGCGTGGAGAGAAAAATCACCTTTGAGAGAGGCATGGACAATCCTATAAGTATTACCCATACACAAGATAGAAATATACCAACAGGATCTATGTGGGCTATTAAATGCACTATACTGTATATCATCAGCACAACAGATCGGAGGTTTGAATCTGGGGAGAGAGCGGATTAGCTCCCTTTGTCAGCTCCAGCTCCCCATGCCAGGACATGAGAGAAGCCTCCCACAAGGATGGTAAAGCATCAAAACATCCAAGTGTCCCCTGGGCCACATCCTTGCAGACGGCCAATTCTCTCACACCAGAAGCAACTTGCAGTTTCTCAAGTTGCTCCTGACACGAAAAAAGCACGTTCTTTTCAAGCAAGACTGAATCCACACTTCTCAATAAGATCCTACTTATGAATAGATACAATTTAGTCAGCCATAGTGGACCTTGAGATTGACATTCTGAAATTCTACATACTGTACCTTACGGGCATTTGCAAAGTAGCCACACATCTCAATCCTTTTCATACACACTAATATTTCTTCTTCCAGGGTTTATCTTTTTCATTTTTCAATTTTGTTTCTGAATTCCTAAATATACCCTCTGGATTGCGACAAAATGTGTCCATATTATTTTTCTCTTTTCTGGTCCATCCTTGAATAAGTAAAATATTTTTATTAGCCTCCTCTAAAAGACAACATAATGTAAAGTGGACAGTTGTAAGAATATTATTTTCTTTAACTACCGTACTGAAACTTTTGAGAAAATTTGAAATGCTTGGTTGTGTTGAAGAATTCTGTAAACTGCCAAGTATGATTAATCAAGTTGTTTCAATTAAACCTATTCTCTCCAAGTCAATGCATTTATTGGGCTTTTAAAATATCTTTATAAACTACTTGAGCAGTATCAGGTAACCAAGGGAAATTAATAGAGATGCCTCTTGGAGCCAAGAACTAAATGATATTCCCATTAATAAGACAAATATTTATCTGAGTTCTGTTTACACAGTGGTGAAATCAAGGGGAGGTATTTCCAAAGAGATTACAATAGCGGAGATGGAATATACACATCACATGTAGCCTTGTATCCAAAACATGCTGATTTTCAAGACACATCCATGTGAGGAAGATTTATTATTTAAGAAAGAAGTTAGGACTTGCTGTTAGCACAAAAAAACCAGGTTCAGCTCAATGAAGTTAAGGTAAATTGTTAGTCACTTCATAGTTCAATACTCTTGTTCAGACTTACGTTGAATTTCTCCAAAAAGTCTTCAGCATCAGATGGATTTCCTTCTGATTGTACTCGTATGTATGTATATTTGTGTGCGTCTATATATATCTACTTTTATGTTGTTATCAAAGACTGAAGGCTTTCGTGGCTGGAATCACCAGGTTGCTGTGAGTTTTCCAGGCTGAATGGCCATGTTCCAGAAGCACTATCTCTTGACGTTTTGCCCACATCTATGACAGGCATCCTCAGAGGTTGTGAGGTCTGTTGGAAACTAGGCATGTGAGTTTTATATATTTGTGGTATGTCCAGGGTGGGAGAAAGAGCTCTTGTGTGCTTGAGGCATGTGTGAATGTTGCAATTAGCTACCTTGATGGGAATTTAATGGCCTTGCAACTTCAAAGCCTGGCTGATTGCTGCCTGGGGAAATCTTTTGTTGGGAGGTGTTAGCTGACCCTGATTGTTTCCTGTCTGGATTTCCCCTGTTTTCTGAGTGTTGTTCTTTTTTACTGTCCTGATTTTAGAGGGTTTTTTAAAAAAAAATACTGGCAGCCAGATTTTGTTCATTTTCATGGTTTCCTCCTTTCTGTTGAAATTGTACACATGCTTGTGGATTTCAATGATGTCTCTATGTAGTCTGTAGTCTCTGTGTATTTTTATGCTGTTTTTAAACCACCTCATTGGATGTGTTGTAATAACAAATTCCCAGATTAGTGTTTACACTTTTTTGTTGCAATATTGATATATAATATTTCTTTTATTTAAGTGATATGTCTTTACTGTTCTAATGTAGCACAAACCCTGTGTAAAATAATACCACTTATTTTTATCGTTAATTTTGGAATCTGAAATAAATTATTAAAAAGTAAGGCTCAGAATGTGTCTGTTGCTTAAGCAGCCAAATAAAGTTAGGAAAAAATAATAGATAGATAGATAGATAGATAGATAGATAGATAGATAGATAGATAGATAGATAGATAGACAGACAGACAGACAGACAGACTGTCTATATCTATCTATCTATCTATCTATCTATCTATCTCATTCATTGGAAAATGTTTTTGCAGCACAATCATCCATAGGGCAGAGCAATTTTCATCAGTAATAGAATTAACTTGCTTTTGTCTCACAAATATTGCATGCCAGGCAATATGTCTTCCAATCTTTAAAATGAAAAAGGGGTTTTCTCTAAGGCTGTCCTTCTGGAGATTATCCCAAAACATTAGAACTTCCTAACTGTGAGAGCTGTTCAGCAGTGGAACTCTCTGCCTCGTAGGGTGGTGGAGGCTCCTTCTTTGGAGGCTTTAAAGCAGAGGCTGGATGGCCATCTGTCAGGGGTGATTTGAATGCAATATTCCTGCTTCTTGGCAGAAGGTTGGACTGAATGGCCCACGAGATCTCTTCCAACTCTATGATTCTATGATTACAGGAGAGCAGTCATTCACAAAGCAGTGAATGAAAAAAAAACCCCCCAGAAACAATGCAGTTTTAGATATTTACAAATACTACTAATATTGTATTGTCGAAGGCTTTCATGGCTGGAATAACTGGGTTGTTGTAGGTTTTTCGTGCTATATGGCCATGTTCTAGAAACATTCTCTCCTGATGTTTCACCTGCATCTATGGCAAGCAACCTCTGAGGATGCTTGCCATTGATGCAGGTGAAATGTCAAGAGAGAATGCTTCTAGAACATGGCTATATGGCCCAAAAAAACCTACAACAACCCACTACTAATATTATTTTTTCCCAGCTTTATTTGGTTACTTAAGCAACAGACATGTTCTGAGCCCTACTTTTTAATAATTTATTGCAGCCTCAGTCCAGTAAGACATCCTAACAACATACTAACACACACATTCCAATTTTCTCCATATACTCCTTGTACAGTAGAGTCTCGCTTATCCAACATAAACGGACCAGCAGAATGTTGGATAAGCAAAAGGTTGGATAATAAGGAGAGATTAAGGAAAAGCCTATTAAATGTCAAATTACATTATGATTTTACAAATGAAGCACCAAAACATCATGTTTTACAAGAAATCAATAGAAAAAAACAGTTCAATACATGGTAACATTGTGTAGTAATTACTGTATTTACGAATTTGGCACGACGTATTGAAACAGCTGTGGATCCAGGCAGACTGCGTTGGATAATACAGAATGTTGGATGAGCGAAAGGTAGATAAGCAAGACTTTGCTGTACATGCAGTTTTGCATGTTTCTCAACCTTACATGTTGTACTACTGCTTTCAGTACATCCCTCATGGCCAATATTAGAGGGATGGGAATTGTACCCAAACTTATCTGGAGAGCCTCAAGCTTGCAAGGTTTGCAGGATTTCATCAGTGAAAAAGACCAAATAGAAGCAAGGTCTCGATCTCTCCGCTTTCAATCTCTTTCCGAAATCTCTCTGTATGTCTACATTCTAAAAGCCAGACATTTTAGGAAGATTGACATAAACCATGTTTAAAACAGTGACAACTTTGCACAAGAACTTCGTCTTACTGAATAATAATTTCTAACACAGATCACAAACACAGACTTGATTTAGGATATAATAATAATAATAATAATAATAATAATAATAATAATAATAATAATAATAATAATAGGGTTGCTGTTAGTTTTTTGGGCTGTCTGGCCATGTTCCAGAAGCATTCTCTCCTGACGTTTCACCTGCATCTATGGCAGGCATCCTCAGAAGCTGTGAGGACTGTTGGAAACTTGGAAAATTGGGTTTATATATCTGTGGAAAGTCCAGGGTGAGAGAAAGAACTCTTGTCTGATGGAACTAGGTGTGAATGATTCAATTGGCCACCTTGATTAGCATTTGATGGCCTGACAGCTGGACATTATTCCACAGATATATAAACCCCACTTGCATAGTTTCCAACAGACCTCAAAACCTCTGAGGATGCCTGCCATAGATGCAGGCAAAATGTCAGGAGAGAATGCTTCTGGAACATGGCCAGACAGCCCGAAAAACTAACAGCAATCCTGTGATTCCAGCCATGAAAACCTTCGACAATACAATATAATAATAACTTTATTTTTGTATCCCACCTCCATCTCCCCAAAGGGACTCGGAGTTGTTTGCATGGGGACAAGCCTGAACACACATAGATTAAATTACACAACTAAATACAAAAACTTAACTCTACCTTGTCAGTGTCAGAAATGTTTAAAAATCTAGAGATTGAGCTTGTTTTTAATTTTCTTGTTGCTTT
Source organism: Anolis sagrei ordinatus (assembly GCF_025583915.1). Taxonomy (NCBI): domain Eukaryota; kingdom Metazoa; phylum Chordata; class Lepidosauria; order Squamata; family Anolidae; genus Anolis; species Anolis sagrei. The sequence goes on from NW_026847438.1 coordinate 207,217,976, forward strand.
CTCCACAGCTTGGACAGCCTGTTTTACAGCCCTGCTTGGGGATCCCCCTTTTGAAATTATATTGGCTGGTACTTTGCAATCAATACATATTTTGAGACCTGATATTACAGCTTTGGACATTAAGTAGGCATTAATTGTAAGCGTAAACACTACTAGTGGAACTTGTAAATCGCACACACAGCTCTCCATCTTCGGAGAGAACAAGAGCAACCCAGATGCGACTTTCAGCAGCACCTAGGAAATAAGTTCTCAGGGGGAATCAGTGGGACGATTTCCCCATTAAGCAGTTCATAAACATATGAGTTTTTTATTATTATTTTAGCATTTTCAGTCCCTTGCAAAGCTGCTTGGAGGACATCCTGATATAAAGGCTACAAAAAAAGGAAAGAGAGAGAGACAGAAAGGGAAGGAAAGAGGGAAGCGGCTCCCCAAAAAGGATGGAACCAGGGCGCAAAGTTTGCCAATGAAAGGAAAGATTAGGTGTTAAGCAAAGAAGGAGAGAAAAAACAGAAAGACGCCTTAAGGGAGAACTCACTTGTATCTTCTGACGTTCGAAGCGAAGGGAGAAGGAGCAGAAGTCCAGTCAGCACTGATGTAGCCCAGATTGGGAGAGGAGGAAAGTGTGCTTTTATAAGGCTGGGATAGAGCTTGGAGGGACCTCCCCTCTGCGCCCCCCCCCCCTTCCACTGCCCTTCCTGGCGACCCCCAGCTCTTTCCTCGCTGAGATATGGCAACCTCCCCCTTCCCCAGGTAAAGAGAGACTGCCAGGTCTAGTACCTGATCCTCTTGGGGTTCACCCACATTGCAGATTTAAGGGAGCTTAATACAGCAGTTAATGACACGCCATTTAACTACCAGGTCTCAATGCTGTGGGATCCTGGGGGCTGTCTTTTGGTGTTAGGAATTGTGGGAACTTAAGTCCAAAACAACTCGAGGGCTGAAGTTTGGCCATGCCTGCTTTAGATGCTCCCTCCCTCCATCTGTCTTGCCATGTGCTTGGAGCCAAAAGTGGGCAGGGATACTTTTGGAGGCTGCAGCTGCACTGTAGAATTAACGGAGTCTGACAGAACTTTACCTGTCATAGCTCAGGGCTATGACATTCTGGGAGTTGTAGTTCTGCAAGGTCTTCAGAATGCTGGTGAAGGAGGAAGATGAGTAGATAAAGGGGCTACTGAGAAGTATATACAACCTCAACTTACATCTCAATTGGTGGTTTTCTTTATTTCTACTATTATTCTATATTTCCTTTTGCCTTCTTTTTCTCTCTTTCTTCTTTCCTCTCTTCCTCTTCTTTCTTTTCTTTTTCCCTTTCTTTTTTAATCTGTGTAGTGATATACCCAATTTTATATAAAGTAAAGGATATCTTCACAAATAATGTAACTTCCCTGCACAATCTCCCCTAATAAAGATTATTAAAAAAAGAAAGAAGGCTGGTGCTTCACCGAAACTACAAATTCCATAGTATTGAGCCATGGCAGTTAAAGTGGCCCCAACCGGCATTAAATCTGCACTCTAGATGCATCCTTTGGAAGTAACAGAAAGGAATCATGTGCAGAGTGTTTTTCTTCAACTCTCCTACTTTACAAAGGACAATTCTCTCATTAAATGGCTGCGAGGGTACAGACATTTTTTAAGTGTGACTTTTTTTTTAGCCTCTGGTGGCGCAGTGGGGAGAGCATAGAGCTGGAGCTGTGGTGGCACAAAACCCCTGAGCTGCTGAACTTGCTGACCGAAAGGTTGGCAGTTCGAATATGTGGAGCGAGGTGAGCTCCCGCTGTTAGCCCCAGCTTCTGCCAATCTAGCAGTTCAAAAACATACATTGTGAGTAGATCAATAGGTACTGCTTCTGCGGGAAGGTAACAATGCTCCATGCAGCCAAGCTGGCCACATTAACTTTGTGGTGTCTACTGACAGCGCCGGCTCTTCGACTTAGAAATGAAGATGAGCACCACCCCCAGAGTCGGACATGACTAGACTTAATATCAGGAGAAACCTTTACCATTACTTTTAAGGGTGCATCTACACTGTAAAGTTAATGCAGCTTGACATTATTTTAACCACCGTGGCTCAATCTAGTTAAATTCTGAGATGTGTGGTTTGCTGAGGCACCAGCAGTCTTTGGCAGATAAGTGTTAAGAACTTGTACAACTACAATACCCATGACTCTATAGCACCAAGCTGTGACAATTTAAATAGTTTCAAACAGCATTCATTCTATTATGTAAATGCAGCCATAGATCAGATTTAAAATGTTGTTGTTGTTTATTCGTTCAGTCGCTTTTGACTCTTCGTGACCTCATGGACCAGCCCACGCCAGAACTCCCTGTCGGCTGTCACCACCTCCAACTCCTTCAGAGTCAAGCCAGTCACTTCAAGGATACTATCCATCCATCTTGCCCTTGGTCGACCCCTCTTACTTTTTCCTTCTGTTTTTCCCAGCATCACTGTCTTCTCTAAGCTTTCCTGTCTTCTCATTATGTTGCCAAAGGACTTCATCTTTTGAACTGTGTCGTTGGAGGAAAATTCAGAGGGTGCCTTGGACCGCGAGAAGATCCAACCAGTCAATACTTCGGGAAATAAAGTCCATCTGCTTATTGGAGGGAAGGATATTAGAGGCAAAGATGAAGTACTTTGGCCAGATTTAAAATAAAGAAGCATTGAAATGGCCTAGAAGTTGATGTCTGATGTTAGATTGAACAGGTATATAGTTAACTGGATTTGAGACATCTTCTTTTATAGTGAAATTTACTACATGCTCCATTTTCCACTTACAGAGATGATTCTTTCAATATGTACTGTAATTTTTGCATTTCTTCGCAATTTAGCAAATCTCAGGTTTCAAAATCAGAGAACATATGTCCCTGGCATTTTCCAAGGTCAGGGACCTCTAGTTTTATAAAGTAAGCAAGGTTCTTTTGTGCTACCACAGCTCCAGCTCTATGCTCTGCCCACTCCTTTCTATTAGAGGGTTTCTCGCTCCACTGTCACCAGCTGACTGCTGTATATATTCTTATTTTATTTTTTAAAAATGTGTATGTCACAATCTATATTTATGTACTGTATATGAGGCCTCTAAAACAGGCATGGGCAAACTTTGGTCCTCCAGATGTTTTGGACTTCCACAATTCTCAACAGCTTATTGGACTTAGGGTCTCCCTAAATCTTAAACAATTTGAAGACACAATACAACAACAATCTCATCAGCCAAAAGCAGGCCCACATTTCCCTTTGTAATGCTGGTAAGTTTATGTTGGTTGAAGTTGTTCTTCATTTTAAATATTGTATTTTTCTTCCATCGTTTTTTTTTTGCACTACAAATATGTTCAGTGTGCATAGGAATTTATTTATGTATTTATCAAACTATAGTCTGCCCCCCTAATAGTTAGAGGGACCATAAACCGGTCCTCTGCTTAAAAGGTTTGAGGACCCCTGCCATAGATCAATTCAATACAATTACCATCGGACACAAGATAAACAAGTACAGAATTATAGCCTAATGTTCCCCATGCAAATCAATAGTCCTTTGAACTCACAATGTTGGCTGGTATGTGCTTTTATTTAGAAATAAGTCCCACCAATTTTAAAGAAACATTTCTAAGAAATGAACCTTAACAACTTCAGACTCTTATATAACAATAACATAATAATAACACTTTATTTATAACCCACACTCTCTCCCTGAAGGGACTCAGGGTGGTTTCCAAAGATTAACAAAAATGGCAAACATTCCATGCCAAAAACAGACAAATAACAATAAAAATGAAACATGTAATAAAGTGAACTCAATATAACTTATAAACAACTAAAATTAACCAAGGATTAAACTAAATAAAAATAAAATAACACAAGGAGTCAAAACAATTAAAACACAATACATATATAGTATCTCACAATGTTCTCTTGGCAGTGGTTTGGATAACTTTATTTCTTCTGCTTTCATTTATTTCTCCTGCTCCTCATATACTACAGCGCTGGGGACACGTTGTTCTGATATGAAATCCAGAATTCTTTTAGAATAGAAACTGAGGCTGGCACCAAGCGACGCTTTCCAAACTGTGGACTACAAGATGCGAATGGACGCCTTCAACAAACCATTAGCCAGCATCTTATCTCACTCTCCACAAGGAAATAGTTACAAGCTCTATGAATTAATCATCTTTTCATTAGAAGCCTGGAAGGCATTTGCACAATTGAAAGCAATGCCTGTATTCTCTAGGTACAAATGTTGAAATTGTTCTTTATGAAAGTTGTTTGGGTTAGGATAAAGTAACCATTTTGCTGGAGGGGAGTAATTGAAGCATTGGGCTTGGAGGTTAAACAATCTTTTCATAGGGCTTCACTCCCCCCATCTGTTTTTTTCATTATTCTTTCTAGAATTTTGCCAGTACTGACCTTTGCTTTGGCATAGTGGAAAGCTACGGTTCTAAATATTTTCCTGTAATCTTTCCTGGCTTTTCCACAAGTAATAAGTATTAATATTTTTTAATCAAGATAACCAAGACAATGATTTTAAGCAGCCAAAGAGGAAAAAATACTTCGAAATAGTTAATTTAATTAACTGTTCAAATATATTAAATAATTCCCCCAGGCAGTAAGAAGCCAGACCTTGAAACTGCTAGGCCATTAAAAGCTAATCAAGGTGGTCAGTTAAAACATTCACGCCTACCTCAAACAGACAAGAGTTCTTTCTCCCACTCTGGACATTCCACAGATATCTAACCTCATTTGCCTAGTTTCCAACAGACCTCACAACCTCTGTGGATGCCTGCCATAGATGTGGGCAAAACGTCAGGAGAGAATGCTTCGGGAACATGGCCATGCAGATTGGAAAACTCACAACAACCCAGTGATTCTGGCCATGAAAGCCTTCAAAAATACATTAAGACAATTGTTTGAATCATTCAATTTTATCATCTATAACTGGAAAGGCAGAATGAATAATTTTGACCCTGTTCCAGGCAACACCATGCTGATTAGTCACCAAAAGGTGGTTAGTGATAAAAGAATCCCTCTGTACCTTTCAATAGTGTGTTTTAATAGATTTTCATACTTTAAAAAATGTAATTATAGGATTTATTTTTCAAAACTTACATTTCTTTCTCAAATCAAAGACCTTATTTTCCATTTAGTCATATGGTTTTAATACAAATTAGTGATATTTGCCCTTCAAATAACATCTGGTTACAGGTTCCATTTGGAAGAAATGCTGACAGTAAATGTCACAGAATGGTTAGGTCTAGAGTAAGGCAACTATAGAATGAATTCAAGGTATGCCAGTCTTTTCCCTACTGGCAAATCACTGATAAAAGTGTGAGAAATTTGTAATATGGTGGGTAACAACATTAAAAAAATAATTTTAAAATGGCTATGTCCAATTTTCTAGAATTACCTTGAATAGATAGTTTGGAGAAGAAATTCATCATCATGCATGACATATTTTCCCAAAGTGGTAGAAAGCTGGTGAGTTTCACTTGTCGCAGTAAGAAATTCATACACTTATTCAGGGATGAATTAAATATATATGCAGATTCTGATATGTGATTGATGTTGTTCACTTTCACTGGAAATGCTAAATTCAGATTTCTGACCAACATTCTACATGGGTACAACTTTCCTAAAAGTATATAGACTTGGCCCCACACCTCTGTGGGAGGTAGCGGCACAGCCCTCACTCCCCAATTGAGAAAATAGCAAATATTTATTGGATAACATCATATACACAAAAAGTACATATACTAATGGTGTGGGGCGAGGGAAAAGGAAATGCATAGGGCTCTGGAGTGGACAGATTGAATGGCACTCTCAGAAGCACAGCTGCTGCAGCCCATTACTACGATCCCTGCCCTCCCCCTACCACTATTATTCCACCCACCCAGGCTCCTCTTCCCCTTCCCGTTCCACTTCCTTCATCTGCCCTGGAGAACCTCCTTCTTTCTACTCTTCTATCCCACCCAATATGAGTATGTAAGGAAATGCATGCACGTACCCTCTTCACATCCCCCTCATGTCCAAGCGAGCGAAGAAACATATGGACTCATCCTCCCTCCTCAAACTCCCATCCATTCCTCCATGCAAGGGAGTGAGTAAGGGAAGGCACTCACCTCCCTCGCCTCATGCTCCCCTATTTCCCCCCTCACCTTCCCATCCAAATCTGTGTGTGATGGTGTTGCACCCCAGGCCTGGGAACATCTATGACCACAGCATTACACAAGAGTCCAAAATATATGCAAATGGTTTATTGTAGAAACACGTAAAAAGTATAGTAAAAAAAAACCCAGGAATAAAGTAGATGTATAATCCAAAAAGGTTTAGCAATAGGTGATAATCCAACAGGAATCCAAATGTCGCTTACAGATTCAAAGGTAATACAGTCCAGGAATAGACCAAAGTCACAAGAACAGCTTAAGTCCATTAGTAAAATTTGAACAGAAACTCCAAAAACAGGCACATAGAAACTCCCAGAATACTTGAATCCAAAACAAAGGCTTGACTTGAAAGACCAGAGAATTCAGGCCTAGCTTCTCACTTGAATGCTATGCTGCCTGAACTAACTCTTAGGAAAACAACTTGCTAATTAATAGGCAGCCACGAAGTCTTGTCATTTCTCCCAAATTGTCTCCCCACCTTTCCCATGCAGTTTCTCTGCGCTATAATGCTTATTTTCTGCTCTGATCTATAAACGAAGATCTTTGTTGATCTCCGTAGCTCCAAGTGTCTTTTCCTGAGAGCCTTTTGTATCACTTAGCTCTTCACCCAACTCCTTATCTAATGTTGTAGTTTCTGGCTCCTCTGGCTGACCTTGAAGCCCTGTTCTTTCTGAGTCAGATTTCTTACAGAGAGAAACATAATTTCCCTCACTTGAATCTTCATCACTTTGAGCACCAGGAAATCCAACAGGCAATCCCACAATCCTCTCTAAATCATCAGCGAACCCATTAGCCACAGGAACATCAGGCTGATCTACAACAGATGAAATGCATGCATCCTCCCTCCTTATGTGTCCCTGTCCCATCTCCTTCTCCCCAAAGCATCTTAATGTGTGACTTAGTAAATAAAGGAGTGCAAACGTACATTCTCCCTGCTCTGGCTTCCTCATCCCATCACATCCTGCCAGAGTAGATGAGCAAGCAAGGTAACACACGTGTAGCCAGACACATACAGTCCACTAGTTTTATTTCCTCCCAGCACAACTGAACCTAACATAGGGAAGAGACACCCCTAGGTCCCTAACACAACCATAGTTTGACTGACAACACAGTACAAGATAGACGCTGACAAAAATAATAAAAGATGGTGCAGGACAATGAATAATCAGTTCTTTGAAGGTTAAATCCGGAAATCTGGAGGGTTGGCTGTAATGCAAGTATATTTCAAAATACACAGGCATAACATTTTGGATCCTTATTATTTTCAGTTGTTCTGTTGCACCATTTCATCATTACAGATTTAAAGGGAGCAATAATAATAATAAAAATCTTTCCCTCATGTTTTTTTAGTTTTTCCCTGGAAACTAATATATAAGCAATACCTCCTTTGGAAGCTAATCCCAACTTTACTTTCCCCAGGGCTTACTGGGAAGGTGTGCTAGAAATAGGCAAGGGCCAAAAATTGGAGAAGAAATTAATTAAGTTGACTTTGTAGCTATCCTTAGAGGCAACTGGAAATTCACCTTTAAGTGTAATTTTATTTAACATACAATGTACAGTTGAACATGTGTGTATATGCAAATGACACATACACAACGATTTTAGATGCCATTAACTACAGTTCATTTTATATTAATTAGAAGAGACATTCAAAATAAATAGGCAGGGTGTAGAATTATCCCAACCAAACACTGGGAATGAAATTTTGATTATGTGATAACATAGACACAATAAATCAAATCTTTGACCCAGCAAGACAGGAAAATAAAGTCTGAATTATTTGTTGCCCTTTATGCAGCCAAGAACATTAAAAGCTTAAACTTCAGCATATTTTGTAATTAGGAAGTGGAGTCTGGGGAAGAGGTTGATTTAAAGGACAGCAAGGTGCACAATACTATTTTTTAAAAGCTGCAGTTTTAAAATGCACTTTTAAATGCATTTCTCATATTACTTCCTTTAAGTAGCCCCGTGGATTTTTCTGTGATTACTCAACAAAATATATGAGAACTGTGGATATGATCCCTCCAATACAAATGGTTCCTCTGGGATTTTGATTTTATGTGTATAATCCCATAAAGTTGAAGTACATAAATATAAGCCATTTGGCACCCTCTTTTAAACATATTTCCTTGGCATTGTTCTTTTGAAATTCTTAGAGAATGTTTCTAAAAGGTGTGATGTCAGTCAGTTTACATTTCAACTAATTTAAATTGACGGCTAGCACAGACAGCATGAGAACCAGTGTAGCTTAGTGGTTTGAACACCTGACTACAGCTCAGGAAAACTGGATTTGAATTCTCACTTGGCTGTTGGATCCCACTGGGTGACCCTGAGCAAACCACACTCTCAGTCTCAGAGGAAGCCAAAGCCAAACAACTTTTAAACAAATTATGCCAAGTAAAACCCAATGTCCATGCGTGTGCATTGCTTATGCAATGATAGGTTCATTGTAAGGTCCCCATAAATTGGAAATTATTTGACAACTGGCACCTGTTTTCTTTAGATTAAAATGTCACAGGAGGCTTCCCCTCCGGCCTCAAACAACTGTAGGGTAAGTTGTTAAGTGTTCAGTTCCCACAAGTAGTTCTGTACTCCACTACTTTGTAGATTATCCTAGATCAGGAGTGTCAAACTCATTTTCACTTAGAGCTACACCAGTCTTATGGTTGCCTTCAAAGGGCTATTGATTTTTTTCTGTGTCAGAAGCGATGTGGGAAACTGCAAGTTGCTTCTGGCGTGAAAGAATTGGCCTTCTGTAAGGACATTGCCCAGGGGATGCTCAGATGTTTTACCATCCTGTGGGAAGCTTCTCTCATGTTCCTGCATGGGAAGCTGGAGCTGACAGATGGGAGCTCACCCTGTCTCGTGGAATCAAACCACTGACCTTCAAATCAGCAGTTCAGCCAGCACAAGGGTTTAACCCATTGTGCCACTGTGGCTCCTGTTATTGAATTTATGAATGGAGAATCTGTTGGTATAAAGGGCCAACTATAATTTTTGTACATAGTGGTTGGTGCTCTTTAGTTTTTGACCAATTCGGGGGCCTAGATGTTACTGAACAACAGTTCCCATTACATTTGATTATCTGCCATGCAGGCTGGGAATAATGAGAATTGCAACCCAATACAACTAGTGGCTCTGATGTAGGAGAACGTTTTAAAGGACTTTCTCGGTAAGGATACAGAACACGTGAAATGAAGTTCAAAAGAATGGATAAAGAATACTGACAATACAGGATTATAGTAGAGAAGCAGGTTTGTATGCCTAATGGTACAGGTCTGATCCTGGGGTTAACATCCAGCTTTGATCTTTAGGACTGTCATGAAGAGCTTTTGTAAGAACAGTGTATCTAACCAATGTTACAATCTCATTGACTTTGCTGAGTCAACATACAAAAACATCAGAAACTAATCCATATAAATCAATGGTTCCCAACCTTTTTTTGACCAGGGACCATGTGGACCAGGGACCACATGGACCAGGGACCACTTTCCAACATTAATACCAAAAGGGCTACAAATCACATTTTTGTTCAACTTTAGATTTGGTTTGGTTATTTGGGGTGCTGATTCAGAAGATTGCATTGGATAGACCACATCAGCTCTACTTTCTGATACAGAATATATGCCATCCAATAGTCGCCATCTGCTCATCCACAGAAAACCATATTTAATACTAATGTGATCTTTCGTGGATAGTTAACCTCTCCCCTTCTGACACCCCTATTGTCTCAGCACTATCAGAGGGTTTCGCGCGACCAGTCGCTCTCGTTGCCACATAGTTTCGAGGCAACAGTGCAGTAATGGTGAGGCTGTGGACCATATTTTCATTCTTGTGGATCACTGGTGGTCCATGGACCACAGGTTGGCAACCACGGATATAAGCGGACCCTGTATGAAAGTGTAGCAGTGTATCTTTTTCTGTTCAGGGAGCCACCCATGTCATGTGCATTTTTCCAGGATGCTGCCCTGATCTATCAAACTACCCCACAGCAGTCAGCATCATATTTTGTTTGTGGATAAAATTCAGAGTTCACCAGTAATTTAAATAAAAATGTGAGTATCAGAACCTTTATTCATAAACAAGTCTGTTGCACAGCTTATCTGAAGCTTTAAAAAAATCCACAAAGTTATACAGGTACATTGGAACTATTACTCAAAATAATTATTTTGTATTATGAAAATATGTTATGCTCACAGTGAAATACAGTTAGTGATATTTTGGTTTCAGCAGGCAAATATAAAGCTCTTCCAACTGGATTAGATGTTTCTTTCTCATAGATTTTGATGTACTCATTTGTTCTTTAACGACACAAAATGATGATGCTTATAGAGGCATTTGTCTAAGCAAATGAGGTTCAAATAGATCTTTCTGTACATTTTGAGAATTCTTCACGGTTGAATGGCTGCATGGAAAATTGTAAAACAAAGCTTTGAATATTTTAAATAAAATACTTTTGGATATAATAGTAACACTGAACATCATTTTTACCATGTTATTATGGATTTATTTCCTATACTTAACATTTGTGTGTAAAAAGTGATCCATATAGATAGACAGACAGACAGATAGATAGACAGATAGATAGATAGATAGAAGTATTTATCTAATACATATCAATAACTTTTCTTAAGTATGCATTAACTTGTGGAAATATATGAAATCTGCAAGAAAATATACAACCTCTAAAAATTTTCATTCACTGACACCAGACTCCAAAAGTATTGAAAGGTAACACACCTGATTTTTTCTACAACTCTGTTTTCTTCATTGGTTGTCGGATGGAATTCTTTATTGTGAGGAGATCCAGTGAAAACAGGAAAGTTGGGTTTTTCTTTAGGAATTGGGAAGTAGTACACAGGAAAATGGGTATGTTCTGAGTCATTATCATCTGGAGAATTCAAAGATATAAGAAGCAAACTGATTATACAGAAAACTCTCCCAAAGTAGATGGGATGACCTGCAAATTGTGTATTAACTAGCTAAAGAGGAACTTTAACTGTACAAAATTATAGTCAGCATATGAAATCATCAGAAAAGTGATCAACATTACTGACGGTTCACATTTTATGTCAAAGTCCCTAAGAATATTATTCAAACCGCATTAACAGAAAGAGGAGAAAAGATCTTTACTGTTATTGGCTTTTTGAACAGCTAAATTATAGAAAGTCATACAAATTAGTAGGTCATGAAAACTTAACTAAAACTAAAATTTGCAACATTGCACCCGTGGAAGAAGCATAGAATAGGAAATAATAAACTATCCACATTTCTGTTATATTTGTGAACATTTATTTCAAAAACATTTGAATAACATCCTTTTGAAGATGTTTTAGCGAAAGTTGTTAGAGTATTTATTTGTTTCATCTGTTGCTGAATTACTGAAAAACAATTTTTATAGTACACCAAAATACTAAAAAAATCTACACCAATAATCTTCAAGATGGTATGCACCTTGTTAATTTTCTATGAAGATTTTCACTTTCACTAACCCTATAAATTATAATAAAAAATAAAATTTGTTTACCAAAATGTGAAAACGACGATTGTTCATTTGCTGTGCTTTCTGTCTTGCTTTTCTTCCTGGCATCTCTGGATGCTTTCCAATTCATCAGGAATTGTCTTTCTAATTCTTTTATTTCTTTTCCATCAAGAGATTCTGTGGAGAGAATTTTGCAATATCTTAAGTCAATAAAAGGCATTTGCATTTTCCAGTTATTTGCTAAGCATTGCACTGGTATTTTTTAGGAATTTCACCGAGGTGGGTTTTTTCCTCCAGAGGCATTGCTGTTTCAGTGTCAGTGCTGTTACATCTGATTGTTTTCCCAATGTTAGTCTGGTATAGTATTAGAGCTATGCTTAATCTGTTTTATGTCAAGGGTTTTAACTATTTTAATACCATTAATATTTAATTCTATTTTAATGTTTGTATGTCTTTCAGTTTTCAAATTGTATTGTATTGGTTTTATTTTAAGCTGCTTTGAATCTCCTTTTTTGGAGAGCAAAAGAAGGGTATTAATAATAATAATAATAATAATAATAATAATAATAATAATAATGTCTTGCTTCCACAGTACATTGAGTATACAATAAACAGTAGACAGAAAGATGGCTATTGGATGGTAGAGGAAAGGATGGTACATGAGAAAAAACCCAATACAACTAGAACTTCAATTGGAAACTTGTAAACCTGTCCTCAAACAGCTCTTAAAACATATACGGTCCAGCGCAATGAGAACAATGCGAAATTCAATGTAGATGCATTACACCCTAAAGCCAAAACCTCTAGCAATCATTTTAAAAGAAACCAGAGAAATTTAGAATCAGGTGAGCCAATTTACTAATAATATGAATCTGTTTACTGTTCTGTCTTGTGATGCAACATTAATAAGTATTATTTATTCCAGTTACACATTGTCTTAAAGACAGCAATTTATTTTAAAGCAATCATTAGGTTTTTATGACAAGAGAACACTTCACCTCTCTGCTTTAGTGATGCAATCCTTGCTATAGGCATTAATTTTGTTTTGCCCATGCTCTAGGGCAGGGGTCCTCAAACTATGGCCAGAGGGCCAGATACGGCCCTCCAAGGTCATTTGCCCGGCCCTCGCTCAGGGTCAACCTAAGTCTGAAACTACTTGAAAACACACAACAATAACAACAACAATCCTATCTCATCAGCTAAAAGCAGGCCCACACTTCCCCTTGAAATACTAATAAGTTTATATTTGTTAAAATTGTTCTTCATTTTAATTATTGTATTGTTGTTAAGTGTTTTTTGCACTACAAATAAGATATGTGCAGTGTGCATAGGAATTCATTCATGTTTTTTTCAAATTATAATCTGGCTCTCCAACAGTTTGAGGGACTGTGACCTGGCCTTCTGTTTAAAAAGTTTGAGGACCCCTGCTCTAGGGAATCAAGGGGGAGAAAGTGACAATGCAAGCACCTTGGCCTCTATTACAGATTGATGGAGGAGTCCTGTCAGCAGAATTTTGCATTCACAGATGACTACATATGAAAGTTTCAAGATTTTTCCCCAGTATGAACTTGCCTACAAGTGGCCAACTTCTGGTCAAAGGACATTGTCATTTAGCATAATGCCAAGTTATTTTTTTAGAAATGTTGTGCTTTTACATGCATTTTAACTGTACCCGCAACTTGCTTCTGACATGATAAATAAATAAATAAATAAATAAGATTTGTTGTTACAGAATACATTTTTTCTCTAATTAATGCAAGTGATAAATGTGCTGTTACCAGTAAAGGCTTTCTGTAAAACCAATATATTCATTATATATGCATTCCTTGTATATAAAAAGTAGGTATTACTTTACCAAGTGATTTTGACTGCAATATGACCCTGTCCCGGTACTTAGGTTTATGGCAAACAGGATTCCCACTCAGCTCTATTTTGGATAGCTTGGTCCATACACTCAGAACAAATTCCAGGTCCTAAAATACCAGGCAAACAAGCATCAGTACTTTTGTTTAGTCATCCAGAATATTACATTTTGTTTAGTCATCCAGAATATTACATTTATTACATTTATTTACTCATAGTTTTGTTTATTCAATTAAATGTAGGTATTTACACCCTGGATTTTCTTAATATAGGGTGAGGTATAAATATTTTAATAAATGAATACATTTATTTCTTTTTTTAAAGAGCTCTGCTCCTAAATGACATGAACAGGAACTGCAAAACAGTATATATTTTACTGGAACTTTGAGAAATACATAAACAAACTTTCATGAACATACTCAAAATAATTTTGTAGATTTTTGTTGACGACTACTCAGTTGATAAATGATCCAGAACATGTTCACAATAGTGTATGTTTATGTAAGACTGTACTAATCTCACGCTGAAATATGATTACCCTTTGGATACGCTCTAGTTGTTCATTGCCTTCCTGTCTCTAATAAAGTGCTTTCACTTTACACCCTTTCCATAAGCTATACCAGAGGGAATAGACACTTTTTGGGGGCAGTTTCTATTTGATAAATGATCATGTCATTCTATCACTTAGAGGTCTGCTACAAAATACTAAAGAGCAAATTATATTCTAGACATACTGGGGGGTGGTGGCAGAGAAAGCCTCAGATGACATCTGTAGTACTGGTTGTAGCCCTCTTCCCAATTAACGATTGTCATTTAAGAACCTGCATTTGACCAGTATGCTCCAATTTGTATTGGCTATGTCTAGCTCAAGTGCCCTAACTATAGCTGTAGACAGCAATTTATCATCATTTTGACGGTCTGTCATTATCTGTTTTGAGAAATCTATATTTTTAGTCTTGTTCCTGACTGAATTGTGAAGTGAAGGAATTCATCTTTTTGATATCTTGTTGTCATAATCAATAATGGCCAAAGGTTGAATAAATTATCGAGTCAGAGCTGTATCATCAGAACACTGAATGAACTCAAGCAGTTCTGAAATTAACAGGAGTTCTACTATCACTGATATATTAAGTTGACAGTCTTTGCAATTTGAACCTATAGACAATGAGTGAGGAAGATAACTGGCCCCAGAAGTCATTATCCCTTGGGACTGTTTGAGAGACTTGGGTTACATCACTGGGTGAAACCATCCCTATGATGCCCTACCACCTGAAATTATCAAATTCAGTATGCTTTTCTCCATCCACAGAAAGTCATGCAGAAAAGCATTTGCCCATTGCTCATCACCCTTATTGAGGAGGTAAGTAATAGGTGAAGGGGCTTGGCCAACACTCTCCGACTTGTCTTTAGTCTATTTGTGCTTAAATATACAATACTTGGCAGTTTGAATTCGGGGAGCAGGATGAGCTCCTGCTGTTAGCCCCAGCTTCGGCCAACCTAGCAGTTTTAAAACATGCAAATGTGACATCAATAGATACCGCTTCTGCAGGAAGGTAACAGCGCTCCATACAGTTATGCCAGCCACATGACCTTGGAGGTGTCTATGGACAACACTGGCTGTTCGGCTTAGAAGTGGAGATGAGCACCAACCTCCAGAGTCGGACATGACTGGACTTAATGTCAGGGAAAAATCTTTACCTTTACCTATACAATACTATTGGGTGTGTGTGTGCGCGCGCGCGCTTGTGTATGTGTATAAAACTTGATGAATTGCCATTAATTTCATTCTCCGTGAATTTATCAGATTAAAATCACCTGGTGAAAAGCTATGTCAAAAGTCTTTAAATCACTGAAAAGGCATCCTATATTCATGCACATATTAACTTTACATTTCTCTTTCCAAGAAAATTCCTTCAAACATCAAGAAACTGAGTATTGTTTGACTCATTTTCCTTTGCTACTTATCAATCACCATAACGTTTTTTATTACCTTTATATGTTGAATCTGGTTGTCAACAGCTATGAGGTGGGAAATATTCTCCAGAACTGCTAGATCACTCATTTCGTCTATATTATTATTGCAGATATTTAAAACTGATAAAGACTTCTGAAAAGAAACAAATCAAACAATTATCAGGACAAAAAAAATCAAATATTAGCTATTGTAGTATTGTGAAGTTAATTAAAAGCAAGCAAACTGTTTCTAAGAGAAGTTTTGCATAAGTTTGGATATTCTGACCAACTAAGCTATTTCATAATAAAAGAGTGTTAGTGACCTTGAAGAAAAATGACCATGAAAAATGATGAATGAAAGCATAAAGTTTCGGGGAGAAGGGGTTTATTTTTGAAATACAATATGACCCCCTTTCATTTTCCCATGCTCCACAAACACCTCCCCCTCACCCCCTGGCCAGAAGTGTTTATGGGCCTCTCTAGATCCTCCAGCGAGAGCCTATATCATGCTTCTGAAGATAGTAAAATAAAAATATAGTGTTAGCAAATATCTGGGGTTTTTGGTATGTGTCTTTACGGAAGCGGTGCTTGTACAGGATGTGACAAAAATAATCTTTACCTTTAACCAAATAGACAGAGACTGAAACAGATTAATTTGTGTAATGCTACTGATTTGTGTAATTTAAATCGATTCCTTATAAAAGATACAGACACACACATATATATATATATATTGTAATAATGAAATGTGTGGAGATACAACATATTTTATGAAAACCTTTCATTTATATTGCAGAAAATGCACGATTTTATTGCTTATTTGACATAGACAGAGATTTTTTGTTAGGTTTGCATGACACAATAACACACTGTAGCTGACACATTAAAGTGTAGCAACACACTTTTGGAAAACTATAGTGTACAGAACTGAAATTTTAAATATAATTTTTGGACACCCTAATTAACGTTATATTTTGTATGCAAGGCATTAAGTAGGCTGAAAAAAATTCAAACTGAAAATTCAATGGGCTGCTGTGTGTTTTTCGAGCTGTATGATCATGTTCCGGGAGCATTCTTTCCTACAGTGAGTTTTTTGGGCCATACAGCAACCCAGTGATTCCGGCCATGATAGCCTTCATTGAAAATTTAATGTTTGAAAATTAAGTTATTACCAGAATGCAAAGAATCATGCCAAGCAACTCTGTTATATGATCAAAGAGGATTTGACCTGTTTTCAAAACAGAAGCATACAAGAAACAAGGCCACTTGATTTTGAAATTGAGGGAGAGGTAAGCAACAGCCACATCTAACTCTCCTGTAAAGGAGCTATTTCAGTTCCAACCTACATTTTTTTGATCAAAAAAAAAAATCCTCCAACAGCATTAGATGCAACAATATTTTAGTAGTCTCCTTGCCTAAAGGCACCTGTTCCTAGATGATTTCTGAAGGTAATTAGAGTCAGCTCTGGTTGGTACTTAGATGGGAGACTGCCAACAAATATAGGGCACTGGAGGCTATATTCCAAAGAAAGGAAATGCCAGTACACCAAGGCTATACATATTTCTTACTTTCTTGTTTATTTTTCTTAGCATAGATACTATGATGCAGATTTGTTTGTAAATGAAGCTTATTTGTTTTTATATTTTAGGGGGAAAAAGTAACAGAGTGATTATGAGAACCTTATGCAAAACAGTAGACATTTGGGTCTACTATTGACCATGGAAGTTTTATATTTTTAAATAGGTAAATGAAATAGAACTACTGTTCACATCATGTCATATAGAAACAGCTATTTGGGAAACAAAATGAAAGTAACCGTAAACATCCATCATCATGCTCATATTTTTAAAAAAATTGAAACAGTTATTTTCTGTCATTAGAGATCTAAATTGAATATCCTTACTGCCAATGACTGAAGACTTCTTGGGTCAAATAGGAGCTTTTCTCCTAAGGGAAGTTGCTGGCTTTCAACATGCAGTTCCCTCAACTCTTCTAAAGTATCTAAGCCTTCCACTACAGTAATGTAATTGCCACCCAGATACCTGGGAAGAGAAAAATATAGAACAGATCAATTTTTTTGCAACCTGCATAAAAATACAGACCCATTGTTTCTAAAAGTATTAATTTGAGGCACAATTCAACTAAAAGTAAATGCTATAACATGCAGAAATTTCAATGGGGAATGCTTAAGTAACCACTGAAATTCATTGAAATCAATAGATTTGTAAAGTATGGCTTGCTTTCGCTGTTGTATCTATAGTTTAAAACAGGTATGGGCAAACTTTGGCCCTCCAGGTGTTTTGGATGGTAGGCTGTTAGGACTTGTGGGAGATGGAAGTCCAAAACACCTGGAGGGCCCAAGTTTACCCATGCCTGGTATGGAAGATGAGAAAAAAAAATACGACAGAATCTGTGCAATGTATTGTCATTTTTGGTATAAAATATATTTCATACACTTAATTTATTATTGTATTTTTGCACCAATCCACACATAAATAAATCAAAACTGTAAAATCATTTTCACTTACAATTTTTCCAGTTTGCTTAATGATGCTAAATTTTCAATCCGTGTAATACAATTGTTCTGCAGATATAAATGTCTTAGGTTTGAGGCAAAGTCCAAATTATGTATTTCTTTGATTTGGTTGTCATATAAATAAAGAACATTAATGTTTTTACATAAAGAGAGGTCATCCTACGAGAAAGAATTAAAATGTGTTCAGTTTAGAGCAGTGGACTGAATAATATTCAGATTTTTCCAGATACAGACTACAGTATGGACAGTTACGTTTCTATAAAACATTTACGGTACATTCTTCTTCTTTTTATTAGATTCAAATTAGCTTACAGTAAAACAAATGTAATCCAATTCAAAACCTAAAAAAATACAGAAATTAAAATAGAATTCAATCTTAATGGTATTAAAAATAAAGTTAATATCCTTAAAACTGATTTAAAACGTTTCCAAAGATAAAACCACAGCTCATCCTTGAAATGATCTTAGAAATCCCCCTTCTTTAAAAGTCTATCTGAATAAAAAGGATAGCATGAATGGGTCCATCCTGGCTTTCCTGGGCAGAGAATGCTTCTGGAACATAGCCATACAGCCCGGAAAACTCACAGCAATCCAGTGATTCCGGCCATGAAAGCCTTCGACAACACATTGAATACTACCAATTTACAAATACATTTCAAGTTAATGAATGTAATAGTAAATAATAATAATAATAATAATAATAATAATAATAAAACTTTATTTATACACCACCACCATCTCCCCAAGGGGACTCAGGGCGGCTTACATGAGAACAAGCCAAACAGCACATCAGTAAAACAGCAAAGCAATAAGCAAATAAAACAATACAATTAATATAACTCACATATAGACAATAACACATAATTTTTTTAAAAAAAATAGTATGAAGCATAAATTGCTTTCTTGTGCTTTTGCGAACAGCAAGGAGCCACATTAAATATCAATGAGATTTTCAAAGAAGGTTGCCTTATCAAGACAATGAGAACATCCTTACAATTATATCTATATTTTTGTTAGCTAGCTTGAGGTGAGTTATTTTTCTCAGGTGCTGGGCCAAGGACTCGTCACGGCGGTTCTTCTGGCTGAGGCTTTTGACAATTAATTCCAATGTTAGCCGAACCATATTTTGTATGAAATTATATTTGCTGGTCTGAGGATTGGATAGCCACGTCTTCCTTTCTCGTCAAACAGCGCCCTAGAACAAAAACAAAGTTACACAATATTTTATTATAGTATCATATAGTGTCATTAMATTATTTTSTAGTTCCCATTTCCAGCACTCTCAGGCATGCGCCAAGTTGGGCCTTGCAGGTGTTTTGGACTCCAACTCCCACCATTCCTCACAGCCTCAGGCCCCTTCCTGAGGCTGTGAGGAATGGTGGGAGTTGGAGTCCTAAACACCTGCAAGGCCCAACTTGGGCCACACCTGTGATAGACCTTGCTGAGACGCATAGTCTTTACTCCATGAAGTCAGAGGGCCTCCATCGCCTCCATGACAAACTCCGCACGCGTTGCCATGGCGACGGGAAGACGCTATGCGTTTCCGCCAATCAAAATGCTTCCATGAAAGGCGCGAGGCGGGGGAGGGGGGGAAGGAGGAGGAATACAAATAAGCGGTCTTCCCTTCACTATATTGTGCTAGGAGAGGAGGCTGTGAGCGCATGCGCACTTGTGCTTCTTATCTTTGCCTAGTTAAGGAGGAAAGAGAGAAGGAGGCAGGCAATAAAAGTTTGCTGGTTGTATGCAGTGGGAGCACTGCTGAGGTCCTGCTTTAAAAAAATAATAAGTTGTTGGTGTCTAATCCCAAATACGTTGTTGGTATTAAGATAATTATAATATAATATTAATAATACTTTTTTTTTCATGTCAGGAGCAACTTGAGAAACTGCAAGTCGCTTCTGGAGTGAGAGAATTGGCCATCTTCTGCAAGGATGTTGCCCAGGGGATGCCCAGATGTTTTGATGTTTTACCATCCTTGTAGATTCTAAGATCTACAGAGACACTCGCTGGAACACCTCAGCAAGCGAGAGTCCAAAAGTAGCAGGCTCAAACCCAGAATCTCAATCAATGGCTGATACCAAATGAGAGACTCCCCGCTGGGCACACAGAAGACTGGGCAACTTGGAAGGCGCTGAACAGACTGCGCTCTGGCACCACGAGATGCAGAGCCAACCTTAAGAAATGGGACTACAAAGTGGAATCCACGACATGTGAGTGCGGAGAAGAGCAAACCACAGACCACCTTCTGCAATGCAACCTGAGCCCTGCCACATGCACAATGGAGGACCTCTTTGCGGCAACACCAGAGGCACTCCAAGTGGCCAGATACTGGTCAAAGGACATTTAATCAACTACCAAGCTTGCAAACTTTGTGTTTTGTTTGTCTGTTTGTTTGTTTAAAAAATGCAATGCCACTGTTTGGTCTGCCCCTGACACGATAAATAAATACCATCCTTGTGGGAGGCTTCTCTCATGTCCCCACATGGGGAGCTGGAGCTGACAGAGGGAGCTCACTTGTGCTCTCCCTGGATTCGAACCTGCGACCTATCAGTCTTCAGTCCTGCCAGCATAAGGGTTTAACCCATTGTGCCACCGGGGGCTCCTTGGTATAGGACAATAATACTGCAATTATATTATACTATACCAGGGGTCCTCAAACTAAGGTCCGGGGGCGGATACGGCCCTCCAGGGTCATTTACCTGGCCCTCGTTCAGGGTCAATCTAAGTCTGAAATGACTTGAAAGCACACAACAACAATCCTATCTCATTAGCCAAAAGCAGGCCCACACTTCCCACTGAAATACTAATAAGTTTATATTTGTTTAAAATGTTCTTCATTTTAATTATTGTATTGTTTTTAAGGGGTTTTTTTTTGCACTACAAATAAAGTATGTGCAGTGTGCATAGGAATTCATGATTTTTTCAAATTATAATCTGGCCCTCCAACAGTTTGAGGGACTGTGACCTGGCCCTCTGTTTTAAAAGTATGAGGACCCCTGGATTATATTATAATAATGATAATGTCCTCCCAACCCTGCTATATGCCTGCGAGACGTGAACACTCTACAGACGTCACATGAACGTGTATATGTTGTGCTCCACCCTGAGTCCCCTGCGGGGTGAGAAGGGTGAAATAGAAATGTTATTAATAAATAAATAAATAAATAAATGTCCCTGCATGGGGAGCTGGAGCTGACAGAAGGAGCTCATCCTCACACTCCCCGGATTCGAAACTGCAACCTGTCGGTCTTCAAGTCCTGCCGGCACAAGGGTTTAACCCACTGTGCCACTGGGGCTCAATACTTTAACCGGGGCTGGCATGCTGCACTATCTATACTACAAACTATTCACCCAACATTTTGCCCTACCTGCATGCTTGAATATGACGTTGTAGGCTTTAGTATCCTATGAAGTTAGTTATTTTTGTTCTTCTTAGTATATGGCTGGATGGAATTTAAATCCTAAGTCTTCCAAGTTCCGGAATTTCAACTGATCAAATGACAGATACAATACAAATGACCGATAATGCCACAACATTACTTTATTTCTGTATTTCAATTTACAATCCAAATTGACTTTCCCCTAAAGTTATTTTTTGTTCTGGGAATTCTATATCTTTTAAAAATAGGTTTATATACTGTACTTAAACTTCATTTTGGACTTAGCTTGCCCCCAAACTTTGGATCTGCGCCTAGCTGCAGATTTTGCAGGTGTCCAACGTTGTATCTGTTACTAATTCGGTTAAAAAGAAATTATGAAAAGTTTTAAGAGAAAATATTTGCTCATAAAGATTTGAAACAGGATCCTTACCTAGTGGCAAGGAACATGTGCCAATTGTCTTATGTATTTTCATTCCAATAGAAAAAATATATAGCAGCCATCCTATTGGATACTCCCAGCTGGAGTAAATCCACTTAATCAATTGTTGAATGGAAAGTCAACACATAGCTAAATCCCATTAATTCAATGGGTCTACACTAGTCAGAACTAATAACAGGATATAGGCCTTTACGCTTGAAAATAATAATAATAAAAACTTATATCCAGTTTATTCTATGTGGATCCTAATCCATATAGAATTATTCAGATATAGTCAATATTGGGTTGCTGTGAGTTTTCTGGGCTGTATGGCCATGTTCGAGAAGCATTCTCTCCTGACGTTTCACCCCTCAACCACTGAGGATGCCTGCCATAGATGTGGATGAAACATCAGGAGAGAATGCTTCTAGAACATAGCCATACAGTCTGGAAAACTCACAGCAACTCAGTGATTCTGGCCATGAAAGCCTCCAAAAACATAGTCAATATTAATACTTGTCCTTCTTGTTATGAAGCATGGCTTGTTCATGTCTTCTGCAAAGGGCCCACTAAACCTTTTGATTATGGCAATCTGAGGAGCTAATGGATGGCTGGATCTAGTTACCATATTTATTTTCCAGAATGCTTTTAAAATGGCACATGTCTGGAATACTGTTAACAATTAAAATAATGTATAAAGTCAGCTACTTAGCATGCTTAAAGCACTGCCACCTTTTGCTGCCAGGTTTTTGGTTTTGTGTGTGTGTGTGTGTGTGTGTGTGTGTGTGTATCAGGAGTGATGTGAGAAACTGCAAGTCACTTCTGGTGTGAAAGAATTGGCCCTCTGCAAGGACGTTGCCAAGAGGACGCCCGGATGTTTTGATGTTTTACCATCCTTGTGGGAGGCTTCCCTCATGTCCCCGCATGAGGAGCTGAAGCTGATAGAGGGAGCTCATCCGCGCTCTCCCCAGATTCGAACTTGCGACCTGTCGGTCTTCAGTCCTGCCGGCACAAGGGCTTAGCTAGGCGAATCTGGGGCCCTCAAGGGAACTGTACTATTGGAATGTTTCCCATGTTTCAAATGTTGTATAGCTTTGTACTGACTGACTGTAGTAAGGTATACTACAAATTGTGGGAATACAGCTTTAGATCACAAAGGAGAGGAAGTGCATGAACCCTTCAAGAGGAATATATATATATATATATATATATATATATATATATATATTGTTTTCGAAACTAATTTTTACCAAAACTTCTTTTCAGCTCCTATGTAATCTATCTATCATTTCCTGTGTAAATTTTTCTGTTTATTTTAGACCCAGTTACCTTAGGGCTTGTGCATAACAGCAACTGCGTTGCTATTAAAAAGGAAATTAATCTATATGCCTGCTTACAGTCTTTTATAATTACAACCATCTGCATTTTTTCTAGTTGTTGAAAGCAACGCTCATTCATCTGATAAATCATTTGAGTTGGGATTTAAACAGATATAGTTTTATGTGTTGTTGAAGGCTTTCGTGGTCGGAATCACTGGGTTGCTGTGAGTTTTCTGGGCTACATGGCAATGTTCCAGAAGCATTCCCTCTTGACATTTCGCCTACATCTATGGCAAGCATCAGAGGTTGTGAGGTCTGTTGGAAACTAGGAAAAAGGGGTTTATATATCTGTGGAATGTCCAGGGTGGGAGAAAGAACTCTTGTCTCTTGGAGGTAGGTGCGAATGTTGCAATGGATCACTTGGATTAGCATTGAATAGCCTTGCAGCTTCAAGGTCTGGCTACTTCCTGCTTGGGGGAATCCTTTGTTGGGATTTATTATATATCTTTGTTATATGTCTGGACATTCCACATCTATATAAACCCCACTTATCTAGTTTCCAACAGACCTCACAACCTCTGAGGATGGGCAAAATGCCAGAAGAGAATGCCTCTGGAACATGGCCATACAGCCCGAAAAACTCACAGCAACCCAGATATAGTTTTACTTGTATGAATTTAAGGCATTTGTCTATATATTTTCAAGACTGCCAACTTTTCAGACGGAGGGCCTGATTCTGGCAGCCCAAGAACAAGCCATTAGAAGCAATGCCATCAAAGCCAGAATTGAAAACTCGGTGACAGATCCCAAATGCAGACTCTCTAAGGAAGCAAATGAAACAATAGATCACATCCTCAGCTGTTGCAAGAAGATCGGGCAGACAAACTACAAGCAGAGGCATAACACCATTGCTCAGATGATTCATTGGAACTTGTGCCACAAATACCATCCGCCTGCGATAAAGAACTGGTGGGATCACAAGCCTGAAAAAGTTACAGAAAATGAACACGGCAAACTACTCTGGGACTTCCGAATTCAGACTGACAGAGTTTTGGAGCACAATACTCCTGACCTCACGTTCATGTTAAAAAACAAAGTATGGATTGTGGATATTGCAATCCCAGGTGACAGCAGGATTGAAGAGAAACAACTAGAAAAGCTGACACAAAACGAGGATTTAAAGATCGAACTGCACAGACTCAGGCACAAGCCAGTAAAGGTGGTCCCAGTGGTGATCAGCACACTGGGTACAGTGCCTAAAGACCTTGGCCTGCACTTAAACACAATCGGTGCTGACAAAATTACCATCTACCAGCTGCAGAAGGCTACCTTACTGGGATCTGCACGCATTATTCACCGATACATCACACAGTCCTAGACACTTGGGAAGTGTCTGACGTGTGATCCAATACAACAGCAGGCAGAGTGATCTTGTCTGCTGTGGACTCATCTTGTTGTGTTTCTAATATTTATTTTATTTATTTGTTTCGGGTACTTCTACCCCGCCCTTCTCAACCCCCTAATAATAATAATAATAATAATAATAATAATAATAATAATAATAATAATAAGAAGAAGAAGAAGAAGAAGAAGAAGAAGAAGAAAAAGAAGAAGAAGGTAGCTTCACATTTGTGTCTCATTTATGGGGACAAAAGATACATACAATACTGCACACAAGTCGCAAAACAACTGTCATGGATTAATCTTTTCTGTGTTCTCACTGTCCCTAGACTTTCTTAGCTACTCATGTTTCTCAAAGATAGCCAGTAAAGCATAACCAAATTAGATTCCTAACATGACTAGCTGCAGATTTGAGAAGGCTATTGAATCCATTCTTCAGAAGCAAAAGGATATATTTTATATATGTTACAATGTACTATTCTATAGTCTGAAACAATTGTTTTCACTTCATTTTTGACAAAACCCTTAGCATCCAGACCAAATTCTGAATGGGATGTAACCAGTATGTAAAATAAACACTAAGTTCTGGTGCAACCTGTTTCCTCCAGAAGTCACGTTAGTAGAAACTCATAGTAAAACATTACAGGAGCAACATGTGGGAGTGCTTTTCCTTGGCAAAGATTAGGAAACTGAGATTGAGAGAAAGATGCACAAAGAGACCTCGGAAATATTTTGCAAGGCAGACCAAGACTGCTCTCAGACCATGGGACAGGAGCAGTGGACTGAAACAGTGTTTGCTGTGGGTTTTTTTTCCTGTCGTCAGACATCTCCAGTCCCCTCTGGCGTTCTTGACTGGGCAAAATATTCCTCCCCTCCCCCTTATATGACTGGCCATAAAGCCAATTACAAGGAAAGTATAGGAATAACCCTGCTTGTTTACAAGGAACCTAGGATGCTGGGGGTGGGGGAGTTTTACCTTGCAGTTGGAGAACTTTTATCTCTGTCAAACAATAATGAACAATAACCGAGTGCTTCAAAAACAGAAACGTTAATGCCTTAAAATTGTCATTTCAAAACCCAGCCTGTGGTGGAAAGAATTTAAAGTGATTGTTCACTCAAAGACACAGAGCTGGAGGAATTTCACCAAGAAGAATGGCATCAGTTCTAGATTGCACATGGATAAAGGTGATAGAGACCCATCCAAGAAGAACTGCAGCTGTTCCAATCGACTATTGACTTAACGTGTGTGAATACATATACAACTTCCCAGTGTCAGTTTGTTTAGTTATGTAGTACACTGAAACATTTTCATCTTCAACTTCGGTTAACTATAAAAATATTTGGTATCTGTGGCAGAGGAAAGTGCAGCTTACCAGTGTTATGTAAGAAACAGGAGAAACAGGAAAATACGCAATATGCTCTGATGAAGTTAGAAGGTAAAAAAAATCCTTACCTTTTATTGATGCAAGTAATAGATCTCATATAAAATAGTCTATAAACAAAAGAAAGCTACCTAACTTTGATAAAGGAGTCCTCTAATGCTGACCCTGGTATGTATGTGTGAGCCATCTGGAGGCAGAGAGAGACCTCATGCTGATCCCTTCCCAAACAATGGGTAATAAAGCACACGAAAATCTTCTGGGAAGAAGGGGGAAGTGACTTCTACATGCAGGCAGTGAGCAAAATATAGAGCTTACATAGATCTAGGAAACAGGTGAATAATAAAACAGCAAGCGCACACTTTAGATTTCCCTCTGTCTTCAATTGCGCTAAATACAAATGTTGATGATGCTTCTTCACTTCCTAAATGAAAAAGAGAACAATGACAAATAAATCCATTTTGGTTCCAGGCTGAAACGCAGCAAAATGTGGAAAAATTAAGGAGATGGCAAACTTTCCCCAGGGACTGTATTTGCAATGAAGGTGGAGAGTTATGTCTGATCTATATTCTAAGTGCTTCAGCAGCTTTGTGTTCTAGTGGATTGACTGAAGTATAGGTGTATTTTAGTCATGGGCCTGGTATCTGTATCATTTGTTTATTTTGTGTTTTCATTTTGTTCCGTCCATTCGGATGGCAGGGAACAGGAAGGCCCCTCCTGGAACGAAAATAAACTTGATGCGAAAAGCAAGCGAAAGCGGGTACTGGCTCCAAGCCTGCTTTTCAGCTCGATTGCCGCATGCATAGGCCCAAAGTGCCTGGACCTGCCAGGGCTTGCACCCAAGTTCTGAGTAAGCAGCGCTCTTTACTTGGTGTTTGGCTGCAGGCCTTGGCAGGACCAGCACTTTGGACCTACGCTTCGGGTTGTGGAGCAAGGCCACTGGCAGCAAACACGATGGATCTTCAGCCCCAGCCAGGGAGGCCTTTGACTTCCCAGATGAAGGAGAGGCAAACCCTGTCCAAAAGCGTGTGATTGGAAGAGGAGCCTGGGTAGGAAGCTCCCCCTCAATAATGAGACAAAAGAAAACAAATATTTCGGCATCTGAAAACTGTCTGTCCTTCTGATTTCAGGAGGCTCAGTAGAATTGGATCAGGGGCCCCATCAAAAGCCGGGAGACGAAACGAGGCAAGTGTATATCAATACACTTCATGCAGTAATTTTAGTAATACAGTAATATAAAGCAATACAACATTTCTTTTGTCTCCAGTATAATTCACAAAGGAATAGGAAACACAAAGAAATTACTTCCTTTGTGAATCTGACTCTTTGAAAATGGTGACTGTAGTTAATCAAAATGTGCCCTAAAGGAATTTCCCCCTGCCATTTTGTTAGGTCACTACAAAGTTCAGTATAATAATGCGTAGCTCCAAAATAAATACGAATATTGCTTAACTTACAAGAGGCTCCCCAATGTCAGTTTTCTGCCATGATTTGGCAAAAAAAGAAGATAAATTCTTCATTCATTAATCATTGATATGATCAAATGTATTTCTTAGATCCTTGAAACAAATTGATATTAGTCTAGCTTTGAAACATTTGAAACTGATTTTTATTTTATTTCTATTGCAGCTTCATACTGGTTCCCAGGCTTTCAAAAAGTTGAAATCATAGTAAGATAAATTGAGCCAAAAACTAAAAACAACACTGTACAAAAGAATGATTGTGTAAGGTCAGTCAGCAGAACCAAAAACAAATCCTAATCAGAAGATATGCAGTTTAAAGGGGATTGGAATACCTGGAAAAAGTTTTTTGTTGCTGATATTGTTTTTATTACTTCTAAGTATCAAAATCATCATACAGGTAAGAGCGCAGTTAGTAAGAAGCAATTAGATCTTAATGGATATCAGAGTGTTCATTATAAACACATTTTATGTAAGAGAACCCAAATCAAAGAAGTCTTGAATCGGATGCACTTCCAGGCCTACTGAAAACCCAAAAGGCAATGTAGACACTATGCAAGCATCGTAAATAAAATAGCAGGTAGTTGAGCTTTAATTCAAGACCAGGTATGGGCAAACTTCAGCCCTCTAGATTATTTGGACCTCAACACCCACAATTCCTAACAGCCTTGGCTGTTAGGAATTGTGGGAGATGAAGTCCAAAACACCTGGAGGGTCGCAGTTTGCCCATGCCTGTTCAAGACTATACAAACTGCTATTTTGACTGTCACATGCTACATAAGTAAATGCTTGAATAAGTGTGCATGCAATGTGGTGTGTTTGTTATTTTTAATTGAGCTGTTTTGTTAATGGCTCTTTCTGCTTCCCTGTCTACTCCTCTGTTTCACTCTTGCATGCACACAGCTTGGTCATCATCATCATCATCATCATCATCATCATCATCATCATCATCATCTTTAATTACTTATTAATCGCCCTCCATCCGAGAATGCTCTAGGCGATTTACAGCTAAATTGTAAAAGATAAAATACATACATACAGAATTTAAAAATTAACAGAGATCGAATGCTCTAGTAAAAAGCCAGGTCTTAAGTGCTAGAGTAAAAGGCCCTAAGTCACGCATGGCTCTCATATAGGGCGGCAAGGAATTCCACAAGGCAGGGGCAGAAATAGAAAAAGCCCTGCGTCTGGTCCTTTCCAAGTGCACTTCTCTAGGACCCGGTATATAGAGTAAGTTGCGTTGGGCTGGTCGTTGCGACCTCCGATGATGGGAGAAGGAGAGGCGGTCCCTAAGGTACGATGGACCCTGGCCGTAAAGAATTTTAAAGGTCAGAACTAACATCTTATACAGGCCACGGTACTCAGTTGGAAGCCAATGTAAATGTTGCAGCACTGGTGTTATATGGCATTTCATGGGCATTCTTGTGAGTAACCTGGCTGCCGCATTCTGAACAATACGGAGCTTTCGGGTCATAGACATCGGAAGGTCAACATGATTCAGAGGAGTAGGAAGATATGGAAAACAAAGGAATTATTCAGTTTAGTTCAGTTTTAGTAAATGTCTATATTTGCAATTATATTTATTTATTTACCACATTTATATATCGCCTTTTTCAGCCCAGAGGCAACTGTCAGTGATGGTTTTATAATACAATCATACACATTTTTATTTAGAAATAAACATTGTGTTCAGCTAGACTTAACTCTCATATATATGTATGCATTACTGCCTAAATCAGTTTTATACTGGCTATGGAAGTGTTATACTGCTGCTGCGGTGCAGCAGGTTAAACAGCTAAGCTGCAGAACTTGCTGACCAGAAGGTCAGTGGTTCGAATCCGCAGGATGGAGCTCCTGTTGTTAGCTCCAACTTCTGCCAACTTAGCAGTTCAAAACCATGCAAATGTGAGTAGATCAATAGGTACCACTTTGGCAGGAAGGTAATTGCATTCCATGCAGTCATGTTGGCACATGACCTAGGAGGCATCTATGGACAACTTCGGATCTTCGGCTTAGAAATGGAGATGAATTGAGCACCATCCCCCAGAGTCAGAGTTAGCTAGACTTAATCTCTAGGGGAAACCTTTACTTTACCTTTATATAATATAAATCCTAACAAGGAAAACAAAATTGTTGCAAGGAGAAAGTTTTTAAAAGTACCATTTTATGCTGGTATATTTGGATTTCGATAAATTCCAAAACTTCTTTATGGACTTTTTTATTTGTATTTCTTAACCTTTTTAATGAACAATATTATTAAAACTGAACATCTGAACAATGTAAAAGTGACTGTCTACACACATACACAAACACACCTCTTTAAAATAATGGTTGTGCCAGTGTGCCACTGAGCATGTGCACTTATTTTTGGTATAAACTGCCTGAAATATACAATCTCCTCCAAGGATATCCAGACCAACATTCACTGCAGAAGAACAAAGAAGTGGAAACCAGACGGATCAGTGAGATAGAAGAAGTGTTCCAAGTGATTCTTTGCATCCCTTCAATGGCTTGGTTGTACTGTGAATTACAACAAAAACCTACAGCAGAATCTGCCGTGCAAAGTTGATGCAAAATTATCTACACAAACTAGATCTGAGGACAAGGTGCCCCTACCGCATTGTATCAAGCATAGTATATACATTGATTGAGAATGGAGGGTGGGAACAAAATTAAATTAATCCTGGTGAGTAAATCTATGGAGTAGTTCTAATTTGCTGGAGGCATCTAATGAACACATTCATACCTACAGATGAATATTAAATGAAATAGAACAATAGCACTGTTTTATGTAACTAGGTGCCCAAGAAAGCCATCCCCCTGGCTTACAAGTGTTACCACCACAGTTTAACTATATTTAATACAATCCAGAAAGACTGAAGAATGCTGAAAGATAAACAGTATTTTTCCTTAAGTTTATATAATGAATTCAGACACAGTGCAGGCTTCAGAAGCATAAATGAATTCCTGTGTATGCACGATTCCAGTGTCTGCATCTTATCATTCACACAGCCGTTTTCCTGAAGGCTTCTATAGAGTATCACATTCATAGTGTGAAACATTGACAGAGAATGATCCCAGGTTCTGTGGCCTTGGTCTTGCTTATTTTCAAAAGGTTTTACTGTATTCCATTGTCATATTGCTTTGTGTAATATTACAAATGCTCAAAAAATAATTTGGTAGATCTCTTATTGTACTATAGTTGAAATAAATAGTTCAAAATTTTAAAATCCATAATTTAATAATCAAAACTATCCAAAACCCAAAATTGTATTAATTTCACTTTTTAATATACATTTAATTAGTTAATTTCATTGAAATGCAAGCAGTTCACACTTTGATTTTAAGGCATATGAGTTCATTGGCCAAATAAATTAGATTTGTGAAATTGAGTTCAAAGAAAACATTGAGTCAAAGAGGCACCCGAGCACATTAAGAAGAGTAGAGTGTTCAGCAAAGCTGATCTCATGAGCAAATTATCTATGGCTACAACCCATGGTGGGTTCAAAATAAGATGATTCATAGGAAAAGAAAGCGTTTCCATTTTCAGTATGAATACTATTTAGTGTTGCAGAAAGTGTCCCTGGAAGTCAACAAAGTTTGAGTTGCTATGTGTCTTTAACTTGAATCTGATTTCTGGCACACAGTCATAAAGTTTATTTGAGGAAGTTTTTCACTGTCTTCTTTTAAGACCGAGAGAATATGATTGCCCAAAATTATACAGGGGTTTCCATGGCAGAGCAAGGGTTCAAACCTGGTCTGGAAAAGCTATTTTTTGTCCAATTAAAAGGATTAACTGTATACATGTCAATAAACTAAACTGCTTAAAGCTATATCAAAATGTGAATTGCAGCTTCATTGGTGTTCTGACTAAACAGTTTTGGTTATTCACCATTGCATCTTTATGGACTGGAGTTATTTCTTTAAGGTATATTATAGGTAATATATAATACAATTCTAATTTGGAGATTGCTTTCAAAATACAGTATGTTTATCCAGCATTTATTTTGAACATTCACAATATTACACAATACAGTAATACAGCACACATGTTCCAATGTTTGTGATTCCTTGTTAAAAATACAATTGTTAATTACTCGTATCTGTGATGTTAATGTCAACTGTGATGTCATGGACAATAATCATCATACTGTGTAAAAACAAACATTAAAATGGCAGTGTGAATGTGTGGCTAAGATACATGTACATTTTCTGAAGTGATTTGTTTTGACACCTGGATTCGGGAAGTCTGAAATATTTACAGCAATGTTTATTTTGTACAGCTTTGCTTAGATGTAAATAAAGTTTAGCTAAATACTTTGCTTTGACATTTGCATGATTATGAAATAATACGAACAACAATCAATAAGGAATAATTAAGCATTTACAAGAAGAGGCTATACATTTTGCATTTTATCGCTACTAAAGGGGGACAATTAATACTTCCAGCAACTAAAGTATTTAATGCTAAGATAGCTTCCCAGCTGGTGTATGATTTTTTTGAGGGCCCCTTTCCAGCTCCCCAGATGTGTATCATCCTGTCTTATTACTTGGATCCGGGCAAGCACCCCTGTCAAAAAGAGCCTTGTGGTGGGCACTTCAATACTGGCTCAAGATCAGAGTTTTTTAGTTTAGGATCTGGTTTGATTCATCACTTAGCTCAAGATGAGTACATAAGCAGTTGATTTAAGATAAATTCTAAGAAAGCCTCCTCCAATGGCCTTTCGGATCCCTCCTAACTCATTTGGGATTTGACGTGGCTCTCAAATCAATCAGAGACTCTGGGACATTGCATTTTGTGAGCTGAACTCTCGTTCTTATGTATCTTGATTCCCTAGTGCCCTGTCTATAATTATGTTGGGGCTTTCCATGCAGCAAACTATGTAAAGAAGAGGCTATAGGTTTTGTTTTGTTTTTTGTTTTGAGTTGTATGGAGGTAAGTAGTTTTAAGTAGTTTTGTATGAAAACCTCTACTGTGTGGATAAGTACATCACTAAAAAAAGGAGATAGACCTTAGAGGCAAAAAATGCAGATTCTTTTATTGTGAATGATAATAAAGGAACCCAAGTAATGATAGCCTTCCCAATCTTGCTTTGCCACTTAAAAAAACAAAGTTACAGCTGAAAGCCAAGCAGTTGATTCACTTTGAAATAAAATGATTATAGTTTTGCAGTATACTTAAATATACTCTCATTTTTTCTTCAAACTTCAGCATAGCCAGCATATTTTAATGAAATTCCTTAACATCAGAAATACAGAATCTAAATCTAGTTCTTGATCTCCAGAAAACTTCTTCCAGCTCATGTGTTGGGAAGAGATCAAGAATGCAAGAAACAAACTTCCCGAAATATCCACATCCTGCTATTCAATCTTAACAATGGATTACATTTCAAGCCATTCCATTGTCCTTGCCGAACCTGCAGAAATTAATGTATTTCAAATAGTTATATTCTGATCATCAATTAAACTAGGGCTTCTGGAGTGCCTAACACTAGATTAAAAGAAACCCTGCTGGCTGCAGGATTACAATCTTAAAGGCTCCCCAGGGAGAAAAAAAGGATGAGGGAAGAGGAAAAACATATATCACATACTAGTTCTTAAAAGAATATGTAGCTTTCATGTAACAACTTGTTTGAATTGAGATTGTCCAGAGGGTGCGGCTAAATGAACTCGGTCTTTCAGCAAAGCCTTTGACATGACTGTTTTCCATCTTTCCTTCTGTTACAGGCTAACATGCTGTTAGTGACACAAGTGGAATTCCATTATCTCCATGAATAGTCATTTTTTCTTAGTTGTTGCAAAGGTTGATATCCCCTTCCTCTTTTCACAATGACTAAAGTTCCCAGCCCTCAGACACCATGTCACTGCCAAAGTCCATTCCAATGCAGTGGATGGGATCGGAGACGCATCTGCCTATCTTCTCTACTCAAATGCAGACTGAGGACATCATCTGCTAAGACTTTTAGGGAACTCTGGTGGAAGATGTCCTGAATTAGGATAAAAGAACATAAGCAGATGCTTCTCTCACCCTTCTTGCTGCTCCAAGAATGGCCACAGCAACAATATGATTCCTAGGACTAGTAACAAGGGTGCTGTAGTGGAATTCTGCTTGCAGAACTCTTCACATTATTTACAGCCATGTAGAATCTTGGTCTAAGTCTGATGGAGCAGCAACTGACACATGCTAGTTGAGGGAAGACTATGATGGAATTGAATCAGCATTAAACTGTGAAAGCCATAGTAATACTGAAAAAGGTAGAGGTTTCCCTTGACAATAAGTCCAGTCATGTCCGACTCTGGGTGTTGGGCACCAGCTCATCTCCATTTCTAAGTCAAAGAGCCGGCGTTGTCTGTAGACACTTCCAAGATCATGTGGAAGGTATGACTGAAAAAAAAAAGCGATACCTATTGATCTACTCACATTTGCATGTTTTCGAACTGCTAGATTGGCAGAAGCTGGGGCTAACAGCAGGAGCTCACCCCACTCCCTGGATTCAAACCACTGAGCTCTCGGTCAGCAAGTTCAGCAGCTCAGCAGTTTAACCCGTTGCACCACCAAGGGATGTATAGATTGTCTAATTAGTTGAGGGACAAGACTAAGGTGATATGGTAGGTATTTTCAAATTATTTTAGGACTATTCCATGGAAGTCATGGTATGCTTAGTTTTTGCTGCTCCTGAGGATAGAATCTGAATTGATAGATTCAAATTACAATAAAGGAGATCCCAAGTAATCATTAGGCACCCCTGATGGTAAGAATAGTTTTACACTGGAATAAAGTGCCTTGGACAATCCTTTGCCAGAGGTTTTTCTTCTAAAATAGCACGCGTTGAACCTTTGCAGATATTGTGTTGTCTGAGCATTGTCATGGAAAATCCTGGCCTAAGAAGTCAGGATAATACAACTAAAGTGGCTTGTGAGGAAAACCGTAACTAAAAATACAACAGACTTCTCAGTGTTTTATGTGTAGATTAGAGAAATCTGAGTCTTAGGAAAGAACTACTAAAGCTCCTGGACTTGGTACAGAAGAGCACATTATGCATTACAGAGATACTATACTGTGTTGTCTGTATTTGGGGAACTAAATCTGGTAGGTCTAATTGAGTAACAATTTACGATTTCTGGCTCAAGAGTTCTGCAGAGAGGAATAAGAATGAATGATGAAATTTAAAGATAAAAGTAAACAAAGCAAAATGAAAAAAGCAGCTGGCCATTTTTAAGACAACTTTATTGCAGACCAAGAGATAAAGAAGTAAATTCTAAGCTTCCATCATCCAGAAACAGTCGCATTTACTGTTCTTTTGAAGCAATGACCAAAACTTTATGATAAAGAACAGAGCCACAATAAATTTTGGAGCAGTGTTCTTAAAACTGGGCAAAGTGGTGGCAGAGATGATTTAAAGTACTACAAATTAACTGACGATTTCCATTCTGGCTTCAGTTACAAACTGAACAAGTCCAAGGAGGTATGTCTTTCTCCAGGCTGAGATACATATCAGTTGGTGATATACTTCAAGCAATATTAATTTGATTAAAAAGTTTGTCCTTAATAACCTGAGACATCAGTCCATGTATTGCTTCTATGGTGGTCTTGCAACTGAGGGAAAAAGAAAAGCATAAATTCAAAGTTGGCTATATTAAATTCTGTCACTACACCATAGTGATTCAAATGCATGAGGAGCTCACGGTTACCATAACCCCATGAATGATACTAACTGGTGCCCAGATTTGAAAACAAAATAGGCACAACAATTCACTTGACTACCAAAAGCCATTTGCTTTAAAAGGTAAACTCAAACACACTTTGTATCTAAGTGCACAGCTGCAGAAACTGCGGGCATGATAGTATAAATCTACAATTAGGAAGACTCTTTATTGATTGCAATAGACCAGGTGTAGCTAAGGCATTCTTTTTTGTACTTCTATATGCCTAAATCCATGTAACTGAAAGAACGTACTTTTCCCTAGTCTACTAGACTTTCATTTTAGTGTTACTGAAATAACAGTAGCTTCTTTTCCCATTTATTTAGCCTTTGTGTCACTCCTCTCATCTATCATCTTTCTCAAATCAACTTGTAAGAGTGATAACTCCTCAGGGTAGGAACCTGTACTCTCATTTTTTAAAATCTTCTTTCTAAACAGCACTTATGTACAAAAATGGGGAAATGTTTGATTTTTTAAAATCCCTGTGCATTTTACCTCTTCTTTGTGCTTGTAAACACAGATAATGATCTGTGAGGGCCTTAGCTCAACAAGAGTACATGAGGCCCCTAACACACAGCTGTATAAAATCCACATTGAACTGGATTATATGGCAGTGTGGACTCAGATAATCCAGTTCAAAGCAGATATTGTGGATAATCTACCTTGATATTCTGGGTTATATTGCTGTGTTGAAAGGCCAAGAGCCCTTCCAGATAGGCCCTGTATCCCAGGATCTGATCCTAAGTTTTTAGTTTATCCCTGATTATCTGGCAGTGGGGGCTCATATAATCCAGTTTAAAGCAAAAACCTGGGAACAGATCCTGGGATATAAGACATATCTGGAGCTACATGCAAAAATAAATAAATAAATCCTGATTTGTTCCCTAGCATCTCCAGGCAGTGTTGGAATTCATAGAACTGAAACTTTGGAAAGCTGCTGCTAGACAGGACAAAATATCAACCCCTCAGATTGTTGAATATATATCTATATAGACATGATGGAAGACTGAATGGTAACTATATATAAGTAGAGTAACTGGTAACCATTAAAACACAACATTACGTAAGAGTTAGAATCTGGTTTTTAAAGTTCTAGTAGAAATAAAAGTATTAAACTACATTATTCCTAGCACCTCATCATCCAGCCAGCTGGTTTCTAATTATTACATGCCATAATTTATAAAATTTGGGATACCCATATGTATTCCATGTATGAGATACTTTAACATTTTCTACTTTTCGTGCTAATCCTTTATTCAGCTCTCTGAACAATCCTTTAAAAATCTGGAGTAGGGTTTTTTTTTGTTTTTAAAAGAAAAATACTCATTGAAACACATGGAATGGCCACTAGGAGAAAAAACAGTCAGTGTCTTCAACACACAGTGTCTTCAACACTCATAAAGTACACTGCATTAGAATACTATGCCATTTTGGTGATGTTATCTCCTTAGCCCAGATGATAAAATCATAATATGAAATGACATAGGAGGGGGAAGCAGGACAGGCAGATTTGGAGTTTGAAAAATTAAAAAGGAAAACCCAGGAACTTAGGGCCCTTCCACACAGCCATATAACTCAGAATATCAAGACAGAAAATCCTAAAATATCTGCTTTGAACTGGGTTATCTGAGTCCACACTGCCATATATCTCAGTTCAAAGCAGAAAATGTGGGATTATATTCAGCTGTGTGGAAGGGGCCTCAGTAAGTTGTTCATTTCCACTCTCCCATTTATCCCTAAAGATGGCAGCAAGACATAGAACTTATATATATGAGATTACATTACAGAATTCTTCTGAAAGAAATTCTAGACTGGAGATGATCTTACCTGTCCCTTGTTGCTTTGGCTAGCTTGTCCTCTGATTTCCTGTCATGGGACTCTAAACCCAACATGAAGCTTCCTCTGCCTAGCTGAGCTTCTGATTGCTCTAATTTTTCAGAAAGATCAAATACTTGTCCAGTGGTGTAATCTGCATTCTGCAATTAAAGAAATAATTAACACTTATAGATCTGTCATAAATTCCACTATTCAGTACATCTTACCACATTGCTAACTTTACACTATTTTCAGATGTCTTTATTTTGTAAAGGTAATTATCACATGGAATTTCAGTTTCAAAAAATAACAGGACTTGGTTCTTCTACGTCAAACACAGAAATGTGTAAATAATGTATTTAACAAACTCAAAATGTATATCTGTAGACATTTAATACTGCATAGAAAAATCTGCAAGATAGTCAATACACTGGATTGGATCTAGGTTTGCTCTCCAGAAACAGAAAGGACTCTTTCAATTTGTGGAGAGCACTGAGATTTAGCAAAGGCTTTCTTTCAGAAGAAAGGGTAGATTATTTATTTTTGTGATTCCCCTATGTTGTATTATAACAGTTTCCAAACTTCTAGATCAGTGTGAATGTTGGCACTGGGAACAAAATGGGAAACTGGAGAAAACCACTATTCTTTCCATTCTTCCAACACCCAAAGAATACATTCCAGTTCTAGATCGAACTGATCAAAAACATGCGTGATAGAAGTAATTAATTGCTTGTGAGACTGACTAGAGTATTTCCTATTTTGTTATTTTATGTCAGTGGTTCTCAACCTGTTTTGGCCTTCAATTCCCAGAAATCCTAACAGCTGTTAGAACTGGCTGGGATTTCTGGGAGTTATAGGCCAACACCTGGGGACCTATAGGTTGAGAACCACTGCTTTATGTCATAAAACATAAAGCCACAGAAGCCAGAATTGCTCAGCTGTTTTGCTTTCAGATGCTAGGAAATCTGTGTTAGAATTAAAAAAAACAGGTTACAGGTTGGACATTTTGTTTTGGGAATTCAAAGTAATTCAGGAGAGCTGTTTCCTCACCACACAAGCATCCTTCTTTGCAATGTAAATCTGAGATGAACCCCCCCCCCCCCTGCCAGCTTTGTACTGGCTGACTCGCATGATGCATGAACATGAATGCATTGTACTCTTTTTCCAAATTCTATTTTTGTTAGCCCAGGAATGGGCAAATTTCAGCCCTCCAGGTGTTCTGGACTTCGACCCCCAATAATCCCATCCACCTTACAGGCTGTTAGGTATTGCGGGAGTTGAAGTTTGCCCATGCCCGTGTTAACCCCTTTTCCATTACTTTGGATATATATATCCGGATGTTGTGTTGTAGTTCTGACTTCTTTATGGATCTGTATTTTGTATAGGAATGGAGCACTGCAATGGGGCTACTTTCTTATTCTTTGGAACAAAGCATTTGATTTTACTTACTGTTGGAATACTGCTTCCAAAGATTCTTCTGAAATTGAATTTGGCTCTCTGGCTTAAAGAGGTTTCCCACCCTTAATTTAGTAAAAACCATAAAGCTGCTCTAATAGCCTTTGAAGACTGGAGTATAAACATCACAAATAAATAAATAAATAAATAATACTTACGGTAAGCAAACTAGAAGAACTAAGAGTGTTCACCCAATATTTATTCCACAGAAGCTCAAGTAACTTGCGATCCAAAGAAGATTTAAAATAGGAGACTTCTAAAGCGTAATACCTATTTTATAAGGAAAAGATTATGAAAAACTTTCCAAGTGAGGTTCTAAATGAAAATAATATATATATTACCTGCACAAAACTCTTCTATACTGACAAATAGTTAATACACCAATTTTACAGCTCTATCAACATGTCTTATAAAATTAGTCAAGCAGTAAATATCACAGAAAAAGATGGAAACACATTTCAAGATATGAAAAAATATGGAGTGTGACAAATAAGACACCTTCTTTGGAAGCTTTTAAACAGAGGCTGGATGGCCATCTGTCGGGGTGATTTGAAAACAATATTCCTGCTTCTTGGCAGGGGGTTGGACTGGATGGCCCATGAAGTCTCTTCCAACTCTATGATTCTATGATCTACACCAAAGCTGAGAAATAATAAAGGTGGTGTGTGTGTGTTTTGTATACCTTAAATGATACTGAAATATCGTAATAAACGTCTCTGTCCAGGGCTACACATTTTAAAATAGGACAAAATGAGAACCATGCTTATCCATAAAAGGCCAACAACCTTAGAAAATTCCAGAATGAATGTTTTTTTGTCACAGTGTAGTTTGTAAACTCATTATAAACGAGATTTGGAAATCCCTTGCAGAGTGGAGGAGATGTGATATTGTGGATTAAGGCAGAGAGAAGGAAACTACACAAAGTTAGTCAAAAGAGAGACACCTATATTAATGAAGCAGAATATTTAATTGCTTGATTTTTTGCAATCTCTGCTTGGCCTAGGTGACCATAGACAACCTCATTCTCACATCTGAGCCTACATTTTCAAGGGGACTACCAGAGAAAGGAAGAACCTTCCCTTTTCCAGAGTGTGTATCTAGATCAAACTCCATATCTTTCTTTTAAGCTAAAGATTACTGGTTTTGGAAGTAATTCCTTACTGTTTACAGTGCACTCCAAAGTCCTCTATTTTATTAAGTGGGATAGTCTGATATTCAGAAGGCCCCTCATCAGGAGGTTTGTAGCCCTAAAGGATAAAGAAACGAAAGTCATAAAGAATGAACTCTTAAAATGCCATCATCATTTTGAACAAGTATCACTCCAACTTTAGATGGAAAGTTAAAAGTTTATGAGAAGTTTCATTATTTTGATTTGAAAATCAACTTCAACTTCAAAGTTTCCACTTATTGCTTATAGGGACACTATTGTTTCATTCTATGTCAACACTGTCAGAACCATGCTTTCTGAATTACCATACGTCTTCAAATAAAGGAGTGTGCCTTTGTGGCATTTTGTGTTCAACATTTGTACAGCATCACACAGTTGGCTAAATGCATATGATAGGTGTTTCAGTAACCCAGGTCTATCTTTCCACTCCAAGAAGGAAATCTTGGACTTTTCCATCAAAACTTTTAAAACAATTTAAATATAAATATACTCTAATGCTTTAAAGTTAACTATATGAAAAATAGTACTTTTGGTATTTTGCTGAAAAGATATTACAATATTCCTTTCTCTAAAGTAAAATAGGTACATTTCATTTCTAAAGCAGGTGTGAAACACAGTGCTTAACTACAGACTTCCAGGCACAATTATTTCTTACCAAGTATTAAACAGAAGGTCTCTTAATAAACTTCTGAGAAAATGATTGTGATGTTTTTCAATAATCTATTCTACTGATTGAATGCAGCAGGCTCATAAGAACAAATGTATCAATTTTCTCAAGGAATAATAATAATTTACTTTATTTATAGTCTGCTCTATCACCCTGAGGGGACTCAAAGTGGATTACAGAATATATGCAAACATTCAATGCCATTATGCAGTTAACAATATAGAGTACACAGACAGATGTAAAGGCTTCCCCCTTTTCATATCTGGCAGCTGGAGGATGTGCTCAACTCCAGCCATGGGGAGGTGCTCTTGTTACATTTTCCATACTGTGGAGTCTGTTATCTGTGGACACCTTCCTGATTGTATTGGCGGCATGTCTGCATGGGTGTCTTTTATCTCCCTGCCAAAGTGGTACCTATTGAGCTCACAATTTTGTTTTCAAACTGCTAGGTTGGCAGAAGCTAGGGCTAACAGTTGGAGCTTTCCCCAACCCCTGGCTTTGAACTGCCAATCTTCCAGTCAGCAAGTTTTTCTGCAGCTGGTGGTTTAACCTGCTGTGCTACTGCAGCCCCATTCAAAAAAACCATGATCCTTTTATTTGATTGGGAGCCACAAATCATTTCTACATATTTTCACTATAATTTATCAAAGGTTAAAGGTAAAATGTAAATAAAGTTTTAATAATAACTACATCTTTAGTATGATGCATATCATTGTTCCACTTATAATGTCTGCTAATGGGATATCATTCTATTTTGTGACAATCTTACACTTCTCACTTTGGTGATGTAATTAAAATTACCTTAGGATAGGTCCTAAAAGCGCCAAGATTCACCTTTCCTGCAGATATTGTCCTTGTAGGGTCAATCTGTAAAATATATTTCAAAATCACATTATCCTCTACAGATGAATAATTAGAATGAAGTCAAAGGTTTTGGTGTGTAATTTTAGGCTAGAATGCTATGGGAGACGTACATGTGTGTAGCCGTCCTGACCCACAAGCAAGATGGACTTTGTACTGCCTTTTATACACATTTTGGGCTTTGTGGAGTTAGGGGCACAGAATCCCTGAGAAAGTGAAGAACCCAGAATAAAGAAACTCCCAACAGAAATTAGCCATAGAATCTGGCTGGAGGATGTAGAAATTCTTAGAGAGCTGTTCTCTCATGTAAAAAAAAAAAAATAGTAATTTCACAGTTTTCCACTTTAATGGGGGTTCTGTGCCTTTGATTCTAGCAAATTTGGAAAGCTGGCTGTACTGTATAAAAGAAGAAAACTTTAAAAGTAGTTTTCTGAAAAAAGAAAGATATAAAGCCAGCAATAAGATGTTTTTATGGGATTTACCTGCTTAGACAAAAATCCACTATTTTCACAGCTAAATATGTATTTACCATCACTCTATTTAAGTTGAATTCAAAAATACTTACAACAACAGCCACAAATGGTTCTTGAAATTGTTGGTTAAGCATCTGAGTGCTGACATCAATTCCTGAAAGCCAACAGCCATAGCCAGGGTGGCTGTGATACCACCCAATTGCATTTTCAAGGCGACCAACCTAAACAAAGTGTTTTTTAAATGGAGAGAGGGGGGGGGGGAGGGGAAGGCAGGTTGTTAAAAAGATGCAAATCCACATGATCACTGCAGGTTTTATTTCAAAATAAAACTGATAAAAAGCATCATATCAGATAAAAAAATGAAGACCTCATCTAGGCTGATTGAGAAGTCCCCGTTTCATTCCTGTTCTTTCTGATATTATAATGGGTCAAATAAACTGATTTGGAGCTGTTATAAAAATCTCTGATCATACTGTGAGCTGATAGAAACTATTTTAAGTAAATTTGTCTGAATCTCCAAAACA
This sequence comes from Anolis sagrei ordinatus, assembly GCF_025583915.1. Taxonomy (NCBI): domain Eukaryota; kingdom Metazoa; phylum Chordata; class Lepidosauria; order Squamata; family Anolidae; genus Anolis; species Anolis sagrei. The sequence continues at coordinate 207,259,980 of NW_026847438.1, forward strand.
GAATGAGGCAGAACAGGAACCAAATCTTGGACCTTCTGATCTTTTAAATTGGCATGGAGCACCCTTCATCCAGCATATTTAAAAGTTGAGGAGTGGGAGGTGATATGTTTAAGAATAAAGGCCTAGGTGCAATTCATATTGTTTTCCCATATATGTAGTTAATCTGAGATTATTAGGAGCCTGTCAAATGCAGACACCTTCCAGAGAAAATTAGGAAACAACTTATCCTTATGTAGATTTAGAATTGTGATATTAATGATACCAGATGAGGTTCAAGAACAGCACTAGATGTTCAAAAATTGTAAGCGGAGGCCACCTTGAATTTGAACGTAAATTTAAAACCATTCTGCTGCATGTTAGGTTTGCTAATTTATTTATTTACCACATTTATATCCCATCCTTCTCAACTCCAAAGGGAATTGAAAAGGTAACAATGCCTTTACTAATACATTGGTAAATAAACAAAAATGTTAAAACCAAACCCATTGAAAATACAGCATTAAAACATCAATTAAAATCACATTTGCTAAAAGATTGCTTTTCTCTTTTTACCTGTTTTGCATTTTCGATATATGCAGCCATATATTCATATGCAGCAGCCTGAGCATTGACTCGTGTTTCTGTGCCTTCCACTGGCAAGGCAAAGCTATCCATGATAATCATAGTTTCACCATCCACTTTTCCAAGCATTAAGCCCATCACTTCCAAATTGCCTCCTGACCTAGCATGCATGACCATCTTCAGAAGGGCCAGAGCAGAGATTTTGCAGTACTTGAAATAGTGGTGGCTGTAAAGAAAAGATCAAATATATGGTTAAAAGAACAGCAAGAAAACTATGACAACTGGAAAAGAAAATAAGAACAATTCAATTACAATATAAGGCATTATTAAACGGTTGGAATGGTCACACTGAGAACTAGGACTAATAAACTGAAATTCAATCCAGGGAAGATGGAGGCACTATGGGTAGATATATAACAAAGTTTGTAAAAAAAAAAGTTAAAACTACATTCAAGCAACATTTCTACTAAAACAAACTAAATATGCACAGTCAACAAACTTTCCCATGTGTAATTTGCTCTCTCCTCCCATCAAATATCGTTATTAAAAGTAAAGGGAGACAACAGCAGAAAGAAAAGGGGGGAACGGCTGATATAACTGAAATCTGGAATATCTATCGAATGACTAAAATAAAGACTTTACTGCCAAGGCTATGTTTGCTGGGGATAGCATTATATAACTTTATGTCCTTCCAGCTCTGTTGTAAGGCTGCAAAACATGCACCATCTACAAATGTTACTCTCAACTATAGGGGTTATAAGATATTAAAGTATGCAAAATAAGCAAGATTTTAAGGCATTTCCTTAATTATCAGCATTTATTCTAAGCAAACATCCAATTCTATGGTTCATAGGCCCGTCTCACTATCTGTATGTGCCTTCCCATTGCAAGCTGACTGATGGTATCTTCATGAATTTCATAGTCTTTCTTAAGCAAGAAATACTTGGTGGTTTTGTCCATTCTTCTGAAATGTTGCCCATGGAAACTGAGATTAATTGGTGATGAAGTACTAATCTGGATGGAATCTGATGACCTTGGGGCATTTAGGGCCTGTCTGTCCCATGTTAGCTGCCACCAAAGCCCTTTCCACACAGCTATATAAAATCCACATTATATGGCAGTGTAAACTCAGATAATTTAGTTCAAAGCAGATATTGTGGATTATCTGCCTTGATATTCTGGGCTATATGGTGGTGTGGAAGGGCCCCAAATCTACCAAGTTATGGCAACCATATGAGTGAGAGACCTCCAAGACAGTCCCTCTCTCATCAGCAGCCCTTCTCAGGTCTTGCAGACTCAAGATGGCAGCTTCTTGATTGAGTCTTTCAATTACAGGGATGGGGGAGCAAGTTTGTTTTCTGCTTCCCTGGAGACTAGGACGTGGAAGAATGGCTTCAAACTACAGGAAAGGAGATTCCACCTGAACATGAGGAAGAACCTCCTCATTGCGAGAGCTGTTCAGCATTGGAACTCTTTGCCCCAGAATGTGGTGGAAGCTCCTTCTTTGGAGGCTTTTAAGCAGAGGTTGGATGGCCATTTGTCGTGGGTGCTTTGAATGTGATTTATAAAGCCATTGTCCTCCCAACCCTGCTATAATGCCTGCGAAACATGGACTGTCTACAGACTTCACACACAACTCCTGTAACAATTCCATCAGCGTTGCCTCCAAAACAATCCTGCAAATCTCTTGGGAAGACAGGCGGACAAATGTCAACGTGCTGGTAGAAGCAAGGTTCTCCGCCATCAACTCCGCTGGACTGGCCATGTTGTCCGAATGCCCGATCATCATCTCCCAAAGCAGTTACTCTACTCCCAATTCAAGAACGGAAAACATAATGTTGATGGGCAGGAAAAGAGATTTAAAGATGGGCTTAAAACTGTGGCATAGACACCGAGAATTAGGAAGCCCTGGCCATTGGGTGCTCTAACTGGAAGTCAGCTGTGACCAGCAATGCTGCAGAATTCAAAGAGGCACGAATGGAGGAAGAAACATGCCAAGAGGAAGGCGCATCAAGCCAACCCTGACAGAGACCGCCTTCCACCTGGAAACCAATGTCCTTAACTGCGGGAGAACATGCGGATCAAGAATAAGGCTCAACAGCCACCTACGAACCCACTGCCAAGGCACCACATCTGAAAGACCATCATCCTCAAACTACAAGGGATCGCCTAAGTAAGAATGTGATTTTCCTGCTTCTTGTCAAGGGGTTTCTTCCAACTGTATGATTCTATCTGCAACGTGGTCTTTCTTTTTTCCTGTTGCTTTCAACCTCACCAAGTGTTATTTATTTATTTATTTAGTATATTTGTATACCACCGCTTTGAGCCTTCCGGCGACTCGAGGCAGTTTACAAGGCAAAATTCAATGCCACCAAGAACACAGTTACAATATAAAATGTCAACCTCAATAAAATCGTAACACTATAATAAAACATAATTCAATAAATACTTATTAACACAATGTCCAGTTCCGCCATGTAGTTGTTAGGAGACATTAGGAAAGCCCCTACCCTAGAAACTTTTAAAAAGAACCTCAAAACCTGGCTCTTCTGTTGCACCTTTGGTGAATAGGTATTCAATCCCACATTATCATTCATTTGCAATGTTCTGTCACTGGAGTATACGTTCCCCCCCTCATGGGAAAGCTTGATTCCACAACTCCCACTATAATGAGCCCCCCTCCACAAATCATTTGTTTCTCTTTTATCTCACCCGAGTTTTTAACCAGTTTTAATTAGTTTTTCTTTTAACCATTACATGTAGCCCGCCCATTGTCACTGTGTTTGTGTTTACTTTAATTTTATATTGTTGTATATTAATATGTTTTATGTAATTATGATGTTGCAGTTTATTGTTTGCATTTTTGGTTTGCGTTCAGTTGTTCTTTATTGTAATTATTGTTTGGGCTTGGCCTTATGTAAGCCACTCCGAGTCCCCATTGGGGAGATGGTGGCGGGGTACAAATAAAGATTATTATTATTATTATTATTCCATTCTTATGTCCGCATCTCCGTTTATGAACCCACGTGCTCACTTCATTCATCCAGAGAGGCCCTGCTCGCGATCCCGCCTGCGTTGCAGGCGCGTTTGGTGGGGACGCGAGACAGGGCCTTTTCTGTGGTGGCCCCCCGACTTTGGAACACCCTCCCCAAAGATCTTAGACAGGCCCCTACGTTGGCAGTCTTTAGAAAGAACTTGAAGACCTGGCTGTTCCGATGTGCCTTTCCAGAATAGGAAAACTCCAAGAACAAGTCCCAGAAAGCACTTTATTAGAAATTAAAATTGCTGGCACACTGCACTACCCTATAATCCTTACATATCACCTGTCACATCAGCACTTTTAATCTGTACCCATTACTCTGGCCCGGCCCAGTTTTATTGTGTCCCGGTGTATTGTTTTATTGCATGTTGTTTAATCTTGCTTTAACTGTTTTTAATTTGCTTTAGGTTGTGTATTGTTATGTTGTGTTTTGAGGCCTTGGCCTTTGTAAGCCACATCGAGTCCTTCGGGAGATGCTAGCGGGGCACAAATAAAGTTAATAATAATAATAATGTCCGTTACTCAGTATTCGCAAATGCCTGCTCAAATAGCCATGTCTTAAGGTTCTTCCAAAATGCTAGGAGCGAAGAAGCCGATCTGATCTCCTTGGAAGGGCGTTCCATAGCCGAGGGGCCACCACTGAGGAGGCCCTGTCTCTCGTCCCCGCCAGCCGTGCTTGTGATGATGGCGGCACCGAGAGCAGGGCCTCTCCTCTAGACGATCTTAAAGTCCTTGAAGGTTCATAAGGGGAGATTTGTTCGGACAGGTAAGTTGGGCCGGAACCATTTTGTAATGAGTATCGTCTTTTGTAATGAGTGATGCCTTCTCATGATAAGTCATGGCAGTCTGATTTCAATTATGTCGGCGTCTAGGGATAGTTCAGGTTTTAGATTATGAGTCTGCAGCAGGCACGGGCCAACTTAGGCCCTGCAGGGGTTTTGGACTCCAACTCCCACCATTCCTCACAGCCTCAGGCCCCTTCCTTTTCCCCCTCAGCCGCTTAAGCGGAGGGGCCTGAGGCTGTGAGGAATGGTGGGAGTTGGAGTCCAAAACCCTTGCAAGGCCCAAGTTGGCCCATGCCTGCTCTATAGCCTCCCCAAACTCCACCTCCCCGGGTGCTGGGCCCAGAACTCACTCCTTGGTCCAGGGTTTGGCGGCCAGGATCTCCTGCTGCTGCTTGCGGTCGTACTTGTAGATCTCGTCGATGCTCTGCGCCTCCTGCATGTTGTTCGCCAGCTCCCAGGTCTTCTGGGCCATCCCGCTGCTGCCCGAGGGCCCCGCTGCTGCCGCCGCCGCCGCCGCCGCCATAAGGCCCGCTCTCCGCTGACAGGCAGGCAGCCGGACCGAGCCTGCCTGCCGGCCTGTTTTCCGCCAGCCCAGTGCTACTACGGAAGCCGGTGGGTGTCGCTCTTCGCGGAAGGGTTCCGTCCGCGCTGTGCGGCACGCCCCTAGTTCGCGCGCCTCCTAGCGGTCAGCAACGGCGCCACCCTCCCGCCTGGAATCGGCTTTGTCTTGCCAACCTTTTTTGACGTCATTTCCGCTTGTCGTTACGGCGCATGCGCTGTCGGGGAAAGAGGCGCGTCATGCCGCAAGGCCTCCTGGGAGACACAAGATTTGTACTTAGAAGCTTGGGCTAAAAGCAGATACGTAAGCCCTGGAGGAAGTCATGAACTTCTCATCTGTGAATATTCCGGGCTGTGTGGCCATGTTCCAGAAGCATTCTCTCCTGACGTTTCTCCCACATCTCAGAGGTTGTGAGGTCTGTTGGAAACTAGGCATGTGGGGTTTATATATCTGTGGAAGGACCAGGGTGGGAGAAAAAACTCTTGTCTGCTTGAGGCAAGTGTGAATGTTGCAATTGGCCAGCTTGAATAGCACTGAATAGCCTTGCAGCTTTAAAGTCTGGCTGCTTCCTGCCTGGGGGAATCCTTTGTTGGGATTGCTCCCATCGTGGACATTCCACTGTTATATAAACTCAGCTCGATTAACATTGAATAGTCTTGCAGCTTTAAAGTCTGGCTGCTTCCTGCCTGGGGGAATCCTTTGTTGGGATTTCTCCCATACTGGACATTCCACGGTTATATAGAATCATAGAATCCTAGAGTTGGAAGAGACCTCATGGGCCATCCAGTCCAACCCCCTGTCAAGAAGCAGGAATATTGCATTCAAAGCACCCCTGACAGATGGCCACCCAGCCTCTGTTTACAAGCTTCCAAAGAAGGAGCCTCCACCACACTCCGGAGCAGACTCAGCTTGATTAACATTGAATAGCCTTGCAGCTTTAAAGTCTGGCTGCTTCCTACCTGGAAGAATCCTTTGTTGGGATTTCTCCCATCCTGGACATTCTACGGTTATATAAACTCAGCTTGATTAACATTGAATAGCCTTGCAAATTTAAAGCCTGGCTGCTTCCTGCCTGGGGGAAACCTTTGTTGAGGTTTCTCCCATCCTGGACATTCCACAGATATATGAACCCCACTTGTCTAGTTTCCAACAGGCCTCACAACCTCTGAGGACACCTGCAATGGATGTGGGTGAAATGTCATGAGAGAATGCTTCTGGAACAGGCTGGAAAAACTCACAACAACCCAGTGATTACAGCTATTAAAGCCTTTGACAACACATTGAAACTGCATTATTTGGTCAGTGTCGGCTGGACATGAGTCAACTTTGGCCCTCCAGGTGTTTTGGACTTCCAATTCCTGCAATTCCTAACAACCAAAACACTCGGAGGGCTGCAGTTAGCCCATGCCTGGTGTAGACTCTGGTTAAACCGATTTATATGAGTCAACACTGACTATATAATACAGCTGCATTATATGACAATGTAGGTGGGGCCTTCTTGCACTGCTGTTGTTGCACATCACATTTTGATTGTTTTAAAGGGCTTTAAAATATTTTAATCTAAGGAAATTGAGAATCTAGAAGGAGAGAACTTAATCAAATTAGGGAAAAACATTAAAGATATTCTGGCTAAATTTGCCAAGCTTAAATTGTCATGGTTTGGCAGAATAGCTTTAATAAAACTAAAAATATTACCTAAAATAAGCTTCTTGTTTAGGATGCTACCTATTAATATTTCAGCAGGAGAAATTACAAACTGGAAGAATATTCTGTAATGGGAATAAAAGAGCTAGAATTAATAAGGAAAATGGTATAAAATACAAAAGAAGGGAGGTTTGGGAATACCAAACTTAAGTTATACTATATAGCAAACCAGTTAAGGTATATTGTCGAAGGGATTATGGGTCAGAGTAATTTAGCATGGTTAGAAGAAGAGAGTGAAGACATAGATATGAATCTAGAATATATTTTCTTCATAGGGAAAACCAGGAATTTGGAGAAGAAATGGTATAACAAAATAGAGAACCCTTAAAAAAATTAGAAATATGGTCTAAGTATGAAGAAAAATTAATACCGCTGATCTCCCCATTAACTCCAGTGTTGATTACAAATAATTTTCCTATAAATCTCAAAAAGGAGTTAGAAAGAGAATTAAAAGAAAAAGGAATAATGAAATTAAAAGACTGGGAACCAAAGATGAAAAATATAGAGGAGAAAAAGGACCAATTATCAGGAGAAAGTGTTGGGTGGTATAAAGTTCTACAATTGGAAATATGGTTAAGGGGAATAAGAAAGAAATATAAAGGAGATAGAGAACTTATTTAGCCAAAGGGGGAATAAAGAAGAAAAAGGAAGAACAAAAAGGTATAACAAGTGATATCTATAAAATACTGTTGGAAGTAGTCCAGGAGCAGGACCAGCTCAAAGGAATGTGGGAATCAGATTGTATTAAAGTAAAACACCCCCAAAATTGGAAAGGAATGTGGAATATGTGTATATTAAAAATATGTCAATAAGAATAAAAGAGAATTATTACAAAGTAGTGTGGAGATGGCATCTCACACCAGTCAGATTAAATCAAATCTATAAGAAATACTCTAAAAAGTGCTGGAAGGGCTGTCAAGATACTGGTACATATGGTGGTCTTGTAAATATGTCCAATTTTTTTGGGAAAATGTATTTTAGGAAATAAGAATCACCCAAATAGAGATAACAGGAACGCCGGAAATAGCACTGCTATCATTTATTGATAATGTTAAAATATCAAAAGAGCTAAATAAATTAATTGCCAATCTAGTAAAACAGCAAGATAGTTAATAACTAAAAAATGGAAAGGAGGGGAGAGCCGATTGGAAGAGTGGTATAGGGAGATCTGGGATATTGCAATAAACGATAATTTGACAGGTAGTATAAAGATTAAAAGAGGACTACTGAAAAAAATGATTTTGGGAAGATATGGGGGAAATTGATAGAATATGTATATATAGAAGGTAAGGGGACCAAACCTGTAATAGAAACAATGGAATTTTGGAAATAAGTAATGCAACTGGCTGGTCTGGTTTGTTTGTTTTTTTGTCGTGTCAGGAGCAACTTGAGAAACTGCAAGTCGCTTCTGGTGTGAGAGAATTGGCCGTCTGCAAGGACGTTGCCCAGGGGATGCCCAGATGATTTTTGATGTTTTTATCATCCTTGTGGGAGGCTTCTCTCATGTCCCTGCATGAGGAGCTGGAGTCGATAGAGGGAGCTCATCCGCCTCTCCCCGGATTCGAACCTGCGACCTGTCGGTCTTCAGTCCTGCTGGCACAGGGGTTTAACCCACTGCGTCACGGGGGGCTCCTTGGTCTAGGATGAAGGGTCAGCACTAGGTGATTGGACAAATGTAATAAGCGGGAGGATGAAATATTATAGGTATTAAAACATATATGTTCTGTATATAATTTGTTAAGGGCAAGTGATAAGTATAAGAATGTTTAAACACTGAATATGTAAAACTTGCAATAAATAAAAAGTTTAAAAATATGTTTTGATTTGCACATTTATTTTTTTAAATTGCATATTTGTAACATTATTTTTGTTTGTTAAACTTGCATTTAATTTTTTTTGTTAGCCACCTCAAGTTCTGTTATAAATACCAACAATATAATCATCTTGTGGATGCTTTTTATGTCTAGGAATCAACCACCCAAGCTTTTAAATAGTTTTCATTTAAGCAAGTAATCTTTAGAGCAGCGATTCTCAATCTGTGGGTTCCCAGGTGTTTTGGCCTACAACTCCCAGAAATCCCAACCAGTTTACCAGCTGTTAGGATTTCTGGAAGTTGAGGGCCAAAACATCTTGGGACCCAGAGGTTGAGAACTATTACTTCAGAGCTTGATGAGCATGCCCACTCCCAATTAATATATGGAATACTTCCCGTGCTTCTCTTTGTTAATTACTTTATTGAGTTCCTTTCAAGCAATGTAAAGTGTGTCAAATAAATTTCTTTCAGTATCTTTGCTCACTACTAAGAAGCCACCCATGTCCATAGAGGTGCTTTTCATGGGCGATATCCTTTTAGCTCTCATTTCTTTTAAAACACACATAGAACCAGTAGTTGGATTTCTTACTCAAATGGATAAGCATATCCCTATTTAAGTATGTCTAAATTAGAAGTCTATTAACTCCAGTAAATGAGTTATTTACAAAAACAATTCAATCCTAGCACACTGCAGAACAGAAGCATATGAAAACAGCTAAGTAATACCAATAGCTGCTGGAGTTTCGTTCCAGGACTCCTGTGGATGCCATTATTTGTGGATGCTTAATTCCCAGTGTATACAGTGGCATAGTAATATGGTATCCCTGATATAAAATGTCAAAATCAAGGTTTGCTTTTGGGATTTAAAATATATTTTCAAGTCATGGGTGGCCAAATCCAAGGATTCAGAATCTGGGGATACCAGACCCATGTGGTAAGAAGCCTGAGGGTTAAAAGTGGGCTTTTCTATCTCTCTAAATAGTGCAAGTTTTTTTTTCAAATTATTGTTACTATTTTTTCAGGATTTGGCCTTTAATTTCTGCTATTGCTGCACAAGAAAAGAAGATTGCTTCTTTGGATGAGAAAATGCCTTTAGTTCACACATCCACATTCCAGCATCAACAATTCAAAGGAGTTTTTTTCCCTACAGTTCCACTCTTACATCACACTACTTTACGTCTAAGGGTACATCTCCGCTGTGGAATTAATGCAGTTTGACGCCACTTGAACTGCCATGGATCAATGCCATGGAATCCTGGGAATTATAATTTAGGGAGGCCGCACTTTTGGCCCAAGAAGGCTAAAGACCTTGTAAAACTACAACTCCTGGGATGTCATTGCCTTGAGACATGGCATTCCACGTAGTCCACAAGAATGAAAATATGGTCCATGGTCTCACCATTGCTACACTGTTGCCTCGAAACCACGTGGCAATGAGAGTGACTGGTCTTGTGAAACCTTATAGTGCCAAGGCAACGGGGATATCGAGAGGGGAGAGGTTGACTACCCACGAATGATTACTACTACCACATCAGCTCTAGATTAAATATGATTTTCTGTGGGCAAGCAGATGGCGACTACTGGGTGGCATATGCTCCGTATCAGAAAGGTTTCTCCTAACATTAAGCCTAGTATTGGACTCGGGGTGGTGGTGCTCATCTCTATTTCTAAGCTGAAGAGCCAGCATTGTTCATCAGCAACTCCTAGGTCATGTGGTCAGCATGACTGCATAGAGCGTGTTACTTTCCTGCAGAAGTGGTAATAATAATAATAACAACACTTATATTCTGCCCTATCTCCCCAAGGGGACTCAAGGCTGATCACAGTACACATACATGGCAAACATTCAGTGCCGTTTGGGATAGACAGGACAGCCAGACAGATACAACAGAACAGAAAGGAGGCATGTTGTGTCAACATCCAGCTTTTTGGTGCCTTGGAGGTTGTGCTCAAATCCAGCTATACGGAGGTGCTGTTGTTCCATCCTCTATGACGAAGAGCCATCAAGACTTCCTCCTTCCTTTTGGTCGCCGGGCATTTTCTGATCTTTTTCTTTATGGTGTTGTAAAATACCTCCCTCGCTTGTTTTAGTGGTACCCAATTTCTCTAGTACAGCTCAAGCTTTTTCAAACTGCTTAGGTCAACAGTAAGCTGGGCTGACAGTCGGGAGCTCACTCTGACACGGGGCTTCGAACTGGCAACCTTTTGGTTGGTAGATGTTATCACTGCTGGTGATTTACCAGTCATGACAAAGCCTGATCTACCTATTGATCTACTCACATTTGCATGTTTTCCAATTGCTAGGTTGGCAGAAGCTGGGGCTAACAGTGAGAGCTCACGCTGCTCCCCAGATTTGAACAGCCAACCTTTTGGTTAGCAAGTTCAGTTGCTCAGCAGTTTAATCTGTCGCACCACTGGGGCCCCAAATGTGGTCTACCCAATGCAATTTTCTGAATCAGCACCCCAAATAACCAAACCGATGAACCACCCTGGATGCAGCATATTATTTGAGAACACAGAAATGCTGGACCACTCTAACAACCACCATGTCAGACTACACAGAGAAGCCATTGAAATCCACAAGCATGTGAACAACTTCAACAGAAAGGAGGAAGCCATGAAAATGAACAAAATCTGGCTACCAGTATTAAAAAACTCTAAAATTACAACAGCAAAACAACAGAGAGGAAACAATCAAGGACATCTAATCACTTCTCAACAAAAGACTGCCCCAGGCACTGCCAGGCCATCAAATGCTAATCAAGGTGGTCAATTGAAACATTCACACCTAGCTCCAGCAGACAAGAGTTCTTTGTCCCACCCTGGTCATTCCACAGATATATAAACCCATTTTCCTAGTTCCAACAGACCTCACAACCTCTGAGGATGTTTGCCATAGATGCAGGCGAAACGTCAGGAGAGGATGCTTGAAGAACATGGCCATATAGCCTGAAAAAACCTACAACAACCCGAATCTAATGGTGACCAAAAACTGATTCGTAACTTTTTTGGTACTAATGTTGGAGCGTGGTCCCTGTTCAAAGTGGCCAAAAAAAGGTTGGGAACCACTGCCATAGAGAGATGAATTGGGGTGTGCTCCCAGTCCCAACCTGCAGGGGGAGCTGCCGGGCGGGCTCCTTTCAAAGGAGGCGGGGAAAGGGTTGCCTAGAGACTTGGCTTGAGCGGCAGAGAGAGAGAGAGAGAGAGAGAGAGAGAGAGACATAGTAGGCTTGGCGGGAGTTGCTGCTGACAATTCGCCGTTGGCTAGGCCTCGCCGGGGAGAGGCGGATTTAAGCCGGTTTCGTGCCGCTACAGCTGCGAAGACAGGGTTGGCGGTGGGAGGAAGACGCAGGCGGAAGGATCAGGTATTTCGTGAGCCGTAAAAGGAGAAGCGCTTTCCCTTCAGGGATTGGGGACAAGACGCCGGGGAGGGAAAGCGGGGAGATTAGGAGTTCGGCCCTGACTCTGTGTTGGGTTCCTTCAGGCCCGCCTTTCGAGCAAGGCCTCTTCCCTCCCTAACGGCTTTGAGGCCTCCGCTTTGTGTTGTATTCTGGTTGCCTAACAACGCCGAGGAGCTCCTTAAAGGGACCGCCGCCTTCTAAAGAGGTGGAAGCGAGAGTGACTTTTCTCTTCCTCACAACTCAGCCTTCCTCTTGTCTTCCCCACAACTCAGGCCCCTTCCACACAGCTGTAGAAAATCCACATTTCACTGGATTATAAGGCAGTGTGGACTCAGATAACCTAGTTAAAAGTAGATATTGTGGATTACTCTGCCTTGATATTCTGGGTTATATGGCTCCGTGGAAGGGCCCTTACTTATAATATTTATTTATTATTTATTTGGGGTTCTTGTACCCCGCCCTTCTCACCCCGTAGGGGAACCAGGGCGGCTTACAACAGCAAAGGCACGCTTAGATGCCTGCCACACAAAACAATCATCACAGAAGTACAACAATTCATAGTTACCACAATTCAAGCCATTATCCCAATAAAAACAATAAAAATCGATAAAATCAATACAAACCTAATTCTTCCTCCTACCCTATCAGTGTACACTAACTCATAGATCTGTTTTTGATTCCACTTCGACAATCCTGCTGATCTTGCACATCTGATTGTCTTATTTAATTGTCTTATTTAATTGCCTGGTTGCCCAAAGGCCTGGTTCCACAACCATGTCTTCACCCTCCTCCTGAAGGAGAGGAGGGATGGTGATGCTCTGATTTCCCCCGGGAGTGAGTTCCACAGGTGAGGGGCCACCACTGAGAAGGCCCTGCTTCTCGTCCCCACCAGCCTCACTTGTGACAGTGGTGGGGTCGAGAGCAGGGCCTCCCCAGATGATCTCAAACTCCGAGGTGGGACGTAAAGGGAGATATGTTCGGACAGATACACTGGACCGGAACCGTACAGGGTTTTGTAGGTTAAAACCAGCACCTTGAATTGTGCTCGGAATTGAACCGGCAGCCAGTAGAGCTGGCATAGCAGGGGGGTGACGCATTATAATAGACGCATATTATTTGAGAACACAGAAATGCTGGACCACAACCACCATGTCAGGCTACACAGAGAAGCCATTGAAATCCACAAGCATGTGGACAATTTCAACAGAAAGGAAGAAACCATGAAAATGAACAAAATCTGGCTACCAGTATTAAAAAAAAACTCAAAAATTACAACAGCAAAACAACAGAGAGTAAACAATCAGGCACATCAAATCACTCTCAACAAAAGATTCCCCCCAGCCACTTCCAAGCCATTACATGCTAATCAAGGTGGTCAGCTGGAACACTCACACCTAGCTACAACAGACAAGAGTCCTTTGTCCCACCCTGGTCATTCCACAGATATATAAACCCATTTTCCTACTTCCAACAGACCTCACTACCTCAGAGGATGCTTGCCATAGATGCAGGTGAAATGTCAGGAGAAAATGCCTCTAGAACATGGCCATATAGCCCGGAAAAAACTACAACAACCCATAGATGCAGTGGTTCTCAACCTGTAGGTCCCCAGATGTTTTGGCTTTCAATTCCCAGAAATCCTAACAGCTGGTAAACTGGCTGGGATTTCAAGGAGTTGTAGGCCAAAACACCTGGAGACCCACAGGTGTTGAGAACCACTGGACTAGAGCAACGCTGCCAAATAATGCAGTTTCAAACAGAGAAGACACTCCTGAGCATGTTAATTCAGAAGAAAATGCCACCGATGTATTGGAATATGTTCTGTTAAGTGTGCATGAGATTGTATAGTGGGCTCTTGGTATTGGCTGGGGCTTGGCTCAAGAATCTACATGAATAGCAAATCCTGTAGATGCTCACACCCCATTATATACATGATCTATTACAACAGTGGCCCTTATGTAAAGTGGCAAGTCAGGGTTTTGAAATGGTTTTCAAGCTGATAATGTTGCTGAATATGTTGATATTGATGGCCAACTGTATTGTGGAGCAACTGCTGTAATGTGAAACTTCCAAAGGCACTGAAACCAGCCAGTAGTGAAATGAGATGCATTGAGGCCAATGCTGAGCCTAATGTAATCTAAACTTATAGTATGATCTTTCAAGATATCCTGATTATCTGTAATGGAAGCAGAGATTTTGGCTAGAGGCTTGTTTTTTCTAAATCACTTTTTGCAGTAGTGCATATTGGTGTTTCTCAATGGACAGTTTTCAAGCAGCATAGGCTCATTATCTTGGGAAGTTAGGCATGAGACATTCTCAATAGAGATGACTTCTTGGTCTTAGGACCCTTCCACATGGCAATATAACCCAGAATATCTGCTTTGAACTGAGTTATCTGAGTCCACCCTGCCATATATTCCACTTCAAAGCAGAAAATGTGGGATTTTATTCAGCTGTGTGGAAGGTTAGTCTAAGTATTAAAAATCCTGGACAGTTTGTATAAGTGTGACAGCACAATAGACCCAATAGACAACTATAACTCCATCTCTTCCAGGTCTTGCCTGTTGCTTCACAGATAATCCTTGTGGCCCCAGCCTTTTCTGGTCAGGTTTCTATGGTATACACCATGTCAGTATGCGCATTCAGGATCATGTCCTGAGTGGCAGGTTTTTTTTAACCATCCATCAGGTTTTTTTACCATTTACCACCAGCAGCATTTTCAAAATAAAGGGACTGTTGGTGTCCACAGTATTTGGGCCCGTGGGACAATTTGAGGGCACTTTATTGCTCCCAGTTCTCCAGTTAAGGTATATCTGTCTCTGTTACAGCTAAAGTGTAATTCTTAGAAAAATAAATTGTCTGTTACTTAGTTATTAGATACTGCCTTTAATAACCCTGTGTCGTTTCCAGAATCCACAAAATGATGGCAGAAGATTTAGACCAATTTCTTGAAGATCAAAAAGCCAAGTTGGCACAAGACAAGGCAAGACTTGAAAATGATCCACCTTACATGGAAATGCAGGTAAGATTTTTACACTTCAAAAAAGTTGATGTGAAGTGTGAACTCGGAGCTTGGCATGTTATTTTTAAAAGGGCAATTGTTATTGGATTCAGTCTTTTCCCATGATTTTGAATAAAAGGACTGTGCTGTTGAGCTTACAGCCTTCACAGTCTATTCATATTACATCAATCAATTCAATATTTTGTGCAAACTTGAATTGCTACCCAGATAATTCAGAGTTTTCACGTAAGATGAAATTTCAGTGCATGTTATTATTATTATTATTATTATTATTATTATTATTATTATTATATTTATATTTATACACCATTTACAGTATCTCTCCTGAAGGGGACTTACATTAAAATATCATATGTATACACACACACACGCATTTTAAAATAATGGACTGCATTCCTGTGCCTTATGTAAACACATACTTGGTAGGAAGAATAATATTTACATTTGTGACAACTGTTCTATGAAAAATACCTCCAAAATACTATAATCCCTCAGTTGCATTCAAAGAAGGCTCAGTGAAACTAGAGTGTTAAATCTCTTGACCCTTAGACTTATGTGTTTGTGCAGGACTGTGTCCCTCTTCTCATGAGCTGATCATTGACTGTAATAAAATGAACTTGAACTTCAGTGGTTTTTTGAGGCGTTCTGTCATCTTATGCTTTTTCTTTTCAGAACAAAAGTACTGAAAAGCTTTCAGAGACCAGCAAAATGTTAATATCCATGGCTAAAGAAAATATACCTCCAAATAGTCAAGAGACAGGTGTACACGGTATTTATATGTTATTATCTTTTTAAAATGGTTGCTGTCTTGCATTAAGGTTAACATACAGTATATTGTAACTGCACAGCTAACTATGCAGAAACTGGTTTACAAAGTGGTCTTTCTCACAGGAAAGAGCAGGAGAAATGAAAAAAAGTACCTGTACTCACCATACCAAGGAGTTAACAAAAAAATGACAGAGGGGTGCCTTAAAACTGGATTATTCATTTCGAGTAATATAATCTGCTTGGAATTGCTTAGTAGTCCAAAAAAGAAGAAGCTCTTTGGATATGTGTAACAGTGTGGCTTCTCAGATGCTATGAAACATTGTTGCAGTCCTCTGCCGTGCTTTTTTTTATACTGCATTCACGTGAGCTATAGTATTGCGCCCCATATACCCTGATAGCTCTTACACTATGTCGGAAATACCGTTTAAATCTACATTTGGTTTTTGAGCTTATATTAAGTTGCAGATGTGCCTATCTATAACATTTTGGGATAAGCTGAAATGCAATTAAGTAGAAACAAGAAGAATAAGTTTGATAATTGCTTTGCTTGAGGAGGGAAGAAGTTTGTCATGTTTTTAATGTTTTATTTAAATAGGAAAAGGGGGTAGAGTTTACTGTATTTGTTAATTTTAGCTGGTAGAGGTGGGGTAAAGTATTGAAGTGGGACAAATATAAGGTTATTTTTGTATTTGATCATTCTGTTTAATTTTGTTTCTGTTTTTTTTTAGTGTCCGTGTTCTTTATTTTTTAACTTGTTGCATTACGATTGGAATGGCTCCTAGACTATGACTTTGGATCTGTGTGTTTTTAATTCTTAGTTTTAATGTATTGATGTTTTTTAATTGTTATGGTTTTTAAGTTATATGCTTATTGTATGTTTATATGGCATCAAATTATTGCCAACTTGCAAGCCACCCCTTCGGGGTGAGAGAGGGTGAAGTAAAAATATAGTAAATAAATAAATAAATAGCTCTTTTGAAAATCTAATAAAACTTCACATTTGCCTTTCTCAAATCTGAAAACTTCAAATTGGGAAGAGCATACTGTATTTTTTTGTCTTGGACTTAGTAAAATATGCCTTCTATAGAGGGTTATTACATCAAGGTAGTTGTTACTTAGCAATATCTTTATTTTCTTTCAGTGTACAGTAGTTGCTTTACTTCTGCTTAAATTTAATTTATCCTGGTACATGCTGTCACACTGCTATTTTCAGTTGCTTCCATCTGTGATCAAGGTCGCATATATCCCGAGAACAATGTTTAAGCTTTTTGTACAAAATATTGTGGAAACCTGTGTTGAACTAATTACAAACTGAAACTGCAGAATAATATTTGAGTGAGGAAACTATTATTAAATTGAATTTTGGCTTTATAATCTCAATTGACTTAATGAAAAATAAAAAGAGTAATTTATTGAAGCAATGTGATTTTCAGATTGGACTAGGCAGTATAAAGTTGTGGATTTGAAAATTTGAAACTATCAGTACAGGCAGTCCCCAAATTACAAACAAGACAGATTCTGTAGGGTTGTTCTTAAGTTGAATGTGTATGTAAGTCAGAACAGGTACATTTTTAGGTGCTCCAGCCATTTGCTATGGACAACATAGGTAAGGGTTAACACCCCTAGGCATTGTTTTCCTGTCTGTGCCCCTGTCTCTGTGGTTATTGGATTTTGAAAAATTTGGCTTGTTTTGGAACCAGAATTCATGATAAAGCTTCAGTGGAGACACCTTTTCCACATAACACTTCCAGGAGTGAATTTCTTTCATAGGGGTGGATTTCTCTCACTTCCTGTTGTCTCACCCCCATTCTTAACTATGAGTGGTTTGTAAGTTGGATGTTTGTAGCTTGGGGATTGCCTGTACATAATTTTTTGAAATTATTTTGATTTTTGTTCCACATGGGGCCAAAATGAATAAAATTACTTTCAGGATTGTTAGGGTAAAATACAATGAAGATTATTGAGATATTTTAGAAACTAACATTTCTTGACAATGAAGGTCAATAAGATGTATCTAAAGATAAGATATTTTGACACATATTGAAAACTGTCTAAGATATATCAAGAATAAAATATTAATCCATGGAAATAGAAGATATTGCTGCTATAGATATCTTGAATGGAGTGCATAGGTGAGGTTTGCATAATCCTTTGCCATATTAAAAAAACACACACATCCCTCAGCCATTTTGTCTCCCTGCAGCAGGAAAGGTACAAGTCGAGTATCCTTGCCTTCAGCTGAAAAAGTTCAGCATTTACAAAATAATACTTATAAATATATTACAGGCATTTAATAAGGTGACATTTTCCCTATTGAATAGGAGCTATTTATAGTTATTTATAGTTATAAATACACTGTTCCTTCACTTATTGCGGGGTTTCTGTTCCAGGACCACCCGCAATAAGTGAAAATCCGCAGAGTAGGTACGCCAAAGTAATTTTAATTTTTATACATTATTTTATATATTATTTTCTTATCTGTGCTTCCTTACCCGCCTCCCGGCACCTGTCTGCCTCCCTGGCCTCCACAGATCCCTGCTGAGCCTCCGGAGCTACGCAGGCAGCAGCAGGCCAGGGAGGCAGGCCTTCCCTGCCGCACCTCAGGCTGCCACACTTCCGGGGTCCCTGGCCTCCACTGGACATAAATATTTTTATTTTTTATTAATATTTTCAAAAACCCGCAAAACAGCGAGTCCGCTAAAAGCGAACTGCGAAGTAGTGAGGGAACACTGTAACTGTAAAAGTTGTCTTTTTTATTTTCCTGTGTCTCTTAAAAATAATTTTGTGCTCATTTAGAGGTTTAGGATGAAATCATTTCAATGCACATTGATCTAATTCTTATCTGATTTCAAAGATGTAGATAAATTGACAAGTTTGAAAAGATTAAAATTAAATTCACAAAATAGCAGATGTTTCGATGCATCTTAGCTATGTTTAGAGCTATTTTAGTATTAACAGTAATAGTGAGTAGTCTGACAGTAGCTGAAATGACATCATCAAAAATGACCTAATGTAACAATTAAATGCTGTTCACCCTCAGAGGCATTTAGGAAAACATCATGCTGGCACCCCAAAAAGTACGTGTTCCATATTTTTTTCTGGTCCATATGCTTGTTATGCCTTAAAACATAAAGAATACAATTCTTCATCAATGGTGCCTTTGGTGGAAGTTGCCCATAGAATTGCACTTGAGGAGCTAGAAATGTTTTTTCTAGGCATTTTTGTATGTTGTCTGGTGTGATTGTCAGTTTGTTTCTGCTGGAAGTCGTTAATTTCAGTAGGGTCCCTATTATCCAAGGTTTCATGTTTCCATGGTAAGTCTTGGTGTATATGCCCATGGTATTGTAATTGATATTTAAAGGAAAACTACTTCTGCGAATGGAAGTTCTGGTTTGCTATTCTGGTTAGTAAATGTTAATACACCTTCATGTACCATACATTTATATTGGATAGTTGCATAACTAGAATCTTTAATTTACCAATAAAGGTCTGAAGCTATCAAAATAAACTGTTCTCAGTTTGTAAACTGTAAAATTTTGGATTGCTGTGAGTTTTTTGGGCTGTATGGGCATGTTCCAGAAACCTTATCTCCTGACGTTTTGCCCACATCTATGGCAGGCATCCTCAGAGGTTGAGAGGTCTGTTGGAAACTAGGCAAGTGATGTTTATATATCTGTGGAATGTTCAGGGTGGGAGAAAGAACTCTTGTCTGTGTGAGGCAGGTGTGAATGTTGCAAATGGCCACCTTGATTAGCATCTAATGGCTTTGCAGCTTCAATGCCTGGCTGTTTCCTGCCTGGGGGAATCATTTGTTGTAAAATGTTCTTACCAAAAATACAACCCAAAAATTCAGTTAAAGAGTTTGTGTTGATAGCATTTGGATTTACCCCATGGATATTGATGTGAGAAGTGAAATCCAATTGTGAAGGAACAGGGACCTGTCATTGTACTCATTAGTTACAGATTATTTCCAAGGAGCTACAATGATCTGTTATGATGAGCTACTTTTGTTGCCAATGCTTCCATGATGTCATAGAGGGCCAACAGGCATAAGGTGTGCTGTTATCACATTGCAGTATACATTGTGCAGCATAATAGTGAGATTTTGTCTTAAAATGCGTTGTTATATGTCTACAGTTGCATAACTTCAGAAAATAAATCTAATTTGATGATAAAACATTTAAATATAGAGATAAAAGCAGTCTCTTCGACATCTTGTCATTTTGATCTGATCAAACATTTTATTATCCTTAACTTCTTAACACTAGCCCATAACATAAAAGTTGTTTAAATCACACAGCTTCTTTAAAAACAACTACCTGAAACATGTATAGCCCAAACCTATGCAGGATTATTCAACAGAGAATTCAACTGACTTTGCTGGAACATACTTTTACTTATTATATGCATAGCTGCAAATTTTGCCATTCATTTTGAACAGCTTTTAAGTCTCTTATTTCCTCATAATTCAAGAGCTTCTTAAATGACTTTGGAGTACAAAGCCAGGCCTTTGATGTGTTTTTAACAGTTTTTCAGAAGTTGATATTTAGGGAGGCATACTACTATGAATTATTTATATGTTAGGCAGCTCTGGATGGCAGTAGTTTTCATTATTGATAAGTGATGCTTGTAAAGTCATGAATTGAATTGGTAGTAACGGTCTGCTTAATTATACTTCAAAGAAATAATACTATAACTAAATTATATGAATTTAAAGTCTTCTTGAGGGCAGAGGTCTCTGACATTTTTAAATTCTGAAGTGTCAAGAAACTAAATTTTAACATAATGACATTTACAGTGCAGTTCCTTTTCATATAAGCAGTTATTTTGAAATATATATTTTTCTGTTTCTCCCGTTTTTGGTATTCAGTGTCTTTCACATTTAGTCATTCACGTTGTTTGTATAGATCGTGCCTAAGAAATGAATTACATTTTACAGACTATGGATTAAGCCTGCCTCTTGGTGAAGAATATGAATATAAAAAACACAAGCTGAAGGAGGAGCTTCGGCAAGACTACAGACGTTATCTTTCTCAGGTAAAAGGCACTATATATGACTAAATTTCCAGTGGAATTTTTTAAAACAATAGTGCATTTAAACACTCATTAATTAAGTGATTTTTTCCTGTAGTTAATGTTGCAAATAATTTAGTACCAACGTGTTACTAGGTTCTGTTAGCATAAATCAGCACTCTTGTAATGGGAAAGGATTGTAAGAATGGTGTCTTGTGAACATAGGAAATGACATATTGTTGGCATGAGGGGAGCAAACATTTCTTTCCGAATAGTGCAGAGGAACAATCTATGATCATGTGGGTTATCTCTCTTTATGCCAGATACCAGTTTTAGACGTCTGTCTATTGAACTCTTCCTTCCTCCATTTTTTAGTCCTGCCTTGCCAGTAAAACATGTTTGGAAAGCTCTGTAGTAGATATTGCTAACTCCAAGTTTTCTGATTAAGGTCTCCTTTGCTTTTTTGTATCCTTTCCTTTGGCAAGACTATATAACAAAACCAAGGAAGGGAAGGAGGAGTCAGCAGTCAGATATCTAAAATCATGACTTCTACTTCTGAAACTGGCATGAGAGAAGATACACATGCTGTAGTGAATGCTTCTGTGAAATTCTACATCAGTCATGAGTCATGAGTGTACAAGCTGCACATTGGAAATATAAGCATATAGATAAGATCATAGAATCATAGAATCAATGCTAAAAGAAATCATATTCTGTCCTTCCTGTGCTAGGAGGTGGTAACAATGTTAATAATTTAAACATGACTATTTTCTCTAATTTGATGTACAATTTGAGTATTTTATATGCTATTTTAAATAAAGTAAATATTTCTGATCTAGATTTTAATGTATGGATACAGAATCAATATTTCTTAAAATTCAAAACTGTTCTATGACCTATTGTAGTTTTAAGTTGCCACATTGAGGTTAATTAAGAATACATAAAATCAAGTCATTTTTCCTTGAATGTTCTTTATGAGTAGTTTATTTTCCTAACTTTTAGGGAAATTCACTGGCAAAAAAGAAGGTAGGGCAATTGCATCATGCTACTCTTCAAATTACTGTAACACTTGCTTGGTTCTAATGTGCTAATGAAAGGGTTTTTTGCAGGGGAAAATCATTGTTTGTGCTTTGCTGTGTTCTGTATTTGTTCTGCTATATATGAGCTTGCTCATCACAATTGTCCAAGTCATGTCAGATTGTCTTTCCCTTTATATTTGATTTTACTGCTTGAGGTTCTGCACAAACTTTAATAACACTAATATTTACTATGGGGCATGCTGAGGTTGCTGAATCACTTCACCGTAGTGGGTGTCATAATTTTGGTTGACTTAAATGATAAAAGTTATGTTGCTTTCAAAAAGGGCACCTTATTAGTAAATTATATGCTACTGACATTCTTGCACTTTCTGTTTTCCTTATCTGTTTTGACAAGTTATCTTCAGTAATCTTGCAGCAATATAACTTATTGTACCTGCTTGTTTGATGTTGGCATGCAGAGTAAGTACAGGTAAAATTGACGCAATCCTGTACTCACTTTCTGAATTGTGAATAGGATTGAACTTATTTCTGTGCAAGCATGCATATATTTTTATTGCATGATGCCCTTATTTTTAAAATTAATATTTCTTTTAAAAATAATGGAATGTTAAATGGTGTCACATAAACATAGTTTTCTGTTTTGATCTTTATGTTACATGTTTCTTTAAATAAAATTGCATGTTTTCAGTTGCAAATCTCTATTGAGCAATATGATTAGTGTGATTTGGCTTTTTGTTTTCAGTCTAGCGTTGTGGAATAATACATTAATGTTTCAAAGTAAGTATATAACAAACACTTCAATGCTTAATTGGAAAGTCACTTTTGCTAGTTCCAAAATGGTGCACTGACCTATAGGATAGTGTTCTCTCAAAAACTGTTTTTGTCGACATAAAAAGATTTCCTCTGTGATGTGAATTGTTTGAAGACTGGTTTAAAGTATTTTGGGCTTTTGAAAATGTGTTTCTTGAACCCAGTGGTGGTACCTAATAGATCATTTTGAGTTACTGTTTTTCTTTTATGTAGAAAAAATATCTTACACCTGGTGAAGTTGATCCATACACTCAGGGACTTTCTCTTCCTATTGGTGACAGAAGGTCAGCTAAGGTAAGTATGTCTTTTAAAAAAATAATATGATGTATTGCACTGTAGTGTATAGAACTTCTATTTCAGGGGTCCTCAAACTAAGGCCCAAGTGCCGGATATGGCCCTCCAAGGTCATTTACCTGGCCCTCGCTCAAGGTCAACCTAAGTCTGAAACAACTTGAAAGCATACAACAACAACAACAACAACAACAACAATCTTATCAGTCAAAAGCAGGCCCACACAACCATGGAAATACTAATAAGTGTATAGTTGTCAAAATTGTTCTTTTTAATTATTGTATTGTTTTAAAGTGTTTTTGTACTTCAAATAAGATATGTGCAGTGTGCATAGGAATTCATATTATATTCCGGCCCTCCAACAGTTTGAGGGACTGGGACCTGGCCCTCTGTTTAAAAAGTTTGAGGACCTCTGTTCTATTTGATACACCCTAACCAGAAAATAGTTCATTTAGTTACTCTGTTAGGACAAGAGCTGTCATATCCAACCTATTCCACAGTTTTCCCTGTGTGTGTATGCATATCTCTGTACATGTGTGTGTAGTTTATTGGTTTCTGTCCAATTAAGCAAAGCACTTGGTGTATTACTGCATTTTTGGTCCATAGACTGTTTCTTTTGTTTTGTTTTTGTGAGGTGTGGAAGCTTTTTTATACACAAAAGCTGGCCTAAATGTTGTCGTGATTCTTGAGTAGAGGAGGTTCACTGACTCAGTGGTAAATCAATCTTTACATAATTATTGATTTACCAGATTTCCAGTGTTTCAGTGGAATTTATCTGGTTGAAACTAATAAATGGATTTAAGCCTATATTTTATCTGAATGACTTGTTAAGTTTGATTAGGATCTAAACTCCCATTCTTCTGATGGAACTACAGTACTTCTATGGACTAAGGAAGTTACTTACTTACTTAGGCGATCCCTCGCTTTCCAAGGATGATTGTCTTCCAATATTCTTGTGGGTCCGTATGTGGCTGTGGAGCCCTATTCTTGCTCTGCATCTTCTTCCGCAGTGAGGGCATTGGTTTCCAGGTGGAAGGCGGTCCCGGCCGGGGTTGGCTTGACGCGCCTTCCTCTTGGCACGTTTCTCTCTTTCGCCCTCCATTCGTGCCTCTTCAAATTCTGCAGCACTGCTGGTCACAGCTGACCTCCAGCTGGAGCGCTCAAGGGCCAGGGCTTCCCAGTTCTCAGTGTCTATGCCAGAGTTTTTAAGGTTGGCTTTGAGCCCATCTTTAAATCTCTTTTCCTGTCCTCCAACATTCCGTTTTCTGTTCTTGAGTTCGGAGTAGAGCAGCTGCTTTGGGAGACGGTGGTCGGGCATCCGGACAACATGGCCGGTCCAGCGGAGTTGATGGCGGAGGACCATCGCTTCATTGCTGGTGGTCTTTGCTTCTTCCAGCACGCTGACGTTTGTCCGCTTGTCTTCCCAAGAGATTTGCAGGATTTTCCGGAGGCAGTGCTGATGGAATCGTTCCAGGAGTTGCATGTGACGTCT
Organism: Anolis sagrei ordinatus; assembly: GCF_025583915.1. NCBI lineage: Eukaryota > Metazoa > Chordata > Lepidosauria > Squamata > Anolidae > Anolis > Anolis sagrei. The sequence continues at coordinate 207,284,279 of NW_026847438.1, forward strand.
GTAGACAGTCCACGTCTCACAGGCATAGAGCAGGGTTGGGAGGACAATAGCTTTATAAACAAGCACATTGGTATCCCTACGGATGTCCCGGTCCTCAAACACTCTCGGGAGGCAGTTGGAAAATGCCCTTTCACAACCAAATCCTGATGGAGGTTGGGTAGGAATACCCCAGAACAGAAAGTGACACTAGTGAAAAGTGACAAAAAGTGACACTAGTGAAAACGCTCTTTAAAATTTGATTATAAACAAGATTTTCAAATGCATTATTAACAAAACTTCATAAATGGTGTAAAAGTAATCATTCCATTATATATCTGTACATAAAACATATACATTCAATACACTCTCCAATGTTTGTTCTAGGACAGGTTAAGACTTGAAAGAAACAAAGAATACAATCAGTATCTCAGGGGAAAAGAGGAGTGGAATGAAAAGTTAAGGAGAGAAGGAAAGAGGCACATAGAGGTAAACTGAAGGTTTTATTGAATTGTATTAGAATCAATAGGGTGATATTTTTGATTGAGTAAATAAGTAGTAATCATGAGCATTTTTCATGTCCATTAATTAGACTGCAAATTCGGTATTGTTCATGATGGGGTCAATAACAGCAGGCTGATATTCATAGCCTGATCAAATTTGCAACTTTTATTTTGTATATTTTTAAAAACTGGAAGTTATTCCGAGTGACACATCCTTTAAATGTGTCCTTTATCCCTTTTTTAGCTCTCTTAGGGGAAGAAAATATGAACATACACACCATAATTATAATACTTTGTGGAACCTTCCTTTCTCTTTATTTAGTTTCAGAATTTAAAGCAGAAGTGGGTACCAGCATAGTATACAAATGTGGAGTTTGTTTTCAAAAGGTACTAAATCCATCTGAACAAATTTTACAGGAATTAAAAAATGTGCTGAGGGTGTGTATTCTTTTACAATAGGATGCAATTTTCCAAGCGGTGTACGTAAGTGATTTTATACATTTTGACAGTTTTGATCCATGCATAATACTCCTAGCCAACAATGTGCTACCACCTAAAATTCATTTTTCAATTTTTTGGAATTTGGTACTTTTTGGAAACAAAGCTTCAGAAATATCAAATTTTGCATCCACAATGTATAACCTAAACCATAAAACACATAGGAATTAAATATTATCAACTTCGGGGGTGAGAAGGGCAGGTTATAAATGCAGGAAATAAAATAAACAAATAAACTAGCTGAACAAACATTCGAACACATTAACGTATTTTTTTCAATCAACTGAAAAACCATAGTCACTTTAAGCTATTGATAAAATGAAATGCCCAGGAGAATAAAAATATTTTATCCTGGTGTTAAGTTACTTCAAAATGTCGCTATTCAGATCTTCAGGAGGACAATCCAAAGTTGCAGTGAGACTGCCAGAAAGATTCTTTACTTTGTACTGTGACAATATATCTCATAGATTGGGACCTCATCTGAGAATATTTGGGTGGTCTAATAGAAAAGCATCTAAATTCCAGCAGTTCCTTTTTGCTAAAATTAAAAATGGTTAATTAAAATAAGAGAGGGCAAAACAGTATTTTCGTATTTAGCTTTTAAAGTGTTTTTCTTTTATGCTAACAGCGTGACCCAGACACACGGACAAAAGGCACGGCGGTTACCAGAGTCCAATCAGAATTACTTATGCCCAATTCACCCTTGAGAAGAGATGAAGAACCTCTCAAGAAAGATGCTTGTATTTCTACTGATAACTATGAAGGGTTGTCCAACAGTCGAACATCATTAGACCAGCATTACAGACCAGATCATGAAGTTGGATCCGGGGACCATGTATTGCACAAAAAGCTTGATGAGAAATTGAACATTTCCAACAAAAAGCATCAAAAGCTTGATAGCAAACCTTGTATCTGTCATAGAAAGCATCATAAGTTTGATGATGATCCTGAAATAAGTGACGAAATGGATCCTAGATTTCGATATGAAAGTGACTATGACAAAAAGCCTTTGCGAGTCTTTCATGCTCAAAGGTAGCTTTAATTTTGTTACTGCTGAGTCATTTCATTTCAGTCCCTCCAGTTATTTTTTAGAAAATGCTAATTCTTGTGAGAAAACCAGCATTGCCACAATAAAAGGTAGACTGGAAATCTTTTTTAAAATGTAGAAAATATGCAATGTAAAATATTTTTTTACAATTTGAATTCGGTATATTAATTAGAAGAATATTTTAACATTTCCTTTCATTGTTTAGGCAGTCCTATCAGAATATATTTTCAAGCTTGGTGTCAGTTACAAACTAAAAAGAAGGGCTGAAGGAACAATTCACAACCATTGGAATACTCCCTTTTGCTAGCTGATCAAGGCGGAAGATCAAAATTCCAATCTGTTGGAATCATTGCCTGCTTGTCCATTTCTGGTTTTTTTTCTCATATCTTCCCAACTGCTAAAAAATTATCTCTCTTGCATTAAAATCTAAGTTATTCTAGAACTAGTTAGGTCTTGAGTGGTAGATAATTAAACATAACATCTACAAGGGGTCTTTTAAAGAAAGAAAATGCAAAACCAGATGGGGACAGGGAAGATCTCAGCCTCTTGTTTGAAAAAAAAAAACCTACTGGATGAAGAGATCAGTACCTAGTTCACTTAGTTATAGGTTTAATAATAATAATAATAATAATAATAATAATAATAATACAACTATACAATGAGATGCTATAAACAAGAAGTCTACTATACAAACAGTTCTACTAGCAGCAAACAAATCACTTTGTTAGAGGATCAGTTTGGAAATCCCAATGGCTGTGAATTTCTCTTCATAATGAGAGCGTGATGCCTACCAGGAATGATCATTCTAGGAAGCCTGAAGGAGCAGTCCACCTCCACCCGTGACTGTAATAAATTAAAAATAAAATACCCATCTTTCTATGAATAATCATGGATAAAATTGAAAAAAAGATAATGAAGTAGAGACAGGTTTAAGCAAATTTGGAATTTTGGTCTCCTACATTGATCAGCTGACACAAGGGAATATTTCAGTGGTTATGAATTAATAATAATAATATAATATACTTTAGTTATATTCCTCCCTATCTCCCCAAGGGAACTTAGCGAGGATCACAGAACACATACACAGCAAACATTCAGTGCTGTTGAAACAGATAGGACAAACACAGAGATATATTGCATCAGAATCCAACCTGCTCTCTAGAGGTTGTGTTCAATGTTGACCACAGGAGGGTGCTGTTGCTCCATCCTCTATGCCAGTGGTTCTCAACCTTCCTAATGCCGCGACCCCTTAATACAGTCCCTCATGTTGTGGTGACCCCCAACCATAACATTGTTTTTGTTGCTACTTCATAGCAGCCATTTTACTGCTGTTATAAATCATAATGTAAATATTAGATATGTATTTTCATTCACTGGACCAAACTGGGCACAAATACCCAATGCACCCACATGTAAGTGGGGTTGGGGGAGGATTGATTTTGTAATTTGGGAGTTGTGGTTGCTGGGATTTATAGTTCGCCTACAATCAAAGAGCATTCTGAACTCCACCAGCGATGGATTTGAACCTAATTTACCACACAGAACTCCCATGACCAATGGAAAACACTGGAAGGGTTTGGTGGGTATTCACCATGAGTTTGGGAGTTGTAGTTCACCTATATCCAGAGAGCACTGTGGCCTCACGCAATGGTGGATCTGGACCAAACTTGGCACAAATACTCAATATGCGCAAATGTGAACACTGGTGGAGCCTGGGGAAAATAGACCTTGACTTTTGGGAGTTGTAGTTGCTGGGATTTATAGTTCATTACAATCAAAGAACATTCTGAACTCCACCAACAATAGAATTGGCTCAAACTTCCCACATGGAATCCCCATGACCCACAGAAAATACTGTGTTTTCTGATGGTCTTTGGTGACCCCTCTGACATCCCTTCGCTACCCCCTCAGGGGTCCCGACCCCCAGGTTGAGAAACACTGCTCTATGCTAAGCCATCACCGACTTCCTCCTGCCTTTTGGTCACTGGTATTTCCTTTACGGCACCATTTCCTTTTATGGTGCCCTAAAATAACTCCCCCGCTTTAAATGGCACCTAATTTCTCTACTTAACAGCTCTTTAGTTCTTTTCGAACTGCTTAGGTGGACAATAAGTTGGGCTGACAGTCGATTGCTCCCTCCAACCTGTGCTTTGAACTAGCAACCTTTCGGTTGTTAAGATCTTATTGCTGCTGGTGATTTACCAGCTGTGCTAGAACTCGGCCCTTCATCTTCCTAGAGTGATTATCTGTAGTAGTTAATATGAACCTCCCATTTTCCTAGATGGCTTTCTTTTTAATATTAAAGTTTATTTTCTATGTAGGAATCCTCAACACTTTGACTTAGTTGGAAATTCTGTTTCTTTTGGGAATTTCTTTTGGGAATGTAAAATGTGGTACAGAATCTGATTTCTCTCTAATCCTGAAGCAACCTATAATATTAAACCAAAGTTTTCATTCCTTGAATTTGATGATGGATTTCATGATACCAACTATTGGGGTAAACCATATTTTCTTGACCTGTCTCAGATTCATAAATTTGGAATGACTTATTTTCATTATCTTTTCACTTCTCTCTTTTTACAGAAGTCAAGGCAATTCCCCTATTAATGAGCAGCCACAGTCCGCCCCATATGCCACAGGACTCATGATTGGTATGTATGGAAAACCCTGTTGCAAATTATAGGGAAGTTGATTGTGGTGAAAACTACATTTTTCTTGGTTGCACACTAAACAGTTAATATAGAACTCACTGTCATCATTAAAGTGGGAAAATTATTTTCAAAGTAATATGGAGGTGATGTCTTGGTCAGTGGTGGAAAAGCTATTACACAATTTTTTTGAGGTTATAAGATAGTAAGAGAAAAAGTTGCAGATATTCATGTTGCTTCTGTTTTAGGAGGTCAAGACAGAGAGCTTATTCAGAGAAGAAAAGAACAATATAGACAAGAATTAATGGAGCAGATTGCTGAGCAACGGAGGAATAAGAGACGGTAATAGAAGGCTACTGGGCAAATAATCATTTCAGTTGATAACTGTAAAGGGAAGCTTTATTATCACCACCAGCATGAAATAATGTGTGTCTTAGTTGGATTTTAGAACCCACCACTCAAATTGCACTGTAACTTTGAACCAGTCCTTGGAGAGAGAGTGTCTTTTTGAGCATACAGCACAGTTATTAGTGGAAAAACCATGACTGTTCTAATTGTCCTTTGCTTAGTGTTGCCTGATTGTGCACAGTGAGTTGGCACAGTTTTTAATGGAAATAGGTAGGTTCGGTCTAGATACTTTCTAGTATCACAGCATTTATCTCTCAAATTATGAATAATCCGGAATTTGATATAACCCTTAAGTCTATATCTTAATATATTGATATCTTTCTCAAAACTGAGAATGTTCCAAAATCTAAAATTGATGACTGAGATAGTGTTAATTACTCAGCCACCAATTACTTTTCTTTAAGCAAGAAATCCAGGAAATCTAGTTTATTGGATATAGCTAATTGTGTCTCTCCTGGTGATTCTGAATGACACCTGTCACTCTGATTCATTGGCCATGCTGATTGGGGCTTATGGGATCTGGAGTCCAACATCCATGGCACCACAGATACCTCACCTTTAAAATTGAGCATTCAGCTTGGACCATGGAGATGTGGACTCAAATAACTAGACAATTGAGACCTAACAAATAGTTTCGGGTAAATAATTATGGGCTGACACAACAGGGCTGTTGTGAGAAAAAATGTGATAATCCTTTATATGCTAGAATGATGTTCCCTGGAGAAAGTGTGGTATGTATATTTTTGGAAGAACAGCAGTGTTTTGATGTATTGGTTTGTTTATCTGTTTTAATAGTGAAAAGGAACTTGAGCTCCCAGTGGCTGCATCTGGAGCTTTAGACCCTGGGAAAATGGTGAGTGGTGTTCTGCTGTTTTCCATTTTGGCTAACTGATATAAAATGGGTCTGATGCATTATTGTTAGGGCTAATAAATGCTTTCAAAAGTTCTACACCTGATCATTGTTTTAGGCAAATGCTAATATTGCTGTTTGCAATACTTGATCCCAATATTCTAGACTTGTAGATACAAGCCTAGTTTTGCTTCACCAGATGGAAAAGATAGCTGTATTCACCTTCATTTGATCATTTGAAGTTGGAAATCATTAGTTTTTTAAACTATGGTTTGTTTTAAAGTGCCAAGATTTATTTCTGACCTGGGGAATTAAAAGATCAAACTTGCTATGTGTTCTTGGAGAATATTGTCAGTTCTCAGTGATCCTGATTAGAATGCTTTATAAAAGATATCTATTCAGCTCGTCCTCAGGTTGTGTTTAATTGGTTTGTTTTTTGTATGCTGTGGGTGAAACTGAAAAAGAAAGCAAAGTTTGGGCATAAATGAAATCTGTTTTCTGTTATTTTAAGTTTTTGAGCTGCTGCAGTTCTTCCAATTAGCTCTATGACTTCTTTGTATTAGTGTAGCAAATGTGATTGAACCCTATAAATGATCTACCGGTAGCTTCCTACCGGTAGCTTCCCTATTCTACTAAGAAGGTGTTTCACATAGAATTAGTAGATGCAACTACTGGGAAGAAGGGGCTTTTATACACAGCAAATCACCTTTTTTTGTTTCTGTGAGAAAGGTAATATCAAAAGTGTCATGAGCTCTTATTGGGTGGTGCTTCATTACATTGGTTTATTATTATTACTGGGTTCTGCATGCCATTATGAAGTGGAGGCTGTATGGACTATTTCTTGTAAGAAAAGGGGAGCACTGTCTTAGGAAAGACAGTCAAACACTTCAGGTACATTGCATCAATAGATAAATAGTACACAGAGCTGGGGGGGGGGGGGGGGGGTGGTATGGCCATAGGCTGCTAGTGCTGGTAAGGAACAAATTGAAAGTTGTCAAATATTTTGGCCGAAAAGACAAGTATCTCCCAATTCCGATCTTGTCCCCCCTACTTGCTGAATAATCAAGATTCAGAACCCCTGAGCCTCTTTGCACATAGAATAGGCTGTGGTTGGTTTGGAGAATTTTCTGTATTGGAGCACTCCATGTCTCCATTCCATAGTGAAATCCCTGCCCCTATGTTTCCATCCAGTATGGCCCAAAAGGATTGCCTCTGCAGTCTCTGCTTTTATACATCCTTTTTTGGGAAAGGAAAAACTGTTGTTTAGGACCAGCTGCTTAATTCTTTTTCAGAAGGCAGTACAGTAACAATCCCACTGAGAGTAGAGGCCAGCAAGAGCCTGATGCCCAATGTACTCATCCAGCCCGACTCCAGACATCCTGGCTGCGACACCTGCCACCAGCCAGTTGTTATTTGCTTATTCAGTCATTTCTTTCTTATGGCTTCCTTTATAGCTATTGCCTCATTACCAGATCCCAAATTCCATTAAGTCTAAAAAGCAGTTTGAAAATTCTTGCACTTCGAGTGTATTTTTGTACATTTGTAATCAGAAGTGAGTTCTAGTGCTTTTAGTGGGGCTTCTTTCCTTGTGAACAGCATATAATTGTAGCCTGACTTGCCAAATGTAACAAATACTTCTGTGTGCTGAGATCTCTTTTGCATCTCCATCATCGTCGTCATCAATATTATTATATTCATTTATAGCCCATTAGTGGGACTGAAAGTGATTAACAATATATTAAAAGAATGCACGTTTTTTTTATTTTAAAAAACAGTTTATAAGTTTAAATTGTAAGCATTAAAATACTAAAATAGTTTAAAATTAGCTCCATGCAAACTCTTAAAACTATTTAATACAAGCATTGTGTAGTATTTCAAAGCCCAGCCTTTATCACTATGCAAAAGCCTGATGGCACAAAAAGGGTTTTGTCCTATCATAACTCAAATATGCTTCAAGATGCTTCAAGAAGTCAATTAGACATGAACTCTGTGTTGAACAGGACTTATTAAATTTAAAATTTAAATCACTGTTTTTTATGTACCTGAATTTTGGAGTTATACGTACTAACTTTATTGTATATACTGTCTTGCAGCTAAGTGAAGAAAAGGTAAACACTTTAACATATTGCTATTTTGTCAACAAGACTTGTATCTAGTGCCTATTTGGGCATGTGAGGTTCCAAGCTCTTAGCACTTTTCTGTTCATCTGTATGATGAAGGATGCAGGAAAAGTTTGTACATAAACATAGAAACTGTATTCCTCTTGGCAAAACCCACTGAGAGTGCCCATATTGCACTGATGTTTGTGAGAGTAAAAAAGAAAAAGAAAAGAGTAATAAGTGCATTTGGGCTGCCATAGAGTTAATGGGATACTTAGCAGGATAGTTTGGGAACCTATATGCTTTTTCAATGAGGTGCACGATACTGTTTCTTTTTTACCTCTTCAAACTGTCAATAAACATTTTTATTTAGCAAATGGGTAGTGCAGATTGTATTGAAGTATTAACAAATCACAACTAAAGAAAGCTTACATATGCTTCAAACCAATAAAATGTAAGTATTTGTTGTAAATATTAAATAGACTGGACCCTGTGAAAGAGAAACTTCCAAGTCACTCTACCATCAACAGACCTCCTGGTACTGCAGATTCAGGACCATGGCTTACTTGTTTGAGTCTGTCCATCTGTAAAATTGTCTCTTTCTACTGAATTCATTTTCTTCCAATCAGCTTTCTTTACTATCCAGCTTTCACAGCCAAATATAGAAATTGGAAGTACAATGGCATGACATATCCTGAATTTGGTATTTGATGGTTTATAACACTTGAGGTTCTTGTTTGACATTATGTAGTGGTTTGACTAGGACTCTGCTCAACCATACAAACTGACTGTGTTACCTTGGATAAGTATTATTCTCTATACCTTAGAAAAAAATAATGGCAAACCTCCTCTGAATAAGTCTTATCATCTCTGTGATAAGGTTATCATAAGTCAGAGTCAACTTGGAAGCAAATAATAATATAGAAGTATTGGGCTTTCATCAATTGCTAATGTTTTAGAAATGTTTATTGAACATATTTCAACATTAATCTCCTTTAAATTAAATTCTGATTTTATCTTTAGATTGTATAAGATTAACAAGAGTGTTGATGATTAGTGTTGGAACAATTCTCTTCATTACTAATTTATCCAACCAAATGTTGTGATGGAAGTATCTAACAATGAGTTAAGGATGATGTAACTCAAATTTGAGTACTAACACCAGTCCTTGTGTGCTTCTCCCCAGTTCTTTTGTTGCCTTGTCCAGGACAAAACTTCTGATTTTACAGATCATTCCTATAGCTTTCCTTTTTCAGTTAAAAAAAATATTTTAAAGATTTTTATACACAAAAATGCACCCTTCCTCAACTTTGCTGTTTGCCCCACCAAGATGTAGTTAAAATAGGCACTAAAATGCCTTCTGAAAATAAACACAGCAGAACTGGGAAGTTTATGTAGCAGCCCATATGGTTCTTTGGCCTTCAAGTCCCACCAGCCATAGACAGCGTAGGCAGTGATGAGGGATTGTTGCAAGTTAATTCTTGCAATTAAAAGTTAATTCTTGCAATTTTTAGATGAGTTTGTGTTGTTTTGTTCCTGCAGCCTGGAACCCATAGATGTCACCTATTGTCAGCATTATTATTATTATTATTATTATTATTATTATTATTGTGTTTATATCCCGCTTTTTCCTTTTTATACAGAGACTCAAAGTGACTCACAAAGAAAAGCATTACAATACAACTTAAAATATACAAATATTAAAACAGTATTTAAACATAATTAATATTAAAAAAAACATTTCAAGTTAAACCATAAAAGTGTATATAATCACTGCATTCCCTGACTAGATCTTAAACACCGTCATCTTTAAAAGCCTGTCTGAATAAAAAGGTTTTAGCCTCCCACCGGAAGGACAGCAGGGAGGAGGCCATTCTGGCTTCATTGGACAGGGAATTCAAGAGTTGAGGATCAGCTACTGAGAGGGCACACTCTCGTTCCCATCAACCGAGCTCTTGAGATGGTGGGATCGAGAGAAGGGCTTCTCCTGAAGGGGATCTCAGGGCCCAGGCAGGTTTGTACAAGGGAATGCAGTCAGCCAAATAGCCTGGACCTGAACTGTTTAGGTCATAATCAGCACTTTGAATTGTGGCTGGAAACAGTGGAGGTGCTGCAACAGGGGGGCAAGACACCACCTGGGACAGACCCATGGTTTTCCTGAAGGCCATGAAATCCTAAGCCACTCCCGACAGGGCAGTCTCAGAATGGATGTTGAAGTCTCCCAGCACTATTAGCTGCTGAAACTCAACGCCAATCATGATACCGCCCCAACTAGCTCAGGAAAGGAGACTGTTGAGCATTTGATGGTGCTCTATCATTAACATTAGGGCAATCTGGCAAAAGGAACCAAAACTACTCAAAGAAGCAGTTGGGAGCAATATTTGGAAAAATGCAGCAAGGAAGCATAGCGCTTTCTAATCCATGTTTTTTCTTGCCATTACACAGTGCTATTTTAGGAAGATGAAATTCAGTGTATTTCTGATGGTGACCAACAGATGGCAGTTCAAGCCACATTAAATGCCCACTTCTCAGCAAACTAGAAAGACTAGAAAAATCCCCCTGCTGAATTGTATAATGTTCACAAATTCCAGTCCATTAGCAAGGGTATGAATAAAGACAGTAGCTTCATGGCATGCTACATACATTAATATCATAGTCCTTGTGCATGTAACAAAAGGAAACTTATCAGAGAAAATTTTGAACACTGGAACATTGGCTTCTGGTAAACAAATCAATTGCTTTCATACATCAGCACTAACTAGCTGCTGTGACGATCCAAAAGCCCTGTGTCATATTAAACAGCCTCTTAAAAGCTTAGGACAAGAGCCATGTTTTGCATCTTTCTGGATTCCATTATAAATAGATTTGGAAATATTATAACAAAATATAGACAGATTTTGCATACATGGAAAAGGAAAGAGCACTCTTTTCCAAGCAAAAAAAAAAAGACATGATATTGTTTCAAAGGCAGGATGGGAATCAAGTGGCCATCCAGATGTTATTGAACTGCAGTTCTCAACAGTGCTAGTTAGCATAGCTAATTGTGAGTCAGTTGCAGTCCAACAATCCCTGGAGGATTGAATGATTCACACCCTGATTCAAAATAACTGTCTAGGTTTTGATGGTCCTCCTTTCCTCAGATGGATCAGATACAGAATCATATGATTGTGATAGATGGCCAGCTTATTAGAGGCAGATTGCCGGCTTATTATAGAATTTTACATTCTAACATACAGAAAGAGGATAATATTCAGTCAATTACTTTATAGGTTTCCATATAGATTCACTTCGTTTAACAGAGATTCTGCTTGATTCCTCTGCCAAGTAGAAAGTGAAACACTCAGTGTGGATCTTGTCTCTCAAGGTGGCATTCGTTGTGATTCTTAATGGTAGCAAAAATGATAATTTTATTAAAAGCACGTTTCTGTATGGATAAACTGCATGAATTTCCAAAGGACACAGTAATCCTCTGTTCTTAACACACCTTTATACCAATCACTAGTCTTCTCTTACTTTAAACTTACATAAAATGAAATAAAATAAAAACACTGTCTTAAGCATGGATGCTGTTTACCTCCCTGGTAAACAATTAAATCTCATGTTATTGCTGTTTGTGCTGACAGGAAGCATACTTTATGTAAACAAGTACTTTCAAATTGTTAGTAACTAGCCAAGCTGCAAATGTATGCCAGGATGGCTGACTTAAAGCCTGTGTTGTGACAGTTCATAAGGCAGAACATTTTCCTATGCTGCTTCATATAATTTCTTACTCTTCTCAGTTGCCACCATGTCCCTTTTCCAGTGGCACCATTTTGGACAGGCAAATACACTACTTCCTTCAGCATAAATTCAGCTTATTTTCAGGACCACAGAATGTTAGCTTGTGGGCACACTGCGGCATACTTCCTCACACCAGGGAACAGGACATTGGGCATTAACCATGAAAGTTTTTTTTCAAATTTATTGTAACAGCTACACCTCAGACTAGTCATTACAAACAGAGACAATTCTGAGGTCCTAGTTACAGCTGGTACTTTAGTGACATTCTTGTGCTAGACCTACCTGGAATTAGGCTTTTGTATGCTTCTGTTAAAAAAAAAATCAGCAATCTTCATGAAATACTTAGTGTTCGCTTCTTGTACCCATGCTTCTGATATCTGAAATGTTGGAAAATCTCAATAAACTAAGCTAAAATAAAGCAACTGTTTTCTGTAGCCCAACAGACTAAGAGAATTTGGATTAACACCACAAATATTTGAGGAGAGAATACCACCAGAAAAACCAAGACCAGCTTTTCAGACACCAACTCCTGGACCTACCTCTATATCTGCACCTCCTATCTCACCAATGAATGAAGATTTTCACAGAGGGCTGTCTACAAGTCTTGGAGAAATATTGGCACCCAGGTGGCTTTCTTGAAATGTTATCTTTATGTTTGAATGATGGTAGGGTAGAAATTGTCCTATACCAGGGCTCTCCAAACTAAGCCTGCAGGCTGGATGTGGCCCTCCAAGGCCCTTTACACACACACACCTCCACCCAAAACCTTTGCCTTAGAGTCACCCTACATCTGAGATTACTTGAAGGCACACAACAACAGCCACAATCCTAATTAACATGCCTATCTTATCAGCCATAGCAGGCCCACATTTCCCATTTAAATACTGGTAAATTTATGTTGGTCAAAATTGTTCTTCATTTTAAATATTGTATTATTCTTTCATGTTTTTTGCGCTACAAATAAAATATGCGTACTGTGCGTAGGACTTCATTCATGTGTTTTTTCAAAGTATAATCTGATCCTCCCCCAACAGTCAGGAACCATGAACCGGCCCTCTGCTTAACACTTTTGAGGATCCCTGTTCTACAGCTATAGCCCTATTTGAACATGGAAACCAAGTTATACATGAGCCATTTACCAATACATTCTACATTGCATTGTTCTTGCCATGTTGTGATTAACCCAAAAACTCCAAGTTGGGAACCTATGGTTCTTAGATTGGGAATCAACTAGAATCTGGTTTGGTTTGAAGTCGATTTTAGATCTTGACTGCTTTTGAATTAGGTGTCTAGCTCCTTATTTTGAATGTAATGTTGAAACTGTATAACAGAAAATTTCCTATATGTATTATGGTGTTTAGAAGTAGAAAACAGAAGTATGAGAATGTACTGTATTGGGAATTGTGAATATCTTGCTTTATTAAGTCAACATTTGTACAATAAAACTGGAGCCTTGTTATTGCCAGGAGAAAGGAAGCCAGGTTGTGACATAGAGGAGTGAAAATTTCCTCAAGAACCTCCAAAGTTCCCTTCAGGTGCTAGTTGCTGTGTGTCCAACTATAAGAAAATGTCTGTCTGCCCACTACTGTCCAGGGCATTGCCAGGTTTGGGAGGCTGCAGCTAGAAAAAAAAAAGACAGATTAGGGCAATTAGATAGAATATCACATTATAGCATGTAGCTTGATGCATGATCTTGGCCATAGTTTCAGAATCTTATCATTGGTGTAAGGATATCTATAAAAGAGGCAATATAGTTGACCAAAATCTACAATTGTCTTCAGCAAAGTATTTACTCTGCCCTTTTGATGTAACATCCTGTCTCCTAGTTCTGTGGAAACAGCAGTTAAGAGATGTTGTCTTTTGTTTTGGATTTAGAATTGCACCCCTACCACCTCCACTACCGCCACAGATTTTGCCTGATAATTACAGAACTCCGTACGACGATGCATACTACTTCTATGGTGCAAGGAATCCTTTGGATCCCAACCTTGCATATTGTAAGTTGATTGGCTGATACACACATTTTATTACTGTTCTGTACAGCAGCACAGATTGCTGTGATCTCAATATATGGTTGTTTCTTTATAGACAAATGTTAATGCATTTAGAGTTAGATAAAAATTATGAGAGGAGGGAAGAAGGAACAGTTCAAAATACCAAGGCTGAAACCACATCCATTTCCAGATTTTGGTTTTGTCAATCCCTTATTGGTCATATTTTTGTTAGCTTACCACATTTGATAAGGTTTTATTTTAAGGTGTGAAACTATAGAAGAAAGGAAAATGGCAATTGACGAATAAGTCAGTGACTAAATCTAAGCTCTTTTTGTACTTCATCTTGTTTGTTTTTAGTATCACTCTTGGGCGTTTTTAAATTTTTTGCCTCCTTTTTAGAATCTACATACATCTGTAAATTTCAGGACTGCTAATACCACCATCATGGTGGCACTAAGCAGACATTTATTTTCACAGCAATATTCATCACCATAAATAACATTTGATATTGCCAGAAACCCTAGATTCAAACACTGAATGCCCTTATTGTTTTAGATGGCACAGGTGTCGTGGGGGTACAACCTTCATCTGCACCTCCCCCTGTTGATGCTCTTCATAGACCTGCTGCTGTGTCTCTGTGAGTACTGCAAAGCTTTGATTAGTAGTCAAATGTATACTGAAGTATAATTTTGAAATGGATAGTCCCTCTACGGAGGTAGAGAAGATCGGGATATAAAAGTTTTAAATAAATAAATAAATAAATAAATAAATAAATAAAAATAATATTTCTTATTCTTTTGAATGCAGAAGTAACTTTGGAACAAAAGTTACAAATGATAGGCCAAGAGGACTGGGAATATTTCCTGAAGAAAAATCAAAGCCCACAAGAGATACTTGTTTAACTTATCAGCAAGAACTACAGCAGCAGGTGGGAAGGTTTGGTAGTGACTTTTTAGTTCTGAATTCAGATTATGTTAATGTGACCTATTTGAGGAAATAAATTAATCTTATTTTCGATTATGTATTTCCTATATTTATTGCTCTGTTAGATTTTTCAAAACTAAATAGATCTTTATATTACTAGTAAGAGATAATATCTTGAAATGTTCTGTTCGTTTGCTTCTTTTAGAAGAAGCCTTCTTAAGCAGGATCACAAACCCAAATGGGGCTGCATAGCTTAATGTTGGGGTCACGAAAAAAATTGGCAACAGTAAAAGATTCCTGAACACCACCTAGTCAGTACTTTTAGATATTTACACGAATGGGTTAGCAACAATGTGCTGTGTTTACAGCGGACTGTGCAAAAAAGTGCTTCAGCAGTACTTCATAAAAAGTACCTATTTAGCAGGCCTTGCAAATGCTGATTTTGATTGGTGGCTGTCTTTTCAGTTTCAGAAATACCTCCTTTAAAATTTGATTCTACAAACTAGGTTGGGTTCATAAATTATATTTAATTGAAATCAAAAATATCAGTCATCTGCTGTTAAATGTCCAAGAAGAAATTTCCTCCAACCTGTGCATTGAGAGAAGGGTTAATATCATCCATTTGGGGTTTTTTTGGGAGTAGGAGGGAAAGAAAGGATATGAATTGCTTGTAAGGATGTTCATGATAGGAACAAGAGGGAGGTGGGTATGGACCCATTTCAGACACATGGTCCACTCTGCAGCCTAGAACCTTTTAAGTTGGATGTCTGGACCCGCAGCACACCCCATTTTGGTCCTCTGATTAAGGAGGGAAAAAAGGAGAGTCAACAGAATATATTTTGCCACTCACACTGCAAACCAAACATTTCAGCATGCCATGATAAGTGCTGAAAATGCTCTACCTCCTTCAATATCAAATATTCAACCAAGATATAATTCTTTATGGGAGAAAAACAAGCACATCCATCTCATTAGTTTGCAAATTTCTTTCATCATCTTTAATAAATGGTTATATACACACACACACCCAAAAGAAATATATTTATGATTTATTATCAGTAAATGTTTGATTTGTATACTTATTTTATATACCCATGTAGCTGTGGTTACATCAAAATTTCTCAGATGCAAAGGGATTGTGAGTCAAAAAAGTTTAAGAAGCCCTGCTTTAGAATGGATTCTCTCTGCTGAACCTTTCTCTTATACACACAAGTGTAAGAATATGACAATTTTGTTTAATTGAGCATATAACTGTCAAGTCACATGATATTGATTATGATTGTATTTTCAATGCTTACCTTAAAATGCTTCAGTGAATAATTTGTTTGAAAGATTTTTTTTCAATTGTAGATAAAGGAAAGAGAGGAACGTCGCAGGCAGGAAAAGGAGGAAAAGGAACGGTATGAAGCCAAATTAGAAGCGGAAATGAGAAGTTACAATCCTTGGGGAAAAGGAGGTGGAGGTGCTCCTCTGAGAGACAAAAAGGGAAATCTCATAAGTACGTTTGATAGTTGGGAAACCTTTTCCTTGTCTATCTTTATCTGTAGCTCTTTACATCCAGACATAAAGGGCACTTAGGGATAGAGTAAAAAGATGTACTACAGCGAATTTACAGCATAGAAGAAACTTATTCTAGTTGTTTAGATTATCCATCTATGATTCTATGATTCCATCCATTTCTACTTCCATGGCACTTCTATAAGAACCGGTTTTGAGTGGGAAAATGTAGCAAGAAACAGAAGTAAACAAAAGGGAAGAGATATAAAATGTATAAAATATAGAGAGAATCCTGTGATATAATAAAAAGCATATTGTGACAAAGAATATTAATGTATAATGTAGTTAAGTATTATTGTTTTTTCACGAAACATTGAAATACTAGTACTTTATGTTTAGACTGTATATTCTCTGATATTATTGATAAGTAAAATTGAAGTATCATATGGGAAGAACTCCCTATGTGGGTTGAGGTTCCTGAAATTTTCAGGGAAGTGACTCTTGATGCCAGAGAAGCAAAGGAGAGCATCAAAAAATCTCTGGCTGTAAATGCAAAGTCTATCTTTTCTGAATCTTATTTCTGGTTTATTAAATTTCTTAACCATTGTATTTCTGCAATTTCATTTTCATCCAATTTGATAGTTATAAAAATGAAATTATTGCTAGGTTTTTATCAACATTCCAAAATTTTGTGGCTTGTTTGTTTGCAATTTGAATATTTGAATAATTGGGCTAAATTCAGTGTTTCCTCCAGCTGACAGGTGATCTCTTTCAGTTTGGTTATGTTTGTGGGACTCCAGCTAATATATGATGATTTTTGCCATTTTTCTTCTTGGTTGATACCTCCACTGCCATCTCTAGTGTAGACTGAATTGCAGAGAAAAAAAGGATATGTATTTCCTCAAAAGATCTCCAAATAATGATCCTAAAATCCATAAATTGCAAATAAAAAGGTGATAAATCTGGAGAATGGTTTATCATGAATAATTAGGCAAAAGTTAGATGCTAGAAGTAGAGGAAAACATTAGAGTGTAGAGAAGCCCTACTTTTGCCTAAAACCCAATGTTAACATCTTGTCTTAACTTTAAAAATAAAATAAAAAGGAGTAATTATACAATAGCATTTGGATTTGTAGCAAGTGCTTAAATTAAATATATCCACCATGTCGGTCTATCTTAGATCATGGCCTTTTTGTCTCCTCCTAATTGTAATTTTGAAGAAAGATTTGCCTTGAAACAACCATAAACATGCCTCTTGTTTTGGAATAAACAATGGCTGTTTCCCCCTCTTCTTCAGCTGACTTGAATATGATGCACAAGCAAAATGAAGATGCATATCATAACCCAGAGGCTCGAATCTATGAAGATAAACGGGCTATAGTCTCTGTTGACCTAAGTCTGGCCTCCCCAAGACTTGAAAATACAGATGAATCTACAAATAAAATAGCAGGTTTAAACAATACCATATGTTCAGTTCTAAATGTGTGTTGTGTCACTTGTCAACATTATTGTGCATTCTTGCTATGCTGGATTTTCCACTGAAAACAGTCCTATATTTTTCCTCCTTCTCTGTTTTTGAAAAAGTTGATGTAGTTGGTAGACTTAGACAATATACTATTGCTTGAATAACATTTTGTATCCTTCCTCTTCTCCACTGTAAAGTAGTCTATGCATGTCCAAGGCATTGCCTCGCATATATTTGCAGAATATTCTCACTCAGTAGAAAATAATAGTATTATAGCCACTTGAACATTTGTAAAACTACCAGCAAGTGTCAGTATTGGCTTGTGTATTCCATATAAAAAGGGATAATAAATCTACCCCAGGTTTTAATAGGAACTTTTAAGAAGCTATCCAATGTGCTGAATCTTATACCCATCACCAAGCCCAATATATTAAGCATCTGAAAATGCTAATTCAGGATAAATAATAAAACCCAGAATGGATTTATCAGTCCACTGGTATTAAATTCACAAGCTACCAATAATGCTCCTCCTCTTTCCTGAGGGATAGCTCTGAAGCAGAGCCTTTATTCTAATTTATGTTAAAAAGTAGAATGTTTAGCCTTATGTTGCAGTAGGGAAGTTACAAGCATACTGATATACCGTGTATACTCGAGTATAAGCCGAGTTTTCCAGCCCTTTTTTAGGCTGAAAAAGCCCCCTTCGGATTATACTCGAGTCA
Source organism: Anolis sagrei ordinatus (assembly GCF_025583915.1). Taxonomy (NCBI): domain Eukaryota; kingdom Metazoa; phylum Chordata; class Lepidosauria; order Squamata; family Anolidae; genus Anolis; species Anolis sagrei. Next base: position 207,302,687 of record NW_026847438.1, read on the forward strand.
AAGTTATTTATTATTTGACTCTTACTATTTTAGTGCATTTATTATTTTTGTCTATTTATTGTCATTATTACTACATTTACATTTTTACTCTATTATTAATATTTTTATTACATTTTACATATTATTTTTCTCTATTATAATTATTACATTTATTAATTTACTCTTTATTATAATTATTACATTTATTAATTTACTCTATTTATTAGTGTCATTTATTATTTTGCTTTATTATTGTTATTATTACATTTATTATTTTACTTTATTATTACTGTTATTACATTTTCATTATTTTACTCTATTATTATTACATTTATCATTTTACTCTCTTTATTATTATTGGAAGGATATGTAAGAACATTTACATCGAAGAAGGTTAGAATAATGGTTTAATCAGAGTTGGACAGTCTTATCTTACATTACAGTTTTATGTAAACATTTAACCTATTGCTGCCTCAGTTAATATAATTTTATTGGTATCTATTTTTATTTTGAAATTTACCGGTAGCTGCTGCATTTCCCATCCCCGGCTTATACTCGAGTCAATAAGTTTTTCCAGTTTTTTATGGTAAAATTAGATGCCTCGGCTTATACTCAGAGCGGCTTATACTCGAGCGTAAAGGTATAAAGAAAGAGTTTTCTTTAGAGATGTGATTGTTCGGGTTTGCCATACTAATATAAGTGAGAATGTGTACATAATATTCCTGATGATGATTTTGATGATTTTAAAAATGTTATTATATAATATTATCTGTAGGATTAATCCAGAAAACTGAAGGAGTTTCTTCATTTGCACACATCCCCATGTTGTGTGAGCAGAATGCTACCCTATGACTGGTTCATACTAAAATAGTCAATCACAATTCAGTTGTATACAGGGCTATGCATTAGCATTCACAAGTATGGAGTTTGGTATGATTTTAATATTCTTAAATGCATTAATTTTTTTTACAGAAAAGAGGCATATTTTTAAAGAAAAGAAAGTCCCAGCTAAACATTGAATTTGTCTTTAGTTTTTTTTAATCCAAGCTAATTAGAATGGTTTTAAGGTCTTTTAGCACTTGAAAAATAATAACAAGGAAAAGTTAGATGTCGATCTTTTTATTCATTCTAGCATTTTTGATTTTAGACTTGAATTGTTTTTTAAATTTACAAATAAGGGAATATTTAAACATTGCAATCAGCCAAAGAAGTGGCATTGTTGGTTGCACTTGTTCCTGTGAATCTTTAAAGTATTTGGGGGCACTTTCAAATGCAGGACAAGTCTTTGCTAAAGTTCAGTATGCTGTGAGTGCTGTTTTTGGTTCTATCAGTTGTGAGTACTGCAATTGTAGTTAAATCAAAAAGTCCAACTAAAAGTACACCAGATGTAAATAAGAATTGAAACAATTATGCAAGAAATAGATATACTCATGCTTGCAATCTGATTTTTAAATAACTAGGTTTTACATATGCACAAACACCCCAGTTTGCCCGTGGCAATATATTTGGTGAGGCTCCAACCCCAGAACAAATTAGGCGGCAAGAATCCTACAAGAACTTCCTTCGTTTTCAGGTGAGTTTATGTACCAATAGTAAACAAAGCAAACAGTTTTTCTAATCTAGCAAACTTGTGTTAATATATCTTTTAAGACTTTTGAAAAGCAATCCTGTTTATTGTTTCTAATAGTTGAACCGGAACATACATTTTCTTTAAATGTCCTATATAATAGGGTGGGCAGTGTCAGATTAGGAAGGCTATTGACTGCTCTCATATCCTCCAAGTGTCTCAGGAATTGCCAAAAATATTGTAAAAATTGTAAAAATAAAAGCAGAAGTGACTGGAAATCTATTTTGGGTACTGAAGAAGAGATTTTTTTTTTTTAAAAAAAATAAAAAACACTGAAGGGGAAACTATAACCAGTTAATAAAAATTAATCACTGCTGGAGAATAATTAGGCTAATGTAGCTTGTGGGTTAGTGATACAAAAACATATTGGGGCAAGGTACTAGAGTTTCAGTCTCCACCCAACCCTCCCATGAACTAATTGCAAACCTTTACTCCAAAATCTATGTACAAGCAACACAACCCATATGCAAGAGGCCGCATGCAGTGCCTTCACAATGCAGAAGTATATTATTCAATAAATATAGCAAATCTTTCTAATTATAGATTGAGTATTTATTTATTTATTTATTTACAGCTTTTATATTCCGCCCTTCTCACCCCGCAGGGGACTCAGGGCGGATTACAGTGTACACATATATGGCAAACACTCAATGCCAATTTTGACATACAACATATACAGACATAGACAGAGGCTATTTAACTTTTTCTGGCCGCCAGGGGAGCTGTCGCTTTCATCGTCCATCTGCGACACTGATGAAGTACTTTTGCATTCCCCGCATGCTTTTGCTGGAGTGCTTTGCTGCAGTCTTTTTTTATGGCCTCATAAATTAGTTAATTTAGTATCCCTTATCTCAAATAATTCAAAATTGTATATGTTTCCTTTCTGATAGTGCATTGTACACAAACTTTGTTTCATGCACAGACTTAGTAAACATTTTGTGTATAAACCTTCAAGTTATGTGTATAAATTGTATATGAAACATAAATGAATGCCATGCTGTACAAACTGCATTTAACTGTATTAAAATCAATTTTCCCTTTGGCAAATGGGAAAATGTATTGTCTGGCACAGGATCTCTCAGCCAGGGCTCCCTATAACCATAAGATTCCATGAGAGGCTGTTTCAAAGGAGATCAGAAGCGAAAAAAAACCCATGTTTTTAGTTGTAGATATAAAAGCTTAATGTAGGAAGTCCTTGAAAACCGAAAATAGTGTCAAGTGTACTGCCAGGATAAAAAAAAAGTTGTGAAATGATGCTTTCCTTGTGGACATTTGCTTCAGAATAGAATGATCTGATTACTTTTTCGTCTTTTAGTATCCAGTTGTTCTGACTTATTTGTATGCTTATCTGCAAGATGGTGATCTAAAAAATCTCTGAAAGAAAACATTATTCTGATTATTATTATTATTATTATTATTATTATTATTATTATTATTGTCGAAGGCTTTCATGGCTGGAATCACTAGGTTCTTGTGGGTTTTTTCGGGCTATAGAGCCATGTTCTAGAGGCATTTCTCCTGACGTTTCGCCTGCATCTATGGCAAGCATCCTCAGAGGTAGTGAGGTCTGTTGGAACTAGGAAAAATGGGTTTATATATCTGTGGAATGGCTGGGGTGGGGCAAGGAGCTCTTCCCTGCTGCAGTTAGGTGTGAATGTTTAGCTGATCACCTTCATTAGCATTTGAAGGCCTGCCTGAGCCTGGGAAAATCTGTTGCTGGGAGGTGTTAATCTGTGCCTGGTTTTTTCCTCTCTGTTGTTTAGCTGTTATAATTTTTTATTATTATTATTATTATTATTATTATTATTATTATTATTATCATTAACTTTATTTATATCCTCACCTTTCTCCCTGTATGGACTCAAGGTGGCTAAAAACCACACAATCTAATCACAAATTAAAACAATTAAATAGCAGTGTGTGGATCTCAAATAAAATAAAATAAAAATATAATGAATACAATAAAATTATATTTAAAACTCACAACCCCCCCACCCCAAATCACAGAGTTCTGATGGACTGATAATGGCAGAACAACTCAATAAGGAATACATTTAGAGAATTGTGTAGGTATAAAGCCTGAATAGTTTTATAGTTGCTCAGCAGAATAAAGAATAAAGGTGTTTTCTTTCTAGATTGAGGAGAAAAGAAAGAGGGAAGAAGAAGAACGTGAAAAACGAAGACTAGAAGAAGAAAAGGAAGAAAAAAGGCTGGCTGAGCAGAGGGCGAGAATAGAAAAAGAATATGAAGAAGAACTGGAAAGGAAGAGAAGGAAAGAAGAAGAGGTATGATATCCAACTTCTGTATATTTGGTGGATGCCCTGCATTTAAAAAAAGTTTTTAGGACTTCTCATTAAAAAATGTATTCAAGAAAGTATGTCTGAAAGCTGACCTAGAAAACGAATGACAATGCATTTTTATTAATTCTGCACAAGGTACTAACTTTATTCTTAGGTACTCTTTATCTAACAAGGAATTGAATTGTATTTATTTGTCATTCACCACCTTAGCTTTACTTTCTCATAAATAGATAAAAGGAATCTGTAGCTCAGTCCTCATTTGTACTGTCTAAAGTTTAAACTTTGTGATTTTAGATGAAACACATTTCTAATTATATTGGTGTTCTATCTTTCACCTTTAGCCCTGTTTTAATTGAATTTTAAGTTGTTTTTTAATATGCCTATATGTTTTATTCAACTATATTTTAAATTGTGTTTTATCTTCCGTTTCTGGCACTTTGTGTCGTGTGTAAGCCCCCCTGAATCCCTTCAGGTAGATGGTGGTGGGATACAAGCATAAAGTTATTGTATTGCCAAAGGCTTTCATGGCTGGAATCACTGGGTTGTTGTGTGTTTTCTGGGCTGTATGGCCATGTTCTAGAAGCATTCTCTCCTGACATTTCACTGCATCTGTGGCAGGTATCCTCAGAGGTTGTGAGGTCTGACAACCTCTGAGAATGCCTGCCTCACAACCTCTGAGGATGCCTGCCATAGATGCAGGCGAAACATCAGGAGAGAATGCTTCTGGAACATGGCCATACACACAACAACCCAAAGTAGTAGTAGTTGTTATTTATCCATGGATGTTTTCTCATGCCCTGCAGAGTGAGGAACCACTTTGAAGAAGCAATTATGTAACTAACAAAAGTTTCAGCCAATTATGAAATCCATATTCTTGGTCCTGGTTGAGTTGTGTTTGTTCATTGTTTTTCATCTTTGCATCATTATCTTTGTAGCAAAGATTGAAAAATGAAGAATTGTATAACTTAGCTGAAGAAAGGAGAAAAGAGGCAGAGAAAAAAAAGTTAGAAGAAGAAGGAAAACAACATAAACAGAATAATGAAATCGAGAGGCATATAGTAACTGAAGAAGATAAGGTAATTCCTTTAAAAATACCTTAAATTCTGACCTTTCGGATTTGATATAAAAATAATCAACTGAGGCAACCAGAATGTTTATTATAGTAATCACAGTTATAGTAATCACAGGTTTAGATTCAAATGCATTACTCTGCTGTAACCTGCTCTGTAGTCTGCGGTCCCTCCCAGAAACTGGCAGCAGGAGCTTTGGGTCCCAGCATTGGATGAAAGGGCATTTGAACCTAAACTTGTGATTACTATATTGATGATAAGAGCTGCAAGACAGTGGATTATGCTGCTTCATAATGTAGTGGGGGTTCCCTCTTAAACAGAGGCTGGATGACCATGTGCTAAGAGTGCTCCAATTGTATATTCCTATATAGTGGGAGATTGGTTTGGATAGCTTTTTCCATGTTTTTATGATTGGACCAATTAGGAAATGACATTTATAACCCAGGAAGAAAAATTGTGTTGCATAGAGTTATATATTCATCTATACTATCTCAAGTAAAATTTTCCTTTAAAAAAAGCTTTCTTTGTGTTTTATTTTTTGCTCAATTATTGTTTTAAAGTGTCAGATCTGTACTTGCTTTCTTCCTTGCCTTTCAGGTTTCTAGGCAGCCTTCTCCTCTTATTCCATCTCTTCAGAACAAACCATTAGTGAAAGAAGAAAGGCCACGTTTGGTGGAGAGTCAAACTTCTTATTATACACATGTATGTTTTATCATTACTGATAAAATAGATACCTGATACTGTATTTCTTGTTCTAAATCAGGTTATATATTCTGTTATGGTTTCAGCTTTTTAAGGAGGTAGATACCAATACACACACATTCTTGCCAGTTCTTTGATAGCATTCATGATATCTTTTCTGCTCTTCTCAATAGTAATTCATATGCTTAGTTTACATTCCTATAAATGTGAAATCCTCAGAAATTTTGAAGACATTTTTTTAAAAAAGAAAAGAAAAATGAAATATTTTACAGATTGAAAATCACTTTGTCATTTTAGGAACATAGAATACATTATATGTATATACCAGTAACTTGTTTGGGATGCAGTTATCATGTTTAATTATTAAAACAACAGTTTGTTCAGAATATAATTACAGATTGAACTTAACTTTTTAAAAATGGTATACAAGGAGCTACAAGGTCTTCTTGAATTTATGTATTTTATTTATTTACTTCACTTGTATACCGCTTTTCTCACCCTGCGGTGGGGTGTTGGTGGCGGGTGGGGATGACACTCAAAGCAGTTTCCGATGTATTTATGGCCAAATTTAATGCCTCACATACATATGAAACCTAACATAAACAACAGTAACATATAACTATTGATTAGAGCAGGGGTCCTCAAACTAAGGCCTGGGGGCCGGATATGGCCCTCCAAGGTCATTTACTCGGCCCTCAGCCAAAAGCAGGTCCACACTTCCCATTGAAATAGTAATAAGTTTATATTTGTTAAAATTGTTCTTCATTTTAATTATTGTATTGTTTTAAAGTGTTTTTTGCACTACAAAGAATATATGTGCAGTGTGCATAGGAATTCATTCATGCTTTTTTCAAATTATAATTTGGGCCTCCAACAGTCTGAGGGACTGTGACCTGGCCCTCCGTTTAAAAAGTCTGAGGACCCCTGGATTAGATCATAAAAATGTAACAACATTTAAACATTAAAACATAGAGTTAAAAGCATATTAATATAAACATTAAAATCACATAATCCAAAAACCATGGTCCAAGGCCGTTCCAAATCAGGTTATATATATTCCAAATATCAATTGGTTACAGTCCAAAGTCTTGGTCCAAAGACTTGAAGATTTTCACCATATTCTTTGGATTTTTCCATTATGCAGGCAGTGCAGTAATTCCATCTGTTATTATATTTTCAAATATCTGTTCCTGAGACTAGAAACTGAAAGCCTATGTCCATTGTGGAGGAAGCTAGACATTGTGGAGGAAGCTAGACCATGCTATGAACTTTTAGCAAAATAACTAGCTGGCCTAAAATACAATTCCATATCCACTTCTGTTTCTAAAACCCCTTGGTTTCAGGAGCAGAAATCCTCTTTGGTATTGGAATCAACTGCTGTTTTGTAGAAATCAGGTCTAACCATTTCCTGAGCAAAGAGCACTTATTTTGTGATTCTCAGGACCTAACTAACTACATATGTTGTAATTAAATTGTTTTACATTCATTTATTTTATAAAAATGGTGCCAATAGAAGATTTTTTTCCTGATTCTAATTTCCATGCTCAGTTGCAAGGGGAACAGTGAGAAGAAATGATTAATTCCCTTCTGTGGTGTAAAAGTAAGTGAGAGGAACATAGATGTTTCCCTCCCTTAGGCAACTAAAGGTTTTAATGTTTTACTAGGACATTCCAAGAGTTCAGTCTCCTCCTGTGCCAGCTAGAAGAAATCAGCTGCGTGCCTATGGTAAGAAACATTTATGGCTTTCCTCACTTCTTTGGCTCTGTTCCTGGCCAGAAAGATCTTGATTGCCCTGATAGTTCTCAGGAGAAAGCAGACAGTGGTATTTAGTAACAAATTCTTTGTATACTGAATTGCAGAAGAAAGGAAGACTGTAATAACTGAGCTGTCAGAGATGAGGAAGCAACTCCGCAGTGAAGAGCGGCGGCTGCAGGAACAATTATTGAAAGTACATAGCGATGATGATGATGACCTGTCTGTGAAAGGGTAAGGGTCTAAGAGCTAAGGCACTTATTCAAGGAGGGGTGCATCATATTTAGTTTTAAATGAAATTTCTATTGTACTAGTATTTTATTGTATCTTAACTATATTTTAATTTACATCCGTGACACACACACACACACACATATATATGTATGTATGTATTTGCCATTTTAAAACTTATTGAGCTATATCATATAATTGTGTGTTGACTTGAGTCCCTGTGGGGAGAAAGGCAGGGTAGAAATAAAGTCAATAATAAATACGTAAAGCAAGAAATATTACTCTTAAGCTAATATGCAATTGGATAATACTTAGGATGTTAATATTTGAGATATTTATGGCAAAAGGGTGTAATATTCTTTCATCTCCCTACAGTTTTTAAGAGTTCCTTGATCTGATGCTATACTCCATTGAGCAGGCACACCAAAGCACAGAATTAGGCATAAAGTTCTGTCCCTCAACTTTGTTTGAAAGAAAACGTCTAGCCAGGCCTGTACAACCTGAGGCCCTCCAGCTGTTTGAGACTCCAGTTCACAGAAGCTCTAGCCAACTTGTCCAGTGGTCAGAAATTCTGGGAGCTGAAGTCCAAAACACCTGGAGGGCTGTAAGTTGTGCAGGCTCGATAGGCCGATAGGCTGTTAGGAATTGTCGGAGTTGAAGTCCAAAATACCCGGAGGGCCGAAGTTTGCTCATACCTTCGCTAGAGCTTTGCCACATTTTTTCAAACTTCATAACAAGCAATTCCTGCCTGACCACATTGATCATTCAGCTCAGTAATTCTCATGCTTTTTACCCTTGTGACTCTCTTTACATCTATATGCAAACATTGCCCTCCACCCCACTTGACATAGTAAAGGTAAAGGTTTCCCCTGACATTAAGTCTAGTTGTGTCCGACTCTGGGGGTGGTGCTCATCTCCATTTGTAAGCCAGAGAGCCTGCGTTGTCCGTAGACACCTCCAAGGTCATGTAGCCAGCATGACTGCATGGAGCGCTGTTACCTTCCCGCCAAGGTGGTACCTGTTGATCTACTCACATTTGCATGTTTGCATACTGCTAGGTTGGCAGAAGCTGGGACTAACAGCAGGAGCTCACCCCGCTCCCCGGATTTCAACCACCAACCTTTCGGTCAGCAAGTTCAGCAGCTCAGCAGTTTATCCTGCTGTGCCATCAGGGGGCTCTACTTGACATATTAGATAAATAAAAACATTTTCTTTGTTTTCTGATCATTTGACTTCAGTCTCCCATTTTGATTAAAGGCTGAGCCAGCCAGTTAATAAATTAATATGAAAAATGCCTCCTCTGTCCAAAGTGTTGTTATAGATACATTACTTCTCTGTAACCCTGTGATAATTATCTGAAATGTTTTTAGCTAGTGAACTTAGTGAATTCAGGTTCTATGTTTATTTTATATTTGGCTTCCTAATATTCATGCAAGATGAGAAGTAACTTGCGCATTAAAATGAAAAAAAATCAAGTTTGAATGAAATGGCTTACTAGTTTTTAAATTTGCTTTTTGTTTATAAATGAGCCTACATATTTCTACAACTTAGGTGTATTTTTAAAGCATTCTGATGGTCATTTTTAACAGGAGGAAAGATAAACATTACTTGGATGTGTTTGAGATGGCCAGACTTCGTATGCAAGCTCCAGTCAGACGACCGTTATCGAAGGATATTGCTGATCCTGTCAATGTACAAAATATCCGTGAATTTAATGAACTTAAATACAAAGGTTAGTTGTTTCTTTTAACCAGTGAGGCGATGCAAAAGAACCCTCAATCACTTCCTTAGTTTTAAGGAAAGAGGTGATGATGACGATATTTTTTATTGCCCTCCTCTTTTTACAGCTCAAGGTGAGGTGCAACATAGTTAATATGCATCAATAAAAGTGTATGTTAAAACATACACAAAATGCAGTAAACATAGAATGTGATTTTAAAATTCATAACTTTAATGAAAGAAGGGTAGATTGATGACAGTATAGCATGTCCTTCATTCTGTAAAATGCTGTAATCCTGTATGTACTGTGTGCCCAGAAGAAAAGAAGTGGAAAAATATAGTAATGCGTCATAGCTCATGTTTGTGCAAGTAAACTGGCTGTAGAGATCTGTTGGAGGAACTAAAGGGGAGCACACATGCCCTCTGTTACGCCAACTCCACTGGCTGCCGGGTTGCCACCGAGCACAATTCCCTCTTTTACTGAGACTTTTTAGTTCTGTTCAAACTGGCAAAACCTTCAAAATTCAAGTTTCCATTACAGTATGGTAGTCCACGCTCTGGTTACATCTCGAATAGACTACTGCAACACGCTTTACGTGGGGTTGCCTTTGAAGACTGTTCGGAAGCTCCAATAGGTCCAACAGACAGCGGCCAGACTATTCACCAGAGCAGCGTACAGGGAGCACACAACCCATCTTCACTGGCTGCCAGTCTGCTTCCAAGCACAATTCAAAGTGCTTGCTTTGGTTTATAAAGCCCTGAATGACCTCGGCCCAACTTACCTGTTCAAATGCATCTCCCTCTATGAACCATCACAGAGGTTAAGATCTTCTGCAGAGGCCTTGCTCTCAGTCCCATGACCTTCGCAGGCATATTTGGTGGGGACAAGAGACAGGGATTTATCAATGGTGGCCCCTGAGCTGTGGAACTCCCTCCCTAGTGGGATTAGATCAGTCCCTTCCCTCCTGTCATTTTGCAAACAAGTGGAAACTTGGCTTTGGGAGCAAGCATTTGGCCCAGTATAATTATCCATGCAATACAGTTGGAATTAGCTTTGGATTGATAAATATTATTATCTGATTATCTGGCTTTCGATCTATGCACAATAGTCATCTAATGTTTACATAATTTGTTTTAATGTTGTTTTAAATTGCTTTTAGTTGTTCTCGTTGTTTGGACGTGGAATAATGCCACTCATGTAAGCTGCCCTGAGTCCCCTTCAGGGTGAGAAGGGCAGGATATAAATGTTGTAAACAAATAAATAAGTAAATAAGTAAATTTTAGCATGTTTGGTCAGCATTTATATCAGATATGCATTATATAACAAGGAGGATAGAAACGCTGAATGTGCTAAAAGGAAAAATGGAGAGAAAATTAGAAAGATAATTTATTTCATATACAATTGTATCACATATAAATATAATTACATAATATGAAAAGTTACCTCTGTATTCAAAGCTACAAATTGGCATTTGTGTACCTACTCTTTAACGTAATTCTGTCTCTTATTTTAGGAAGAAGCTAGAAACGTCCTTGGTTTTACATTTGAAAATCTGCAGAACCTGTTAGCTCATAATTTAGGCCTCAGTTCAGCTTTGTGCTGGTTTTGTTGTACTTACTTTCCCTAAACTGATTCTGAAGATTGTTTCCAGTAATCTGGAATGGATTTCTTTTGTACAACGAATGTCCAGTAAGAACATGCAGGGATTCCGGTCATTTCTACTGCCAGAAGGAATTCCATCAACAAATTGTTCCCTTTTGGATTTTGGCCTGTATTCAAATCTTCTCAAATAGTCAGTGCATAAAATCATTGTGAGAAAGAGGTTCATACACAGCATATTTGAATTCTTGAGTTCAGGATTAAACATCTCTTAGGCGGAGATATTTTCAAGTGGATCTAACACAAGTTCTGCATATATGCAGCTGGAAAATATTTGAAAACAAATGTTCTGAGATTTCTGACCGCCATAATTTATGCAACAGATTCAGACTCACGGGTGGAAACTAGATACATGTATCCTGACCCTCCTACTAGTGACGATTCCCTGGACATTCAGCAGCAGGCATTGCTCAGAGAGCAGAAAAAGAAACTGAGAAAAATGAGGAGGAACGCAGAAGGTAATGCATGACCTTTTAAAAACTGGTTATGCAAAGGTTTTTTGTTTTTTAAAAGGAGATAAAGGTTCTAAAGAGGATATAACATAAGTCATGGCTTGCTGCTTTTCTTGTTACTTGTGTCTCAAGTTGTTTTTGGCTTTTTGTGCCAATGATACTGCTGCAGAGTAGTGGTCCTGAAATCAAACTGCTTGGTTTTTTCATAATTCAGCATAGATGAACTGTATCTCAATGGTTTATATATGGCTTTTCTATGTTTCTGTGTCAATTATCTGGAACTCACAAGATCCAGAAAAACAATGCCAGATATTGACACAGAGACACAGAAAACAGGCAAAGCGGAGCAGAGGCCAATGCATATCATTGAATCTTCCATTTATTTTTATTTCTGTAACTTTGTGAATAAATATTTGATATAGTGCAGTATCTAGTAGTCTGTTCTGCTGCTGTTTTTGAGGCCTCCCCATTTTAAAGGGCCCTTCCACACAGCCATATAACCCAGAATATCAAGGCAGGAACATCTGCTTTGAACTAGGTTTTCCGAGTCCACACTGCCATATATTTCAGTTCAAAGCAAATGTTGTGGGATTTTCTGCCTTGATATTCTGAATCATAGGGCTGTGTGGAAAGGCCACAAATCTATACTTATTTAAATGTGATTGCAGCTGTATTAAGAATTTCTATATTTCTTTAATGAGAATAAGAGCTGTTGCAGAACTTGAATTTAAGAGAGTATTTTTGACCATTTATAATTACCTTTTTTGTTCTTGTCACTTCTTCTTCTTTTTACTTGCTTTAATAGCTGTCCTAGATTTTGATGAGCCTGAGTCTGGCTATAAATCAAGGCATAGGGTAAGCAGAAATATAATTGATATCTTTATTTTCATTGCATAATGGAAAATGCTACCTTTATGTATATATTAATGCATACATCATTAATGCATAAAACAGATCCTTTTCTTCTGATCTGTTTTCAAGTGATGTTGTTCTGAAAAGACTGGAACACTGTTCTTTTCTGTGATGACTGCTCCTAAATTGAAGGATCGTCTTCAATTAGAAAAAAAATGTAAATTAATTTTAAAACAGTTTTGCAACATTTACAACATATATTCATTTAATTAGTCTTTTCCACTTTAGTAGTCGGTTTTCACCTGAAGTGTGCTTTCTTCTGCTTTTATCTGGTAGGTTACGGACAATGAGTCAAATGAATTTCTGAAAAACTCACTCTTGGAGTCTGAAAGTGCTTTTATTGGTAAGTATATCCTTCTCAGTCACAATTGTTCAGTTTATACTTTTGCATTAGATACACTGGTATCAAGGCCTACTCATCTTGTAGCATGTCACTACTGCCAATTCTAAAAAAGTATTTTTTCCAAGTTTTATGATTTAGGCTATGTAAATGGGTTCTTCATATGTGTACATTCAACAAATGTGAAGCTGTGTTTTACACTTGTTTTCCTAAAACCTTTTTCTAAAATTCCAAATATGTGCTTACTTCCTTGATCTGCATTTTCTTAGGTGCTGATGGTGAGACTTTTCCTCCTTTAGAAATACACACAACTCCTCTGCCACCTCTTTCTGCAAGAGAAAGAAGGCGAGAGAAGAAAAAGGTAGGAGCTGTCCTTGGTTTCATTGAAATTAGTGGTGTTTCCGTACATTTTTCTCAAAGGGACATACTTATTGGGTTCAGGCTGTATGGCCATGTTCCAGTAGCAGTCTTTCTTGAAGTTTTGCCTGCATCTATGGCAGGCATCTGGGACATCTTTTGTTTGGGCTTTGTTAACTGGCACTTGATTGTTGGCGGTCTGGAATTCCCCTGTTTCTGAGTGTTGTTCTTTATTTGCTGTCTTGATTCTGGTGTTTTTTAATACTGGTAGCCAAATTTTGTTCTTTTTCATTGTTTCCTCCTTTCTGTTGAAATTGTCCACATGCTTGTGGATTTCAGTGGCTTCTCTGTGTACTCTGACATGGTTGTCAGAGTGATTCAGCGTTTCTGTTTTTCTTAAATAATATTCTGTGTCCAGGTCCCCTTTTTTAGGGAGAAAAAGTGGGATATAACTAAAGATAATAACAACAGCAACAACAACTCTTCATGCATATTTTAGTGTTTTCAAAGATGACAATATGTACAGATTTATTTTTGTACACTTATTTCAGTATTTCATCAGAAGAAAGACAGAAATATAGCATAATCATTCAATTTCTTGTGAATCTTTAAATCTTTAGGATGATGCCCCTTTTAGGGTGACTCCGCCCGCACAATCTGACAGCAGCTCTCTACATTCAAATTCTAGTCTCAATATAGATCAGCTGAAAGCCAGAAATGAAGAACGGCTGCAAAGATTAAATGAGCTGCGGAAGAAAGCCAGTCATATAGGTACTGTTCATTTGCTGAATGTTAAAATGGAGACTGTTGACCAAACTGTGTTTAGCACACTTTCTTAGTATGCAAAGTTGAGCACAAGGCAGAAGAATGCATTTTATAAGATCAAAATGCGCAACCACTATTTAAATGGAGGAACCTGTTTTAATTGCTTAGTGTGGTTCTGCAATGTAACAAAAACGCCTTTGGGATAATAATTTCCAGATAATTGAGAATTTACTGTTGCCGCCGAGTAAGGACTGATTCCATTTCTGGTGGAGGCTTGTTCCATGCTGCCAAACAAATGTTCTTTTAACCATCATGTTGATAGACTGGGGAGGGTTTAGAAAAGGTTCAGGTAATCATCTGTGGCCTTTCATGGCATTTTCACTTTACAGTGGCCACTAACTGTGCTTACACTGTAAAAAGTCTCATGTGTCCTCTCAACTTTATGATATGTATGTTGCAGATGGAATACATCATGCTCAGATTCATAATAATGGAGAGGATATTATAGATCCTCTAGTCCAACCCTGTGTTTGATGAAGAAAATTCAGGAGTTTATCTCCAGGTGACATCTGTTCACACTTTGCATCAAAGGCCTTCAGCAGGAGAGTCCACTATCTCAGTGGCTGTCAAATTGCCTTTATGGCTATGAATTTTTGTCCAGGTGTTCATTAGAAAATCGGCTGTAACTTAAGAGACTTTCAGGTATTTTGAAGCATGACTAGATATATATAATAGCCCTTCAGATATTTGAAAAGAGTAATTTTGTGTTGCCTCATTTTTCCTCCAATTAAACATGCCCAATTTCCTCTACTGTTCCTTGTGGGTCCAGAAGTGTGAACAAGTGGCAATGGAGAGCTGCCACCTAACACTCCTTGCACGTGCAGCTTTTCCCCATCTCCTCTCTTCTTTGCTGCCGCCGCCTTTGCTCTTGATGGTTGCCTCTTGCTCCATGCTCTCCTTCTCTCTCAGCTGCTGCTGCTGTTACTCATGATCTTAAAATAAACCTCTGTGAATCTAGGATGTTAATAATTCTTATATGTACCCTTTTTTTTTAACCTCCATTTCGGAAAAAAAGTGTGTCTTATAATCCATTAAATACAGTGTGTAGGTATGTATACATACACTGTACTTCATTGCATATTTGTTACACTAGTCCTCCCTTTTTTGTTGAAAAAAAGAGGGGTGCGACTATAATGCAGTGAAAAAAAAAATGGTGTCTTCTATTTCCTGGATTCTAAGTGTTTTATTTTAATACCTGTCTTGCCCCTGAGATGATGAGGGAGAGAAAGCTCTATGTTCAAACTTTCTTTGAGGGAGAACGAAGCAGAGTGGAGCTCGATGTTCGTCTAAACCAGTAGTTCTCAACCTGTGGGTCCCCAGGCGTTTTGCCTACAACTCCCGGAAATCCCAACTAGTTTACCACAGATTGAGAACCACTGGTCTAAACTGTCTTTGGGAGAGAAGGGAGTTTCTCAGTTTTATATCACTGCCACAATTATGTCAGGAATCCAAAGAAAAAAAAAACAATTTTGAGACCCCAAAAATGGGTGTGCGACTATTATGCGGTGGCAAATATTTTGCAAGAAAATTTGGTGTGTGTATACATATGTGTGTATGTATGTATGTATGTGTATATACACACACACACCCTATGTCCTTGCAGAATATATATTAAGAAAGACAATGAAATAATAATGTACAGGAAGGAATATAATGGAAATGTGTAGACGTTTCACAAATTTAGAGTGCAGCAGGGCTAGGTAATTTAACTGTTGAAGTCCTAATGCTAGTAACTGATAAAGAATCTAGGCTTCTGACTAGTTGAATTGGCACACAGGGATAATGGATTGATCCTCTTGCCTTCATGCTAAATCCAAAATGAAATGTTTCACTTCTTGGAAAACAAAGCAGAATTATATAAAATTCCCTCAAATGTTGTTATTGCTGCTTTTGAAGCTTCTGATTGTACCTCAGCTTATCACTGACTGCAGTCTCCAGATAGTGTGCCATTTACAAATTTGGTAAAGATTCCCTCTAGTAACAACAACAAAAATATTTGCTATGTCCCTCTCCGCAAGGTTTGAGTTGAGGTCCAGTATAATTACAATACATAGATAAAAAAGCATAAAGCCATTAAAATGCATATATTAAAACATAGACTTAAGATTAAAACACATTAAAATCATTCATACCTATAAAATGTACATTTACTTTCATAGTTTAAAATGAACTGGGTAGGACTTCTAGAATAAGTATGAAGAACGGTGCCATTTAGAAACTAACAAAAAATCCCCCAAATATCCTATATTTTTTCTTGATAGGTTAGCATTTTGCATCACCAAAGTCTGGACTCATTTTTGAAATTTTCTTTATAGAAAGGAGGTGATAGTCAGGGTGAGTAACTGACAAAATTTGTTTTTAATATATATTTTAATTAAATTGATAGTTATCTGAAGATTCCAGTTGGGCATCTGTCAATGCTTCAAGTAGTTTTCATGCATGGATCAGCTTTGTTGGTTGTACTAAAAACCTGTTGGTAGAGCACTGCCTCTCTTCTGTGTGCTGCGATCTATCCACTATATTTCCCCCATCATCCCCATATTCTGTCCAAGCTATACAGTAGGATATATTCAAAAACATACTTCTGGCTGTATGCAACTCCAGTGCCTTTTCCTTTATACTGCCCCATGTGCAAGTCTCTGCAAAAGTTGATTTAGTTTGCAAGTAAGCTTTGCCCAAATAATGGCCTTGGAGAAAGATGAGGTATAAAATGAATTAACACATTAATATCCATCTGTAGGGTGGAGTATCTATAGCTATATGTGGTTTTCTGTACGGAATATGGCAATTTTGAAATTTAAGGCATGATAAAGCCAATTTCTGCAGCTGCAGTTTCAAGAATAATCTTTATAGCAGTTTGCATTAAGGTTATGGTTGAGATGCTTCATCAGGGGATGTATATATCTCATATTGCTATGTCTCTTGCACAACCCTGGCCACATACAACCATATATTCTCAGCAAGAGGAGAGCACTAACAAGGCATCCAGGGTTCCTGGGGTCATTGCAGTACATCCAGCTAAAGCAGTAGTCCCCAACCTTTTTTTTTTTGACCAGGGACCACTTGATCAGGGACCACTCTCCCAAGATTAGTACCAAAAGGATTATGAATCAGTTTTTTTGTCAGCTTTAGATTTGGTTTGGCTATTTGGGGTGCTGATTCAGAAGATTGCATTAGATAGACCACATCAGCTCTATTTTCTGATACAGAACATATGCCATCCAGTAGTCACCGTCTGCTCGCCCACAGAAAACCATATTTAATAATCTAGAGCTGATGTGGAGTAGAAATCTTTCATGGGTCGTCAGCCTCTCCCTTCCCGACATCCCTGTGCCTTGGCACTATAAGAGAGTTTCGTGAGACCAGTTGTGCTTGTTGCCACGTGGTTTCGAGGCAACGGTGTAGTAATGGTGAGGCCGTGGACCATATTTTTGTTCTTGGGGAGCACTGGTAGTCCATGGACCACAGGTTGGGAACCACTGAGCTAAAGGAAAACAAATGGATATGATCTTGCTGTCCAGCAATCCAGAAATGGTTGCTCTGCTTACAAGGTGTGTTGCAGGGGAAGACTTTTGCTCATTCTGTGGTCAGGGAAAAAATCCAGTGTGTGCAGTGACTGACAAAATGAATTATACTACCTTTCTGTCAAGGGAATAGCAGTTTGACTCAAACCAGAAACATAAGCAACTAGAGGGGGGAACCTCATAATTTAATCTATAATGCTAGATTCTTCTTTTGATTTTTGTCAGAATGTTGTGCCCCATTTTTTGCATTTACTATACATCAAACTAAGATGTAGTGGGGGTTTTCTGACCATGTGCTGTGGTAAAATATTAAAATGGTCACGATTGCTGCAACATGGATATTCAATTATAAAAATGGGTCTCTTTTTGACAATTGCTTTATTAGGAATTGGGGGTGAGGAAAGTATTGCATTTCCCCGAAAGCTGCTGAGCAGCGATCCATATAGTGGGCTATTCCTTGATTTTCCCAGAATCAGAAGTCTGAATCAAGTGACACCCAAATTCATGGCTGAGAACTCACTGTGTTTTCTCCTTTGCCTTCCAACCCAGTGGTTCGCACAGATCTTTTGCACATCCCAAAAGGATTAGTTTGACAACCCTTATCCTTGGATTTGCTTTCAGTGGTTACACTTAGCAATGCTTCAAAAAAATCTTCCCCACCTCAGAGGGTTTTGTGAGACTTTCTAAGTCCTCCAATGCAGTTTTATGCTATGCTTCTGGCTCAAGTAGCCAAAATATGGGGTTTGCTATTATCCACAGATTTAAATATCCATGGAAGGTCTTGTTAGTTGTACTGTTTATGTGAGTGCAGAGTAGATTACAAAGACCAAGAGGTTTTGGATGTGTTTCATAATGGCTTCTGTCATACTTATCAAACTGTATTCTCATTTTAGAACTTTGTATCTTCATTTAGCTTCAATAACTGTTGCTTTATTTTCCCAGTGAAAATCCCCCAGGTCTCCCCCCCCCCTCTTTTCTTTAGATTTCCTACCAATTGTAACTCTAAAAACGTATAAGTAAGGGAAAGACAGAAGATATTAAAGCATGGACTGCGATCCAGTAATTTCCTTTTCAGTCTCAGAACTCCTGTATAATTAGAACATTTCATAGCTTTGAGTGTATTCCCATACTGCCCTCCAGATCATTCCCTAAGATCAGCAGATTGGACCCTCACTCCACCCCACAGCAAAGCCCCACATCTGTGATGGAAGAATTTTTCTCCAGTCTTGGAAGCTTTCATGTGTCATATGTCATCATACCAAATGTGAGCTTTGAAGTGAAGCACAGAAACTAAACTTAGTTTCTCTTTTTTAAGATGACAATATTTCAGTGGGAAATGCTGATGATATCCTGAAGGAGTTGCCATCGAAAGATGTCAGAAGATCCAACTCTGTTGACACGGTGGCAACTGAACCATGGCTGAGACCTGGGACGTCGGAAACCCTGAAAAGATTCATGTCTGAGCAACAGTCAAGTCAAGCTGAGCTTCCTTCTGAGAGGAATGTACCCTTCAATTGGCAGGGGCTGTCAACTGCCCATGGCTGAATAAATTTGTAGTGAAGCCGGTTGTGCCTTTCAAAAGGATATTTCCCCACTACTGCACTTTGATTTTTTAACATATAATTATATATATTTATAAATGCATTGAAGCAGAAATGTGACTAGTAAACAGGCAGGGAAGCTGATTGTGACAAACATTTCACTCCTTTGAAATTAACATTTCAGTATGTTACTGATTGGACTCTTGTACCAAGTTAATGCTGAAAGCATCATGTCAGAACTGATAACACAAATATTCTATTAAATGAATGGCACACGTTTACTTTTCAGATATCTATCTATCTTTCTGAAAAATCAAACCAACTTCAGCTGCTACTATGATAGTCGTAAGTACAGGGGTTTAGATTCCTGAGAAACATACTAGATGCTAAGGAAACAACATAGGAATCAAAACAGTTTTTGCAGCTTAATATTTAATCCACAGGTTGTGTTCAGCCATTTGTTCTGAACTGTCAAACTACTGACCTCTTGTTGTGTTTTTTTTAAATGTGAGTGCTACCAAAAGTATTTATGATAATGGTTTTAAGATTAATAAAGTTTATTTTATTACAGTTTGAATGCAGTTTTGTGATGAATATATTTTAAGAATCAATGCATCAACTTTTACCCAAGATATGTTGTTTTTATTTCATTTTGAGTTTTACTTTTTGGTAATTTTTTTTTTGGGGGGGGAGGGAGGGAGTGCAGCAGAAATACTGAAATGAAATGAATGCCCTTTGTTTTTGGCACAGTTGTAGTTCCTCACCATGAGCATTTTTTATTTCCGGCCACAGCTCCAACTACTATAATATGCGAGTGATAGAGGTAACACTATACCTGTAAAGCTTTCCTGCAAATACTCCTCTACTAAAGATTTGTTAGGATGCTGGCAGAGTTACTTTCACACAAAATTAAAAGTATGCAAGTTAAATTCAGCTGCTGCTACCGTCACATGTTGAGGTTTAAGAGTCGTGCTACCCCTAAGGTTACCTGGGAAGCTTTGGTATGCCCCATCCTGTGTGGATTTCTATTCCTCCAAGCAGTTTTGAATGGAACATTGGCAACTTATTGTGAAGGTCCATTCTGGGTGGGTTGTGAGGAATCCAACCTGCACTGGTGAAATACCTGACTTATCTACGCTGTAAAGCTAATTCTATTCAAGCATGTGGTTAGCTGTGGTTTATCCTTTTCTGTTTGTACTTCTGTAGGCTTTCTCCTCTGGTTATTTAACCATTTAGCTTGGTCATAAGAGGAAACTGAGAGGAGGAGCCAGAAGAGACAGTTTATCATCTAAGCTTTCAGTCACATGATTCCATGTCTCTGTCTGGATTAAGCCCGCACAACTGGTGGCCCTCCAGATGTTTCAACCTCCAATTCCCAAAAGCCCTATCCAACTTCTCAGAAATTATTGGGACTGAAGTCCAAAACACCCAGAGGGCTGCAGGTTGTGCAGGCCTGATCTGGATGTAACTCATACTGTGTGGATTCCTTGTAGCAACCAACTCAGGATGAACCTTCAAGGGAAGTACCCAGTGCTCCATTTTGGAAATAGCGCATGGCGAGGAAACTCCTTGTATACCTTTTTATTGGCTTAGTAGTACTTACAGCAGGCATGGGAAAATAAAGGAAATGATGCAAAGGTCCAAAACACCTCCAGGTGTTTTGGACTTCAACTCCCACAATTCCTAATAGCTTGTAGACCATTAAGAATGGTGGGAGTTGAAGTCCAAAACACCAGAAGGACCAATTTTTGCTCGTGCACGGAGGATAATCTTATGGGACTTTTTGTTCTCACCAGATAGTATGGGTTAAAATCCTGTTGGCCTGCATAACTGTCAGCTACAAAATAAGACTTTTCTTAGCTTCTGTAACTATCTCAGGAAAACAGTCAATCTTTGCTGAGACAATGTGAGAGTTTATTTTCCTTTATATGCCTCTTCTTATGGCATCTTCTTGTCCTTAGGATTTGATTAGAGCAGCTGCACACTTTAGTTACCCAAAGCCTATCACTCCCCCATTCTTGTGCATGAAAGGTGATGGATTGGATAAAATTCCAGTAATTGTCACGGAAGGTTTCAAACATGAATGAATACACTGAATGACTATTACTTTAAAATTACCATTTTCTCGTTACTTCTAGTTTTTAAGGCAACCCAGTGCTTGGCAATGCTTGCTCCTGCATACTCAGTTAAAACATTGAAACACAATAGTTTTACCTTGTATTGGTTTTGATTGCACCAATGAAAGAATTCAAAAACTTTATTGACCTATAACCTGATTAGAATATGCCAGATGAGAACCAATATTGTACAGAAAGTTGTACAGAATTTACATAGAAAACTTTACAGAGCTGTACCATATACATTTTTCCATCTGAAAAATTTTTCTACATCCACTGTAAGACAGAATGCTTGAAAATCTTTTTCTCCAACCATCAGAGCACAATTCACAGTATGAATACATTTCCAATAAATTTAAAACCATCCCCAAACCATGCCAGATTTGTTACTTGAATATATTCAACATTAAATTCTGTACATAGAGTGAAATCTACATCAAAACAACCAAAAAAGAAAGAAAAAAAAGTGACAGCAGACAAAACCTAGACTTGTTTGCAGTGATTCAAGTTCCCGTCCTGAATGATCATTGCAATGGCTTATTATATTTAAAAGCCCTATCACAAGTATATTACAAACAGTTAAGGGAGTTGTGGCCTTTCCGTCTCTCCTCTTGACCAAAGTTAGCAAGACTAACTTTGAGGATACAGAGCAAAATAGTCACAACTCAACCCCAGCCTAGTGCATTTGGTAAACAAACAAATGGGTCTCTAGGAAATAATATGAAAAAAGTGTGCAGGAAGAACTGTATAGTGTTTATATTACAGACCTGCATCTTTGTACATTTTTTTTCACAGAAGGATGATTACCTATTATCTCAGACAGCCTGAGTGTGCAAAAAGGAAAAAAAATCATCTCCAGAATAAGAATTCCACATAGTTGTTAGATCTCTTACCATGAGCAGTATTTTTGTTTACTACAAACAAATTCTTTCAAAATACAGCTCTCCTGAGTTGTACTTCTGTAGAAGTTCTAATTTTTTAAAACTTGTTAGTTCTTTGGGTACATTTTAAGTTCACTCCCATCATAAACATCTTTAGATATATTTATATATATATATATCACTGTCTTGGAAAATAAGAGGATATCACAGTCCAAGCTGGCAATAAGACTGTGTTAAAACTGGCTCTATGCTCAGCACAAGCCAGGAGGAGGAGGAGGGGGCCAGAGGAATCCACTGGAGAACTACAGTGTCGCAAGCCTAAATTACAGTTTTAGTCTGTACTGTGAACCCGTAGATGCACACTGCCATAGAAAGAAACACTTTTTATGGGCAAGTTTACTTGGTCCTTTGATTCTTCAACCACGCTTCTACGGCTTGGCTGTTCCCGCTTCCTGTTCTGATGTCTGGGATATTTGAAAAACTACTCCAATCCGTAGAAAAAATCTTCGCAAAACGGCCCGGAGCTCAGGAATCAGGTCAAACTGCATTATTTCACACAAGAGTGGATAGTAGAACGATGCATGGGCTCTAAACTGTTGGGGGAGAAAAAAAAATCTCTTATGTAAAATTTTCCCCAATAATAACAAATAAAACTAATAATTTTACTGTAGCACGGGGGTGTCTAGACTCATTTTCATTGAGGGCCATATCAGCCTTCAAAGAGCAAGTTGTAACTACAAGACTGTATAAATGTAACAACACTGGCCAGGCTTCTAACTGGAGCTAACCATAGGGAGCACACAATGCCTCTATTAAAGCAGCTCCACTGGCTGCCGATAAGTTGCCAGTCCCAATTCAAGGTGCAGGTTATGAACTACAAAACCCTAAACAGTTTAGGCCCTGCCTATCTTTGGGATCACATCTCCCCCTATGCACCAGCGTGGACTTTAAGATCCGCTGGGGAGGCCTTCTTCTCACTCCCATCGCCGTCACAAGCACGGTGGATGGGGACGAGGGAGAGGACCTTCTTGGTGGTGGCCTCCTGACTTTGAACTCTCTCTTCCCTGGCCCCTTGATACACTGTTGCACTATCCCTTGCCTAGCCTTTTTATAGTTGGTTGTGTCCACTTTGTAATTCCGGCCATTGGTACTTTGAACCTGTCTGATGGAGCTATAATGAAATCGGTTTTTAATTTTTGATGTATGTTTAGGATTTATTATTTTTATTTTAATTTGTCGGCATGGTTTTCCTTTTTGGCAACTGAATGTTTTGAGGTATATGTTGGAAATTGCCCTGAGTCCCCTTAGGGAGATGGGATGGTATATAAATAAAGTTGTTATTGTTGTTGTTATTATTATTGTTGTTGTTGTTGGTGTTGGTGGTGTTGAAAGCCTCATGGGCCACATAAACTGATGTGGCAAGCTGACCTTGCATTTGACACATGTGGACATGCATATACTGTAATAACTATATAATAGATAAATTATAATAAGTACATGAAAGAGTATGTATGGGTGAAAGGGAGTATTGCAATTATTGTTTATTATTATTTAGGGAATTTTTACTTCACTCTCCAGTCACAAAGGCACTCAAAGTGGTTTACAAAATGTTAATTTGCCCCCAGGTTTATAATCTACATAAGATAAATATGCTCTGGCCAGAGTGAAGAGAGAGGGGACTACAGTTGAAGACAGTTCCATCTTGTCTCCCGTGCTTTACTAATAATATAATATAATATATTGTATTTGCATATAAAATTTATAATATAATGTATTACAATATAATATCAATAATAAAAGTTTGTTTTAAAGAAATTAGTCCTGCTAAATGAAAACAAAATCCTCATAGTCCAAACAATTATGTTATTCTTTCTCAAAGGCAACACATTCCAGTGTTCCTTTCCCCACCCAAATTGTTTTGGAATCTTTTGTTTATACATATTTTCTCAAAATTTGGAAGAGGGGACAACACTATTTCTTCACCGAAACTTTAGAATTAATGCCCTTCAAAGTAAAAAGAGACATACCGCATTTCACTCGCAATGTTATTCATGGAACTCTTTTTCTATTTAAAGGCCAAATTCAAGGGGTGTGTGTGTATATGTTGTGTGTGTGTATAATTTTATTTATTTTGAGTTTTACTTTTTGGGGGAGGAAAAGTGCAGTAGAAATGTAACAGGACAGCTGAATGGGTGTATTAGACTGAAGAGAATCCACAGAGGTCTGGAATCAGTTTGCAAGGTTCTCCAATCGCTCAAGGTTCTTACTTACCCGATCATCACTGATCTTTAGGACCTTTGTTAAGAACAACAGTAATAAGCTCGTCCAAGCTTCCCGATGACTTTCTGAGGTCAAAGTAAGAAAATAACCCAGAGCCTCACTGCAGACGCTGCAAAGAATATGCCAACAGGAAATGAATATTTAGGGATGTAAGCTATTTGCACCATCATGGTAACCAGAAATAAACAATAAAAGAACCCCAGTTCAGGAAAACCAGTATGTTCTGAAACAGTGTGTAAGTAGCCCCCTCCAAATACAAGCCTATTGAAAACAAGTGAACACATCAGGGGTTTTTAAGGTTTTAGGTGTTATAGTTAATAAGGTGGTGTATTAATGTAATGTGCTGGAGCCCATGGTGGCACAATGGGTTAACCCCTTATGTCGGTAGGACTGAAGACTGACAGATCAGAGGTTTGAATCCGGGGAGAGCACGGATGAGTTCCCTGTGTCACTTCCAGCTCCCCATGCAGGGACACAAGGATGGTAAAAACATCAAAAGACATCCGGGCGTTCTCTGGGCAACATCCTTACAGACGGCCAATTATCTCACACCAGAAGTTTCTCAAGTTGCTCCGGACATGAAAAAAAATGTCTCAAATACAAAGCTTATTAGAACAGGCTTCATGGAGCTAGATATAAGATAGTCCTAATAAGCTGCAATTGGTCATATAGGTTCTTGGAAACTTAATGATTTGCTGGCCATGTAGGCTTCCCACACAGAAAAGGGAGCAAAGAAACACAGGTTGTTTGGCAAAAAACACATGCTAACAGGAAAACAATACATTCCGACGATGCGACGGAAAAATGATTTTAGTGCTGAGATGCTGAGGACTAATGTTTTATGGCTTTTATTGTTTTATTGCTTTTATATGGTTTATATTATATGTAATGTTTTAAACTGTATTTTATGTTGTTTGGGGGCACTGACTGCCGACTGTAAACCGCCTCGAGTCACCTTCAGGCTGAGAGGGGCGGAATATAAATATGGCAAATAAATAAATAAATAAATAAATAAATACTTTTTTCATAACACAGTTTGATATTCATCAGGTTTTCAAAAGCACTATTCAAGTTGACAAAGCCTGTGAACCAGTTCTTACTTTAGGAGCCGCTGCTGTACTTCCTCCCATGCGTCTTTACGGCTCTCATCCATGTACATGCGGAACAGAATACGCAACCCACAGGCGAGGCTGCTGGTCTCCTGTTTCAACAAATTGGGCTTAGACTTTCCTTTGAAACCTGCCAAAACAAGATTGCTTATTTAGATTTTAGCATCTTTACTCTAGAGCAGGCACGGGCAAATTTCAGCCCTCCAGGTGTTTTGGACTCCCAAAATTCCCTAACAGCTGGTGGGAGTTGAAGTCCAAAACACATGGGGGGCCAAAGTTTGCCCATGACTGCTGCGGGGTAAAAGTAACCTGTCTTTGAAAATTCTTAGTATTTATTCAACAGACTTGCCTGCTTTCCACAAGGCTGTTCTTTGCTCATTGTTGGAATTGAAAGCTTTAGCAAATTTGTGGGATTCCAACAAACAGTCCAGCAGCTTGAAAAGCTGCTGTGATGTTAAAAAGCAATACATCCCTTGATCTTGTGTGTCCACATGAACGTTGAAATCTACTGCATCCCTCTAAAGAAAAAAAAAGAGGAATTAGATCATTAAACTCTTAAATTGTGCAAGAATTATGTAAACGTAACAGCAACTAATGGGTAAAGAACTTCTATCACACTGTTTTCACTTTAGTTTTTGGAAATTGTCATCCTAAACTAGAATGTCATCTGATACAGGTTTTTTAATATCTCCAAAACACAAGAGAATTGCATTGCTTTTCTTTGATGTGATTTTATTGAATTCAGATTTGTATACAGGTATTGGGCCCTCTGGTGACGCAGCAGATTAAATGGTTAAGCTGCTGAACTTGCTGACCGAAAGGTTTGTGGTTTGAATTTGGGGAGTGGGGTGAGTTCCTGCTGTTAGCCACAGCTTCTGCCAACCTAGCAGTTCGAAAACATGCACATGTGAGTAGATCAATAGGTACCACCTTGGCAGTCATGCTAGCCACACGACCTTGGAGGCATCTATGTACAACGCCGGCTCTTCAGCTTAGAAATGGAAATGAGCACCACCACCCAGAGTCGGACACAACTCGACTTAATGTCAGGGGAAGCCTTTACCTTTTATATAGGCCTGTATTAGCAAAGACACTTTAAAATGCAGAAGTAGAAAAAAGTGTGAAACACACTTGCACTTCTTTTTCTCCCCTCTGGTTCTTTATAAAACCTGTACCAGCTCTCAATAAGTTATGCCCGTTAGAAAATCCAATAACACTGGTCCAGAAAATACAGACTTTATAGGTCAGGTCAGTGATTGGAGAAGAAAACATTGTTATCAGCTTAAAGACAGAGACCTGTGCTGCAGCTAAATTCTCTGCATCTTCTTTTTTGCTGGTTGCAGGGAAGAACACAATGTTGTCGATGGTTTGAATGAGTTCCAATTGCACCACGCACTTAATCAACAGAGCACCAAACAGCTTTTGATCTGGAAATTCTTTAAAACAAATACAAAAGCTGATAAAAGATCACAAGAAATTTCAATAGTATTCTAATAAAATACTTGCAATGCAAATTAACTAAGAATACTTTCCAATACAACATATTTGGTCTAGCACACCATCCACTACTTCTGAATCAATGTGATCATCACAGCTGCTTGTTAACTAAACATAACAGTAGATGATCTGTATACTCTTCTACTAATAATTAATATGTAAAGAGGTATGCACTTTTTAAAGCATTGGTTACGATGTAAAGTGTATAAATTAAGTGTAAACTGTTTTATGGGAGATGTGAGTAAAACATGATGCAGCAAAAGTAAATACTTGAATCATTCTTATTTTAAAATCAGCATGAGTCAGACTCAAGTATTTCATAGGACTGAGTAAGCAGCACCTTCTGTGCCTTCTGCCCTTTTTCTGACAGCAAAAATTGAAAATATTTTTCAGAGCTTCAGGGACTTTTACAGTGGCCTCCAATACTAAATGTAACTAAATAGATCAGGAGAAAAAGGTGATGCTCCGCTATATGACATGTTTCTTTGGCCTAATTAGACCCTACACATCACAGTCTGAAACATTTAGATGGCATTTTATCAAACACTTTACATTAAGGAACAATCCTTCAAAAACAAACTACTCACTTGCTGTAGGCCTATTTTTGCTGACCTCTTCGTTCATGCTTGGCCCTACAATGGGTTGAAACTGACGTCTATCTGCAGATCTTGGTTGCACAGAGTCGTGAATGTCGACAGATTTCTGTGATACCGCATCCTGAAGAGAGGAAAAATACAACTTCTTCACATGAATTCCACTTTTAAAACAAGTAATCACTACAGCCAGTCCCTGGGTTACAAACACGGTAGGCTCAGAAGGTTTGCTCTCAAGTTGAATTTGAATGTAAGTCAGAACAGGTACATTTTTTTAAAATGTAACTCCAGTAAGAAAAGATGTTTAGTTTTGGATAACATAGGGAAGCTTCCCCGTAGGATAGTAACACATCCGGGTGTCCCCTGGGCAACATCTTTGTAGACAGCTGATTGTCTCACACCAGAAGTGACTCTTAACTATATTCTCAATTAGCATCTGACAAGATAAATAAATAAACAACACTCCTGTAAAGTTTGCTTTGCTGCCTGTGCCCCTGTTCAGAAGATTTCACCTCACTTTCTGTCCCAACTGGGTCTTGAAAAAATTGGGTTATTGTGGAAACAAAGATTGATGCTAAAACTTCAGTGGAGACACCTTCCTCCCAGGTAACTATTCCAGGAGATGGAGGCGGGGTATAAAAAATAAAGTTGTTAATAATAATAATAATAATAATAATAATAATAATAATAATAATAACAATAATAATACTGTTATAAATTCTCTGAACAGAAATTAGATTTTTAGCACAGTTAACTTGCTTTCTGTATAATAAATGGCAGTTTTCTTGTAGAAAACCCGCACATGCATATTTTTCATCTTTTTTTCACCTTTCGCTCAAATATTTTCCTACATTCTTTCCTTCAATAGCTGCACCCCTCATCTACTGCAAATAAATCCATTCACTCATACATTTGGTAACCCTGCTCCTGCAATATGGTAAAATTAACATACTGAATTATTATTATTATTATTATTATTATTATTATTATTATTATTATTAGTAGTAGTAGTAGTAGTAGTAGTAGTAGTGTTTATATACCACTTTTTCTTTCTTTAAAGAGATGTAAACGTACCGACTGTTTCTCTCTTCCTGGAGATGGAGATGGAGGAGTAGTATCTCCCCCAACTGGACGCCATGTTAAAAGCCTTGAAAAGAGAAAATATAAATTAATTCTGAAATAAAATAGAAAAGATTTAAAATACAGGATTTTATGTAACATTATGAACAGAAAGTGGGACTTGTGAAACCTTGCAGTGTTACAAATATTTATTTTTGCTAAGGAAGTCTACCTTTGAACCTTAGCACTTTCCATCTCAAACTTCCTCAATTTTCTTTAATTTTTAAAAGAATAAACAGTTATTGAAGTTACAGCATTTTTCTGGAAATCAAACAAATCCTATGGCCCTGGAACTGAACAGGCCTGTCATAGTTCTCTCTCTTTAAAAGACTTAATTGAACTATGATGCAAAATGTTAATGGCAGAAATTAGATTCCCCCACCCAACCTGCTCTATAAAGGGGAATGGAAGAAACATAATTCAGAATGACTGAATCTTGTAATCTTTCAGCAAACTGGAACAGAAGCAAAGCCTAAAGCTCTTTCAATTATGATTGTGAAAGAAGAAAAAAACCCTAAACAGGTGAGACACTTACCTCCCCCATTAGACAAAGAGACACAAAAGTGGTGAGGAGGCCTGTATATATTCCCATATGGAACTGCACACATGCTGTGCAAGATAAATATAGCTATTCTTGTCTTTGTTTAAACTATTCTGACATGACTCTAATTGCAAGAATGGCCAATCCGCTCTCCACAATGATTTGCAAAGGGGGAAATTATCTTACGCATGAGGAATGGTGGTTTTGAAGATATCTAGCATACAGTTGCACGTCTTATCCCAGATTTCGAGGGTAAATTTCTCGCCATTGAGAATGACCACATTCTCTAAACAGTTTGTACCAGACCGTGCCAGTTGCTCATTGTCTGAAACACAAAACAAGGCATTGATTTGTTCATTCTGCACAAAGAAAACTGACATTTGCTGCAATAATTCGACGTGCTCTTACCTTGCTGCACACACCAGTAAAGCTGCGCGAATATATCATCCAAAAGAACATCACTAAGTACTTCCAAATACTGTGTAAACACATCACATATTGCATAAAGTGCATGATTGCAAGTTGTTGTCATCCACTCAGCTTTCTAAGAAAAAGGAAAAAGAAACACAATAAGGTTGTTTGTAAAAAAAAAGAGAGAGAGAGAGAGTTGAAATGAGGGTAAGATCCCTTATTTAAACACAGCTTTATAGTAAAAAAACATTTTTTTGTGTCAGGAGTAACTTGAGAAACTGCGTCGCTTCTGGGGTGAAAGAACTGGCTGTCTAGAAGGACACTGCCCAGGAGACACCCGGATGTTTGATGCTTTACCATCCTTGTGGGAGATTTATCTCATGTCCCCGTATGGGGAGCTGGAGCTGACACAGGGAGCTCAACCCGCTCTCCCTGGATTTGAACTACTGACCTGTCAGTCAGCAGTTCTGCTGGCACAAGGGTTTAACCCATTGCACCACTGGGGGCTCTGAAAAATTAAATATAAGGCATAGTATAGATGAGGGAAGGCCCATGAGGACATCACTTTGATTTAACACCACAGGAAAATAAACTATAACTGGCTAGACTAATGGAAGTCTTGTGGCACCTTAAAGATTAACAAAGGTTATGAAATAAGCTTCCATGAAGCACTGTCCGTGAAATTACATTGCAGGTATTGATTAAGTGGGCTGAGTCTAAGAAAGCTTATGGCACAATAAATTTGTTAGTCTTTAATACACGATTCTTCGCTATTTTTTTGCTGCAACAAACTAACACAACTACCTCTGAAAATAATTATAAAATGCAAAACAGCTTCCAGTCATGTTGCTGCTACATAGTACTTCATATGTTTCAGATGTAACCAATTCCCTAAAAACACTAAAACTCTCCTAGTCTGACAAGCTAATTTTCTAAATGAGAAAGATTTGTTTTATGCAGTCATAAGAAACTAACAGAACAGAATGGGAGCAGGGGAAGGGACTACTGCATACCCAATGGGAAAACTCCTTTATCTACCCTCAGAAACTTTACATTAACATGGATACGATAAGAATATATTTACGACTGGATTTTTAAAGTTTACATTTATAAGATAACCTAGGTTTAAATAAAATAATCACGTCCTTTTCAGATTGCCCCGAAATCCCCCCTATAGAGTTGTACCTCTGTATTATAAGCAATCATCCTCACCTAGAGTAACTGCCAAGCATATTATTATGATTATTATTTTAAATCAATGTTACATTACACCTTACTTGACTTTGGTTTGTTTTTTAAACAATCAAGGAAATAATATTAAGTTTTGCTTTAATGAGGAAAACCCACACTTTAAAAAAATATAATGATTACAAAAATTATCAAAAGGGATTTTTTTTTCAAAGATTGCATATTATTCGATCTGTTTCAGTATGAAAAGAAAAAGCAAAGTTGTGGCACATTTAAGACCAATATAAACTTTCATGGATCACAGCTCACTACTTCAGGTGTCTGACATCCAGTTAATATGTGCAAGCAACTACAATCATTTGCATTTCTCTGTTGTTAACTCATGTACAGACCCAGAATCTATCTTGGAGCTCCCCAAAACATTTTCTGGCCAATGAGGGCCAAGTTCAGAGCCTTCTTGCACTATGATTAACTATTCATGTAAGGAGATGCTGGGTTTTTCCTTATGCAAAAGTTCCTTGAAATTATGTCTCCCTGCATCCCACAGAAATACCCCATTGTATGTGTCTTGAGAATGCTGATAACCATAATCATGAAAGAAAACCATATACCACACAACAAATGGAATGACATCAGTCCAAAGTAATATAAGTGTATCTGCATACAACGGACTGTGTAGTCCCTTGCACACAAAGCTGAACTGAGATTTCTTGACCTCTCTAATTTAAGTTTAAAGGTGTAGGGTAAACAGACCTGTGAGAGTGATGCCTGAATAAAACCTTTTTAAAAAGCTTTTAAGACCAAGCTAGGAGATGTTGTATAGCATTTGAAGGTATGTTAATAGGTCTGAAATGGTTTTAACTGCTTATATATAGAAGTTTGATGTTTAATTCTACATTTGTGTTGATATGTTTTTAGGTTTTCATCTGCATATTGTAATTTTTAGTGTTGTAAGCCACTTTGTGTCTCTTTTTAGTGGGAAGTTGGACGACGACGACAACAACAACAACCTTTAGCACCCCTGCCTCCTTTTTAAGATGTTGCTGAATGGTCATTATAACATATGAAGAACTTTTGGTGTTCTGGAATGCTGCCCCAAGCAAAACCTTGCTCCGCTGGTATCTATCTATCTATCTATCTATCTATCTATCTACACACACACACACAAATGAACGGGAACAAAAAGTGTATGGTCTTCAATATTGAAGTCTGTAACAAGCACACTGTGACATGGAAAACAACTAGTGGTGGTAATTTAGTTTTGGGGTACAGTCTATAGATGCAGCACTTTGAATATAAGAACAAAATGGGGCATGAGCTTTTTCATGGCTCCACTTACCTCTGTTTGTTGTTCTGGCAACTTCATGTTGTCAAATATCCGGAAGACAATCCGAAACAAATCTTGCCACCAATGTTTTTCATAGGTATGACCATAGGTTTTCATTATTTCAAACATAACCGTTAAGCCTCTGGAATAAAAATAAATAAATAAATGGCAAATGTGAGGAATCATGTCAAACTGCAACCTCCATGCTTTAAATGACATTTAAATCTATTTTTATATTGGAAGGAGCAACTTGAAAGTAATAAGAATGGGCATTTTGCACCGAACAGGATAGACATATGATGAAGTAACCTACTAGGTCTACTCTTGGGCCAGACCTTCTACTGCAGACTTTACATATGTCATCTTCAGTTCCCATCATGAAGAAAATAAAAGGAACAATGGGAATACCTTGGGTGCTCTTATTAAAAATGAGAGCAAAACTGATAGCAACATTCTTATGAATTATTGTAATTTAAATTTTTTGCTAAGTATTAAAAAAAACCCTGAAAACACTGTTAAATCTTGTTCCTTGCCATAAGCAATGATATTCCAGCAATACACAGCATGAAGAGTAATACAGGCAATCCCCAAGTTACGAACAAGATAGGTTCTGTAGGTTTGCTCTTAAGTTGAATTTGTTTGTAAGTCAAAACAGGTACATTTTAAGTGTAACTCCAGCCACACACACATATACATATACATACATGAACATCACGCATGCACACACACACATACATATGAATTAAACCACTATAATGTGGTCTTCCTTTTTCCACCTACTACCTCTTATATTTCCAGCATATACAGGTAGTGAATCTCTTATGCAAAATGTTTGAGACCAGAAGAGTTCTGGATTTTGGATCTTTAAAAATGGTTTTGGAATGTTTACATACACATAATGAGATATCGGAGATGAGGGTACACAATACTTTTAATACTTGTGTGCATGAAAGATTGTGTACATTGTGTACCATGTTAGACTATATTTTTAAAATTTGAAACTACCAGAAAAAATAGCACTATAGTATTCCAGTAATATATTCTAACCCAAAATTGCAGTATGAAGATGTTATTGGTATAATCTAGGGAATGATACATCTATAATTGAAATCAAAGGAAAATAAAACGCTTCACTTTTGTACTGATATTCTACTGTCTTAATGGAAATTAGTCAAAAGTTAAAATTGGCTGGACTGTATCCAACATGTACACTTAACACTGTCTCCCAACCAGTCATCCTTGAAGACTTAGAAACAAAATGTTTTAAAATTTGTATTACAAATATGGCTTGTTACCTGGTTCTTACATCTAATTTGCATCTATTGATGATACAGGACAGCTCAAACAGAATGGGAAACCATCCTCTCACCCATACTCTATCTTCTGGAGCAACATTCATATCGTCACTGGTGTATTCTTTGAAAGCCTAATAGAAGCAAACACAAGTATAGTTATCTTTACCAGAGAAAGATAAGTATCAGGCCAAGCAGGTCTTCTGTGTAAGGATCACAAATGACTCCCCTAAAGTTGCCCCCAAATGCTAAGTGACAAATACTTATAAACTATACCTGAGGCCTTTCTGATACGTATTTTGCACAATGTCGGATGAGACGAATGGCTTCCATACTTGTATCTGGAAAAGCTGCATTACAAGCAAATTCAGACAAGCATTTTACTGCATCCTGGAAAGAATCTATCGTTGCCGGGAAGTGTTTCTCAAATACAATTGCTGTGAAAACAGTAAACATAGTTAAGAGATTTGCCCTTAAACCCCAACAGACAGTTTATTAGATCATTTTAAAATACATTTTAAGGTACAATTACTTAATAATGCAGAGAAACTCTAAATTAAAAGACTATAAATAAAAATCAGCACATAATATAGCTATTAGAATAAAAGTGTTCCACATTAAGTTTAGGCATATAAACATGGAAACTTTGCAAGTTCTGTTATACAAATAAATTCTGAATATAATACAGGAAAAAACAAAACTAGTGGTGATAAATTATCCATCAATACTCACTGACAATGTGGCCTGTAGTTTGAAATGCAAGTTCTACTATACTTTCATCCTGATCAGATGCAGCCAAATGAAACACTGAGAAAATATTCTTCCACCCCGAGCGGATGTTTGCTGCTTGCGAATTTACCATTTGGGCTATACAACGGACCACCATGTCCCGAATAGTTGGAGATCTTCAAATTTTATAAAGAAAATACAGATTTAATTCAATCTATTAAGGTGAGAAAGATTTCATTTTCAATTTGTTCTTTACCCCATACCTGTTTCTTTTCATGATATGTTCAAATGGTCTTAAGAAGTCCTTCTGGAATCGGAAATTAGCAAGCTCTCCTTTTTCTAAGAACTTCATTGACAATTGCCTTAAGGAGTCTACTGCGAATATTGCTACATCTTCATTGGGATTACAGCCAACCTAGAAGGGCCAAGTTAGAAAAATCATGTCAATTCTTTTTAAATGCATAATTTATCTATGTTTACAAAGAACTATTTCACAAACAGCATGCTGAAATGGTCATCTAGAAAGAAAATTTGAAAGATTACTAAAATATATAATTAAAGCAAGGATCCTATTATCCTCAGAGATGGAAGGAAGAAATTATCCCAACTCAAGTTAACTGACTGATGAAGATCTGCAAACCAGCAGATATTAAGAAACTGATGCTGGTCACTTTCAAGAAACATTGGAACTTTAACATTACTCTTTCATGACAACAATAGGGGAATATGTCAAATGTAAGATTTATAAATTAGAATAATGGTACCAAAAGCAGAAGTGTGCTTATATAGGATTGTCTAATTGGAGTATAATAAATAATAAGGTATAAAAACCAACAAATTGATAGTGTGAAGTTTGTAGAATTAGACCCATGTCTGTCTGTCTGTCTGTTGTTTGTTTGTTGGTGAAGTTCGTATGTCTTGGTGTCTGGGTAGGTGTGTCTTGTTGGTGTGTTTGTTTCTAATTTAGTTTTGTACTTCATTGTAGTAGCTAGTTATTTAGCTGCATAAGTTTTGCATTATGCATTAAAACATTTCTCCTTTTTGTGACATTATTGCTTTAAAATATAGTTTCTAAAAAGGTGGCAAATTTTGAAAGGTTAAAAATGCCGAGACTGGAGTGGCAGATAGATGTGATTTTAGACCAATACGGGATTTATTGCCTAATATATGTCAAAATGTTTTATGATTATGTTGATGGTTTCTAGTTTTTAATGGTTTAATTTATAGTTATATGTTCTTGTTTTTGATGTGCGATATACTGTTTTATTGTATGTGAGGGATTGAATCTTTGCCATTTATTTGATGTGAACTGCTTTGAGTGCCCCCAGGGGTGAGAGAAGCAGTATATAAATGGAGTAAATAAATAAATAATAAAGACAGCAGGCAATTAATATAAAAGCAACAAAGTGCGCCAAACAATTGTGGCAACATGTATTGTCGAAGGCTTTCATGGCTGGAATCACTGTGTTATTGTAGGTTTTTTCGGGCTATATGGCCATGTTCTAGAGGCATTCTCTTCTGACGTTTCGCCTGCATCTATGGCAAGCATCCTCAGAGGTAGTGAGGTCTGTTGGAACTAGGAAAATGGGTTTATATATCTGTGGAATGTCCAGGGTGGGACAAAGAACTCTTGTTTGCTCGAGCTAGGTGTGAATGTTTCAACTGACCACCTTGATTAGCATTTGATGGCCTGGCAGTGCCTGGGGCAATCTTTTGTTGAGAGGTGATTAAATGGTAACATTTAGCAATATCATTATTTTTTTTAATTCTCATTATTATATTAAAAACATTCTCAGTGTTCAATCCTCAGTAATCTCTCCATACAATTTCTCTCAAACGTCTATGCTTTTAAAGAAATGAATGGGGATGTAATTGTGAAACCTTTAACATTAAAATGGGAAAAAAGTAAAATCAGTTTGGTACACCACAGAGAACTACAGGTTGCAAAAATCTTGTGTATGTGTATTAGTTAAATATTTTTTACTTATTTTCTGTTACTGTTATCCAAATAATAGGAATAAGGAGTTTTTACATATGAATTTCCAATTTTGATTGAAGAACTGCTGATGTAAAAGTTATATACAGTGATATCTTGACGTACCTTATTGAAATGATCACCAATAACTTCCCATATTCTAGACCACTGCAGCCTTATCCGTCCCATGTTATAGTAAGAAATCTCTACAATCTTCTGCAAGCTAAACATTCGTGGATGAGTTGCTGACAATAGTTCATCCATAGACACAGCACAAAGCCATCGGACAAAATCCACTGCAAAATCCAAATAAAACCACTAAATATTTTTTTCCTCCCAAATGTGGAAAAAATCATAAGATAAACTGTGACCAAAACTTACCAATAGCATTTCCATCTAGTCTTGTAGATCCTGTAAATATTCTGTTAAAGAACATAATTTAAACAAACTGTAAGAATGTGTCATTACCAAACTTTACAATATATAGATAAGCACATGCAAGTTATACCCCTGTGTCTTCTTCCTCAAACTTTATAAGAGTTTTTAAATAGTTAGACAACACCAATAAAAGTTCCCCACTGTAACAGAGCAATTACTATAGTTATATGAAGTCTTAAAACATCTACACATAATGCTTTTACCTGTCCACAGCCACAACTACACTTTGTGAGCTGGTTTCTCCAATGGATTCTTGAATGCTTGCAATCTGTTTCCAGTCCATATTTCCTCCAACTGGCAGGTGCATCATTTTAAAATTAGTATCGAAGAACGAGAGAGGGAAGGAAAAGAAAAAGAAATGTAAAAACCAAAGTAATACAGTTTATTAACATTACCACCAAAAAAGACAACTGCAAAAATGGTTTTAATTTTTGAACTTGGGAGTAAGATTCTTATTCCATCTTCCACCAGATAGAAGCATCTACCGTATATTCCAGCATATAAGACGACTGGGCGTATAAGACGACCCCCAACTTTTTCAGTTAAAATATAGAGTTAAGATGACTCCCATGCATAAGACTACACCTGCATATAAGACGACCCCTGACTTTTGAGAAGATTTTCTTGGGTTAAAAAGTAGTCTTATATGCCAGAATATACTGTACTTTGTATAAAGAGTAAAAGACCCATGCAATATATTGGGCTGTGTGAAAAGTATGTTTAAAACGACTTAACCATTTCAATAAGCTGGCTTTACTGAAGCTAGCAATGTATTTTCGAGCTTCAATATCTAGTATTCATTGTGTAACAATTTTTGTATCTTATCTAATGATTTATTAGTGTTCAGCTGCCACGACTGTCAGTGTATTGAAATAAATCATTACAGGATGATTTGGGGATGTATGGGAAAAAGTGGCATAGGAACTAGTCCTCCCATGTTTATTTCAAAAAAGATTGGCATCTTAACAACTCCACATTTATTTCAAAGTAAGATGCAGAAACTAACATAATCAAACTCAAAGACCTTCAGATTATAGTCATTATTAAAAGCATAGCACCCTGTATACAGACACAATAATGTACATCTTGCTTTTTCTTTCTATGGGTTGTTGATAAATGTAAGCCAAGAACAAAATAAGCTTATTCTTTTTGTCCCACAAGAATTCTGCCACACAACATTTTACAATACGTACCCAGTCCTAGACTTGCAAATTCATCGGGAGCCTGGTCCTTTGTTCCTGAAAAAGAGCCTTCTCGGCCTCTCACTGTACCAGAGATGTAACGTGGCTTTACTCCAGTTCCTATTAACTGGGCCAGTTCAAGCTGACTGATGCATTTCAAAATCTTGAATTAAAAAAAGAATGTTATTAAATAAATTAACCAATACACTGGAGTATGAATTTTAAGATACAATTCCATTATAGTTTAACAGTAATAATTTAGTTTTATTGCATCTCTTTACCAGGTTCATTATATGAAAGAAATCTGTGAATAATGCAAATGTATATTGTTAGATGAAAGAAAAGGCCAGTATATAATGCATATTCAATTGCTGTATAGTAATTTGAAAAAGTAATCTACCTCATGCCAAGAATTTCCCAAGTAATTTCCATCTGTATGAGCCACTGTAATGAGGGTTTTTATTGTATCGATATTTTTCTGCTTCATTTCAGTAATACCAGAACTCACTGTCAATAAAGTAAATCTTGCTAGTGCTTGGACGTAAGCATCCCTTTCAAGCTGCAGAAAGAAAGTGGGAAGTTATTTCAATTCATCAATGCTTATTGTGTTCATTTGATGATAATAGGTGATAGGATTTTTATAAAAACACGTTTCATGGTACTGCACTGATAGAGAGGCAAACCATTAGTACTGAAACAAAGTATAGAAGATAAGGGAAGGGTTTTATGCGCTTCCTCAACTGCATGGAATGACATCGTAATTTTAAATACCCCTTTCTATTCCATATTTCTTGATGCCTTGGATACAATGAAACACTGCCTCTTGCTAGGTTCCATCTACGAGGGGTATTTTTTAAGGTCCGTTTTGTTGTAGATACTAGTAGTTCGCGCGCATACTGCAACGAGCGCATGCGTCGTGTACCGGCATGCCTCGGGAACAACTGTGCTCAGTTTCCGCTCTGTAGCTAACCTGTACGGTTCTGTTCTGTGCTTTAAAAATGTTTAAGACTATCAACTCACCTGCCGATGAATTTCTGCAGCAGGCAGGTTCCTTGCTGACAAAAACCATATCACTGAGCGAACCTCACATGTGGCGGGTGAGTTGATAGTCTTAAACATTTTTAAAGCACAGAACAGAACCGTACAGGTTAGCTACAGAGTGGAAACTGAGCACAGTCGTTCCCGAGGCAAGCCGGTACACGACGCATGTGCTCGTTGTGGTATGCGCGCGAACTACTAGTGTCTACAACAAAACGGACCTTACTTTAAAAATACCCCTCATATATCGTATAACTCTTGATGCTCGCAAGATTCAGTTTCAACTGACATTTTCTCATCTGTTTATGTCAGAGCTCCCGGTAGCGCAATGGGTTAAACCCTTGTGCCAGCAGGACTGAAGACCAACAGGTGAAAGGTTTAAATCCAGAGAGAGTGTGGGTGAGCTCCCTCTGTGAGCTCCAACTCCCCTTTTTTCCCCTTGTCAGGAGCAACTTGAGAAACTGCAAGTCGCTTCTGGTGTGAGAGAATTGGCTGTCTCTGCAAGGACGTTGCTCAGGGGACGCCCAGATGTTCTGATGGTTTAACATCCTTGTGGGAGGCTTCTCTCATGTCCCCGCATGGGGAGCTGGAGCTGACAGAGGGAGCTCATCTACACTCTCCCCAAATTCAATCCTCTGAGAAGCCGCTCACAAGGATGGTAAAACATCAAAACATCTGGGTGTCCTCTGGCAAACGTCTTTTCAGATGGCCCATTCTCCCACACCAGAAGCGACTTGCAGTTTCTCAAGTTGCTCCTGACACACACACAAATATCTGTTAAATGAATTCTTTGGTCTTCTAAAATGGGGACAGTTGTCTTCATTCCTATTTTGTTGTTGTTGCAGGACTGCACCATGCCCAGAAGCTCTGGCTGTATAAACAACTGTCTCCCCTCCAGGTGACAGCTTTAACCATGTTCAAATGCCTGAACTGAGTTTAATCTTATTTGCCACTTACCAGGTCTTTCCCATCTTCACGTATAACGCAAATCTTTACATAATGCAGGATTCATTTGGATTAAGAGTAATAAAAAAATCAGCTGTTTAACCTATTCAATAATATCAGGACTGAACTCTGGAGCAATAAGTAAGATAGTAAAGGCAAAGGTTTCCCCTGACATTAAGTGTAGTCAGATCCGACTCTGGTGCATGGTGCTCATCTCCATTCTTAAGCCGAAGAGCCGGTGTTGTTCATAGACACTTCCAAGTTCATGTGGCCAGCATGACTGCATGGAAAACCATTACCATCCTACGGAAGCAGCACCTATTGACCTACTCACACTTGCATGTTTTAAAACTGCTAGGTTGGCAGAAGCTGTACCTAACAGCGGGAGCTCACCCCTGTCCCTGGATTCGAACTGCTAACTTTGCAGTCAGCAAGTTCAGCAGGGCAGTGGTTTAACCCGCTGCGTCATTAGGGGCCCCAATAAATAAGATAGTCATCAAACATTAGAGACTAAATATACCCAGCTTCACATGTTTGGGAATTAGAGAGTGAAGAGCTTGTTAATACTTCCAGATTCTTTGTGAAGAGCTTTGTGTAGCTTGGCTACTGAAATTCCCAAAAATAGTGAACTATCAATTGATTCTTCTAAAATGTCAAGAAGAGAAGGTATGTCTTCCTTACCTTTAACAACTAGTAAACACTTAACATAATTAGCAATGTGCAAAACACTGGTGTTTTTTAAACAGAGCCTTCAATTCCTTTGAAGGACTAACAAATTAATTCATATTTGCTGAAAGATCTTGATGCATAATAATACATGTATGTCATGTGAATGTCTGATATATGTTCTCAATGACATAAACAGCTAGCCTAACACACTTAACAGAATCTGGCATGTTCCTATGGAAATCAACAGAATACTTCAAAACTATGTTGAGATCGAACACTGTGACATTTTTATGAGACCAATTAACATAATATAATCAATGTCTGAGCTTAATCAGGACTGTTTGCTCCCTCAATCTATTATCTTTAAAGTTCTTTATGGCCAATGTCATAAAACAAACATTTTACTAAGGAAGCTTTTCTTTCTCCCCATGTAATAGGAAATCTTGAATTGATCCCAATTTTAGATCCCAGAAAAACCAAAATCACTTTCATGTGTGAGGAATAATCAACAATTCAATTTTGGAATTCAGCATTACCTGGATGTTAAAAATACATGCTATCCTAATTGCACATCGTATGCCTTCCAGGCAAAGAGAGGCAACTTCTGTGTCATCGCAATCTTGTAAACCCACACTGAATGCAGCCAAGAATGGTGTCCATGCTAACTGAAATACAAAATTCATGCAAACAGGAGAACACGTTTAATGAATATTCATACAGGTAGATGGGAACAGAATCATAAAACCAAGTAAATACAAAGTTTATATATATTCTACAACACACTTCAATATTCAGTACAGATAACTGTGAGCCCAGTCACAAGGCAAAGTATAGACAGACAATGCAAGTACATTTATTTGCTTTATTTATTTGTTCACACCTCACCAAACTTCTAAGAAATGCAAGGTGACCTACAAATGTTGCTGTAAATAAGGAAATAGTAAAAATAAAAGCTGTAATGTCATCCATTTTAAAAGTAAGAAATTTATTTTCAGAAAAGTCTTGTAACATATATAAATATTCACTATATAAATGGAACATAAATGTAGCACAGCAGCCTCAGTGTCAGCTGCATCAAGATCACTTCTGACCGAAAGGTCATGAGTTCGAAGCCAGCCCCGGTCGGAGTGAGCTTCCGACCAATTGTGGAGCTTTGTTGTCGATCTTTGCAACCCAAAAGACAGTTGCATCTGTCAAGTAGGAAAATTAGGTACCACCTATGTGTGGGGAGGCTAATTTAACTAATTTACAAGGCCATAAAAAAGACTCCAGTAAAGCACTCCAGCAAAGCATGCGGGTAATGAGGAACTACTTCATCAGTGTCGCAAATGGACGATGGAAGTGACAGCTCCCCTGGCGGCCAGAAAAAGTTAAATAGCCTCTGATTGTCTGTCTATATCTGTTGTGTGTCTTTGGCATTGAATGTTCGAAAATATATGTGTACTTTTCTGAAAAGTGTACTGAGTCCCCTACGGGGTGAGAAGGGCGGAATATAAATACTGTAAATAAATAAATAACATGTAGTAAGAACAAGAATTAAAAGAAGATTAAATCAGGCATACCTTGAACATAGGTCTTACATGTTCCAAGTGTGTTGCACTTGTAAAAGGAGCTTGAACATGGCTCACTGCTTCCATCAAAGCTTTAGCTGTTTTAGCCATCTGCTCCATTTCTAAATTATAAAGTAATCGTCTTTGCTTTTCACTAGCTACACCTGAAAACAAAGAGATTTTTAAAATTAATATTTTCTACCATTCATACTGCAGAGAAAAGAAAAAAAAATCATTTTAATTGATTACGTACTGTATAGTAAATTTGGACAATATTTTGAAACTTGTGATATTAAAACTTGTCTGAAATTGCTACATCAGAACAGTCTAATCTCATCCAACATACATCCAAGGGCCAAGAAGGAAGACAGAATCAAAGCACTCCTGACACATGGCCATTAACCTGTTTAAAAACCTCCAGAGAAGGAGACTCTACCAATCTCTGTACTAGTATATGCCACATATCTGAACAATGTATTGTCGAAGGCTTTCATGGCCGGAATCACTGGGTTGTTGTCAGTTTTTTTGGGCTATATGGCCATGTTCTAGAGGCATTCTCTCCTGACATTTTGCCTGCATCTATGGCAAGCATCCTCAGAGGTAGCATCTTCACTACCTCTGAGGATGCTTACCACAGATGAAGGCGAAACGTCAGGAGAGAATGCCTCTAGAACATGGCCATATAGCCTGAAAAAACCGACAACAACCCATATCTGAACAGATCTTTCCATCACACATTTTTCCTGATGTTTAGATGGACTCTTTTTCTGCGATTTGAATCTATTACTCCATGTCCTAGTTTATAGAGCTGCCCCAAGAGAACTGCATTTCTCTTGAAACTACCTACCAGTTTACTCTACTGCGACATTCACAACTGAACTCTGAACAGGAAATGATTACTATATGAACTGTCACAGGTTCACAAACAGTATCCTTTCCAAGAGAAGAAAAGCCATGTGTTTGAAACAAGATGTCTAAAGAAAAAAAGTTTAGTTCCATCAACATCAGGCTTACAATCCAAAAATCAATACACCAT
Organism: Anolis sagrei ordinatus; assembly: GCF_025583915.1. Classification (NCBI taxonomy): domain Eukaryota; kingdom Metazoa; phylum Chordata; class Lepidosauria; order Squamata; family Anolidae; genus Anolis; species Anolis sagrei. The sequence continues at coordinate 207,345,594 of NW_026847438.1, forward strand.
GGATTTTTATACTTCTAATTGTATGGAATACATGTACAGTTGCCCATATATAAATGGCTGAAAGCTGCTTATTTTTAGCTTTGTCCTTAAACAACCATTCGATGCTATATTTGCTCTTACCTTTTCTTTACCGACAGAAACGTACAAAGACAGAAAATACAGAGGTGTAATTAGCAGTATACATGTAATAGAGCATTGGCATTTTACTGATATTTGGAAACTTTTAATTCTAACAGGAGTTTTAAAGAAGTTTTTATGAGGCAGTCAGCACCAACAAGAAAGAGACAACCATTAGCCAACCTAGTGGCCCAGTATGGTGTGGACACTTACTTTGTTTACTTGTTTTTGTGGGTATTGTTAACTCTTTTGTTTCCTTCATTGATATCTTCTTCCCGGCTATTTCATTATAGATGGCGGAAAGATATTCTTCAGGGAGATCCTTACTATCGTTGATACCTCTATTCATTTTAATATATTGTTCTTTTGTCATTTTATTCTTTACCTAGACATTAAGAAAAATATTTTAGTATTACCCATTGAAGAATTGGTGGCATTGCACTGAAGGAAATGAATGCTATTATCAGTAAATTGAAAAATCAGTTAACTAGTAGAAGTGGGGAAAATTGGATCCAAGAAGGATGTTAACTTGTTCCCACATCTAGGGATACTTCTTCCATCAGCTACGGCCATCACACCTTAACTTCATTGTTGGTGTCATATTATCATGAAGTTGGCAATGAAAATTAAACTGATACTGCTAACACTACATCCCTCCAGTCTTTGTACTAAATAACTTCCTGCTTTGACTCCCATCTTGGGGGAAAGGTTGGATGTAAACTAATCAATATAATCCCCTAGTTAATTTGGATGTAGGCTGCAAGAAGTGGGTAATGTTTAAATAATAATCATCATCATCTAAACTAAGATATATAGTGCTAGTGATACCTAACAGCAGGCACAATCTATTATGCTGGCTAGCTGTCTCAGGCTGTAATACAATCTTGTTGTGAACCTTGCACAGTAAGATGAAATATAACCCTTTTGCTGACATAATTTATTTATTTCTACAATCATTGTCTGTATCCTTCTTTTCATCCCTCAAAAGGGCACCTAATGCAGCTACTGCACCATCATATGTAAGGCACAAATTGTTTACATCCCTAAGACTACTTTTATCTGTTTACTTTGATACACCAACAGCCTGGGTCTTGTTGCCTATCTTCCATTTTACATCTGCAAACACTGCTATGAACATATAATCAGAAAATAGTATGGAAACCTTTCAGTGTGAGTTTCTTTAGCCAACTACATGTGGTCTTAAATGCATTAAGGTTTAAACTTTTAAAGTTATAACTGCTTGAATCACGAGAATGCGAATAACATACCTGTGGGCTATGGAGATCTGTTGTCAACATGATAATTGAATAAGCCAAGACATATGCTGTGTCTGCACTAGCAAAAAGAGTTTGCCTGAAACAAACAAAATACACCATAAATTTCCCTGTTACCTAGGCTCACAAACAGGCAAAGTCAGGAGAATGCTGCTCACCCTTGATTGCACTCTAAGTATCTTGCAGCAAACTTCTCCATTAATCTATCAATTTTCTGGGCTTCTCCTGGGAGGCGGAAGCCTTCCAAAAACATGCGCAGAGCTGAAACAAAATCTTTTGCTGAGAAGTCATGTTGGTCCACATAGGCATACATAACTTCTTTATTAAATTTATCATTGTCTCCCAAGAACTCTCCAACTTGTGTCTAAATTGGGGAGGAAAAGAAAGCAAATTCAGCATCGATTAAATCCTTACAAACTAGCAAACAGAGAAGTGATAAACATTACATTTTCATGTCAGCTATTTAAAATTAAAAGTGAACAACAGAAATATGATGCTAGTTCTGATTAATACAACAGTATAAAAAGCTTCTTAGATACAATGAAATACTTTGCAGGGCAAGGGACGCATCTCTTATTTCATGAGAAGATACTGTTGCTAAATTGCCTCTATCACTCTGTTCCTGTATATTCCATGAATTTTTGCACATAGGTTAGATTCTGCCTCCTAACTGGCATTACATCTATCCACTTGTAATGTGGTCAACCTCTTTTCCTACTGCCTTCTATCTTATCAAGCATTATCTTTTCTAACAAGTCATATCTTCTATGATACAGTGGTTCTCAACCTGTGGGTTCCCAGATGTTTAGGCCTTCAACTCCCAGAAATCCTAACAGATGGTAAACTAGCTGGGATTTCTGGGAGTTGTAGGACAAAATACCTGGGGACCCACAGGTTGAGAACCACTGTCATGATATGACCAAAGAATTACTGCCTACATTTAGCTATCTTAGCTTTTAGGGAATGGTCAGGGAGTTATTTGCTCAAGGACCCATTTATTTGTCTTTTTAGCAGTCCACTGTATTCATAGAATTATTTTCCAGCACCGCATTTCAAGTAATTGATTTTGTTCCTATCAGCTTTCTATTCAGTCTAGCTTCAACAACACCAATGATATTTATCAAGCAAATATTAAGGTGCTCTTACAGAGTCTAATCTTTCTTCTTGGTGTAAGAACTGGGCAATATCTTCAGGAGTCGTACCAAGCATTCCTTGCTCTTGTAGATACTGAATTCCCCTCTTTGGCTTCTTATTAAACCTGTGTATTAAATGTTATGCTAATTAAGTCTTGAACACCAGACATATGGGAGAGAGAGACATATTACAATGCAGAGAAAAATTAGCATTGGAATCAAGATTTAAAAATCAAAATACAAAATACAGAGGGGCGTCTCCTGGATCCAACCCATGAACTGAAAAACAATAAATCCATATTTAAGTAGCAGACTTCTGGTAACAAAAGTTTAAATTTTCTTTCATTTTGAAACAGATGGAATAATGTTAGGGAAATATTTATAGCAAGTGTATATTATAGGGCGTTTCATTTCAGTGTCAAACTTAATTTTTCTATGGTGGGATGCCCTGCTGTTTCACTAAACTCCTTCTACTTAATACACATTATACACAATATATAATAAAGTCACAAAAGTGAACCTTACAAACTCATCTTTAATATTATTATACTGCTACTTCTTAAATATGTATTCTTTGTAGAAGCAACTTTGACAGCAGCTTCTACTTCACCTATGTCTATGATAAAATATAGTATAAGTACATGCACATTGGTTTTTTGTTTTGGGTATGTGCCAACAAAAATCAATTCCGTGCTACTCTATTTCCAGCATAAAGAACAGCAGGCAAAACTATGAGAGTCCTCAACTTTTAGAAAGATGGAATAAACTGCTGGAAAAAAATGGAAAAGTGCTTTCCTGGGCTTCTCTAGCAGAGGCTCCCATAAGATGGGTTCTGCTCATAGGAAATCCAGATGATACTTTTTTGTACTTGACTTGAAAGACTGTAATTCTCAAAGTATGACAGATATGTAATCCCATGAATTTTAAAAGTGTACTTCAGCACTAGGTACTGTGGTGTATTAAAATTAAGTGATAGAGTCGAATAAATAAAAAAGAGGAGCCTTTTGGAGTATTCATCCTATCAGTGAAAAATATAAACTTACAAATCTATGCCTTGTTCTATTATTTCTTTTTGTTGTTTTAGGACTTCAAATTGCTCTGGATTGTCAGTACCAGACATCTGTGTGCTGTAGCTGCCAATTCCTGATGAAGCTGTGGAATCTAAAGAATTTAAGCTTCCATATCTGTTAATCGTCTCAGGATGCTTGGTATCAGCACTGTCCTGCTCTGAAGGTTTCTCTTGTCCTGCACAATGGAAGCAAAGGTAAGATGTCTTCATATTCAAAGACGGTATATATTTTGTTCCCCTTCATATCATTTTGCTAACTGTCCAACCATCCAAAATCAAATTAATACAATTTAAATAGTAAAAAGAGCAGTTAACACGATTTTTCTGAAACTGAATCTAAATAAGAATATCAGCTGTGAATAATAATATTTTATGGGCAGAAGTAATGGAAAGAGCAGTACTTCATCAAAATTCAATTAGATTATTCCAAATATTATCCCCGAATTCTGTTAGATTATTCTATTCCACCAAAGAATAAACTTACCTAGGGTTGTCTGAGAGTTGGGATTTACATACTGATCCTTACTCCATTCCACCATACATTTCAGTATAGATACCAAGCATTCAAGTCCTTTCTTTCTAAGACTTAATTCCTGCAGGAAGTCGTAAGTATTTTTCAATTATTTTGATCATATCCAATTTAATAGTAATTTACTTTATAAACTGAAACACAGCCAAGATGTGTCATTGGCCCTTACCTGAGTATTGGTCATGCCAAGTTCTTGGCTACCTCTTCCTTGGGCAATCTTAGACAGATCATTAACTAGTCTTTCAAATATATTTGCAGCATTTAAATCACAATCATAATTTACATAAATGTCCACGACACTTTGGGCATCTGTAACAAAAAACCCAAAATAATACATTGAAGAGCTTTTGTCAGAATTATGTATAGTACAGCAACAAAAATTCTCATACTGGGAAGATATGTGATCCTTAACCACCTTAAAGCCTGCCCAATGGAGTAATACCTGCGCATATCCTTGTCAGTGTTTGTATAACCATCCATTTATGATCAAAGGAGCTGGTGGAAGTTTCTAGGATGTATAGGAAAATCTCTTTGAAGAATACCTAGAGAAAATGAATATTTTTAAAACTAGAAGTTACATCACTTAGGAGCCCCTCCCCACAATACCAACTGCCGCTCTGGGGCCACAGAGAGAAGAGGGGGCACCCAGGAAGACACAGCTCCATTGTGTCTCCTGCAGCATAACTTGGGAGCCCCTCAATATATACAATATAATAATAAATAGAAATAATAACATTGTAATGTAATATATTGGATATACTGCAACTTATGATATGGTACAATATATTATATAATACTAATGGTATAATGTACTGGTAGTGTAGTATATATATTGTGGTATAATAATATAGTACAGAATAATATACAATATGATAATTGTAGATTATATATTATATATAATATTACTAGTAATATTGCAGTAAAATGTTATTATTTTTTATGTAGATATGGATTTGTTTTTTGGGATTTGGTTAATTTTGTCTTTGTTCAGCTTCTCACAGCAGTGAAAGTTTGCCAATATCTGTTATAAACCGCTCTGAGTCCCTTCGGGGAGATAGGGCAGGATATAAATAAAGTTTTATTATTGTTTTATTATTATTTTATTATTATTATATGTCCAAAAACGTATACTTCATGAACACCCTCCCATACACAATTATTCCTTAAAAACCAGCATTTGACATGCATAAAGCATAAGTAGAGACTGCTTAAGACACATCTACTTAGAAAAAAGGTAAAAAAATATATCCACACTAATCACCTAAAATTATACTAATAATAATATTAGTAATAGCAACAGCTTTGTGTGGTTGATGTGAACTTGGCTCAGACTTTTAGGTGGACATAGTGATAATAGTTGTTATTGTTATTATCATTATAAAAGCAGACAGGTAAATTCTCTGGTGAGATATAAAGGTTGAAGCAGATATCCAACATGCATGAAAACTAACAATTTGAACATGCATATCTTTTACTCTCTCATTTGTAATTCTCTTTTCTCAAGGTAAATTTTGCCCTTTTAAAATGGAAAATATGCAGGGATTCTAACCCAGATCCATAACAGCATAACTATGCCTTGAATTTTGCAATGTAACCATCTCTGCTTTCAATAATTATAATGTTCACCACAGTTAATACCTTCTAGTGTTTTTTCCCCCTTATGTGTGAAGTGAAGATTATATATATTTTGTCAGTGGGTTTAATTTGTCTATTAATTGGTCTAACTTTTGTTTTTTTCTACGGCCTTATTTTTCTTTCTTGTATTTTGTGTTATTGTTATAAACCACCTTGTGGGCACTTATGGAGGAGGTGCTCAAAGGCAGTATGTAAATGCCTTTACAAATAAACACTTAATTTTTTTAAAAAATAGTATTTTCTTGGCATTTTATTATTTTATTTAAAGCAATGATCCTATGAAAATCAAATATATGCTATTCTATTCATCAGAATAATAGGCAGCCATGTACTGTACAGCAACATTTTAATTCAAGGGAAATGACTCATAGAGAATCTCATGATTATAGAAGGCCACGGAGGTCACAGAGTCTGCCTTTAACGGTAATTGGATCTACTTCAATTACTACCTTACAAAGTCAATTAAATTGCATTTGGAGGCTCTGCTAGGCAAATTCAAAAAATACAGTAAGAAGAAAATAAAACAACAACAAAAGACAGGAGGTTTTGGTGTGCTGAAAGATGTATGTAAGGTGTCAGAAGTGATGTAAAAATACACAGGTCTAAGGCTTTTTCCAGGCTTCATAACATCACGGACTTTATGAACCATAGCTTATTGGAAGAGGCATGCTTACACAAGTTTAGACCTTCCCCCAGCATGCCATTATTAGCAGTACATATATATGTGTCAGTCGGTTGATTGGTTGGTTTCAACTATAAAGGCCTTGATGGCTCTGGACCAAACATGGCACATAGGAATACCCTTCGTTGTCCAACCTAAAATAATTTAGGGGTTTGAACTAAGTCCCTCTTTTGGTGCAAAACCGAAAAGGGGGTAAGAAAAGGAACTATGGTAAATAGATTGGCTGTTGCTAGGTGAAGTGACCCGCTATTATGTGACTGGAAAGTAAAGGAGCAAAGTGGATTGGCTATTGCTAGGTGACAGATATAGGGAGGGAGAGAGAATGAAGACAAGAGGAGAAAAGGAAGGGTCAAGAAAGAAAAAGGATGGAAAGAAGAGAAAGGAAAGGAGGAAAGGTATGTGGGAAAGGAAATAAAGGGATGGGGAAAGAGAAAGAAGGGAAGAGAAAGGAAAGAAGGGGAAAGGGATGGAAAAATGAAGAAAGAAAAGCAAGGGGAGAAGGAAGGAAAAAGAAGAGGGAAAGTATATAAGGGAAAGAAAGGCAAGAAGAAAAGAAAGAGCCACAAACAAAATGCAAACCCATATGCTAGCATATATTTAAAGTGGAAAGGTGTTGTGACAAGCTGGAACACTGACTTAATTCACAATCTATAACAGTGGTTCTCAACCTGTGGTTCCCCAGATGTTTTGACCTTCAACTCCCAGAAATCCTAACAGCTGGTAAACTGGCAGGGATTTCTGGGAGTTGTAGGTCAAAACACCTGGGGACCCACAGGTTGAGAACCACTGTTCTATAAGGAGGGGATTATGATTTTCAAGTCATTCTAATCCTTCCTCTTAGGCACTGGAGAATTACATTAACAACAAGAGCTACGTTGAAGGGAAAGATTGTGGTTGGCAACAAAATGTTTCCAAGTATCTGACATTTTAGTTAACCTATCCCTCCCATCCCACTCCATCTTAAACAGCACAGACCCGACATATTCCTTCTCTAGCAGAACTTTTTGTGGCCTTTCTCAATTTCTATCGCTGTACAGGGCACATCACTTGAACAAGCAACTTCTCAGGTATACCATCATTGTATCTTCTTATAAACTGCAAATAAATTACTTTCCAGAAGGTAATGGAATATAGGACAGAATAAACTTCAACAAACGCATTCTAAAAAGATAACAGAGTTGGCACCAATCACACATCAGAAAGGTGTGCCACTGCTAGATAGCCTCAACTGAGAACACTCTTTCCTTCACCTAAACATAACAAGCATACAAAGACTTTCCTGTGAAAGATGATATAGTGCGGAAATTTTATTTTCATAATAAAGGTAGAATGATACTCCTTCAGGTATTTGAACGTAAGCATTATCCATACAATTTGAGATATACAGGTCCCAATTTGAGGGTCTACAAAACTCAATACCAACATACTGTATGTCAGCTGGAGACAAGAAATCAATCCACTTTCTCATTTGGGGGATTATTAGCATTTCTGCAGCAATTCCACATTTTCTGAATGTTGCAGTGAACAGTTCTCATAAGTATCAGTTTGGAAATCATTTATATTATTCAACTGAAAATAATGAGTCTTTAAATTCAAAGAGGTCCAGTCAATCCTGAGACCAAACCAAAACTATTTTTTGCAGAACATTATACAGATTGGGCATCCCTCATCCAGAATCCCCAAATCCAAAATACTTCAAAATACTTCAGCTTGGTGGCTGTGATCATGACATCTTAGCCTTCTGATGATTCAGTGTACTCAACCTGTATATACTTCAGGATTTTATTTAAATTACATGTTGCCTTATCTCGTTATATCAAATGCAGCATTTAAATTAATGTAAAATATCATACCTCAATCTGCATTTTCAGATGAGTCTTAAAATTTGAAAGAAGGGTCAAGAATATAGAGAGAGAAAGTTCAAAAACCTCAGGAACAGATGAGACCCCATTTTTAGACAATGCAACACAAAGGTACTGCTTGATAGCATTGATAAACATTTCATTTGTCCTAAAAACAGGTCCTGCATTCTGCAGAATGGACAGCAACAACTGTAATGAAAGGATCTTTGAGCGCAGTTCGTGAGACCTGCAAAGAGAAAATCATTGTTGTTTCAACAATTGTCATTGATTTTTTTCTTTTTGAGGAAAACTAATTAGAATTTCACTCAGTCATAGGGGTAGGGGTTACAATAGTAACTGTAATAACAATCAGCCAAGAAATTAACCATAACTGATTGGATTGATATTCTTATGACAGATTTCTGTATAGCTCACAATGGATTTTCTATCTCTAGCTTTACATATGAAGTCAGGAACAGTAGTATTTTCACTTCCATGGACAGTATCTTAATGTTTTGAGACATATGTATGTGTGTGTGTGTGTGTGTGTGTGTGTACACACACACATTAGCCCATAAGCTCCTTGAGCACTCTATAAGAGCTCCTATGAATCTTTTTTCCCTGCCTCAAAGGTTAGAATTCAACTTACTCCATAATTACTCTTTAAGCCACACTTTCCCTTTCACACACAACAGTAATTTGTTCTTAAAATCTAAAAGGCTGTTTTTCTTCAAAATAAATATTCTGTGATTCTCAAACTAAACATGTGTTGACAAGTAGTATCTGGGGTAAGAAAAATATTTATAACGAACAGGCAGACAATTTATACACTATTTTCTGTTAATCCAAATGGAAAACCTCAAAAGGCAATCTATCCAATCTTCTACAGAGACCAATCAACTTCAGGAATAACTTCATCGACATGGAATGATTTATTCAAACCTGCAAGCATGACACTAAAATCACCCACATGTTTGTTTTATATTTATCAATTATGTAGCATTACTAGAATTGAATTATTTAAATATTTCACAAATTAGCGATCTTAACTCACTTTGGATCAGGTGGTCCATCTGACAGAGGTTTCATAGAGAGTTTGCACAGTGACCTGAAGACTAGGAAGGCATCCTTTTGTAAAATGTGGGAAAATTTAGCACCAGGGGTAGGTCCTGAAGAATTTCCAGATTCCTAAGATGTTAGAATATTTCAGTATTCAGTGAGGATTAAGAAGAATATAGTGAATAAAAGCATTTGTACAAATATTCCACAGTAAACCATGCAACACTGAATATTTAAAGTAATTAATTATGCTCCATAATAACAAGCTAATTAAAGAATACAATCAGCTGTTCCCATCCCTGCAAAGTAGTAATCAAAACAAATGCAATTTTAGTTGCCAGAACATTTCATTTAGCAAATGAAGAGCTTGCTATGAAACTATATTTTTCCCTTTTCAAGTTTCCTCACTCCTAGAAAATAATTTATCTCTTAATTTCATAAGTATGGTTAAGGATATGGGTGCAACATAAACTGGTTGTGTTCTACTTTGCCATTTTAGGTTAATCTTTTAGTTACAGAAAAAAACGAGGCTCACTTATGGATCATGGCCAGTTGCAAAAAAAGGCCTCAAACATAGCAAAATCACCCACATGCTCTAGAATGCATTTTGGGGAGGGTAAGGGTTGAGGGAGAATTCAAAGGGCTTTTTTTGTTATTGTGAGAAACTATAGCACTCTGAAATATCTTTGGGGTCACTGTAATCCCCAACCTCACCCTGATAAAAGCCTTTCCCTTTACTCAATTCTGAAACAACTTCAAAATGCAATTTCAGACTGCAAGTTAATTATCAGCAGTCACCATTTTTAACTTCTACCCAGAAAAGAAGTAGTTGTCCGTGAAGATGTTTCAACAAGGGAGCTTTATATTATATGTAACTGCCTCCAGTCATTACTAGACTTGCTGAAGTTTCCAAAGAGTTTCCAAAAGCAACCCTATGTAGTGTGTTTTGAACTGTAATCCAAACAGGATGTAATCAAGGCATGAATAATTGTTGCAAGATCTGGTTCTTCAGGGACACATTCCCCATATCATCAGTAAAAGTGGCCGAAGTAGTCCTACAACCAAGCCTAAAGTCAGACTAGAATGGATCTAGATAATCTGTTTTATGAAGAAACCTTTAAGTTTGGGCAAGAACCCCCCCCCCCCCCACTAGTGGCCACACCATTTAGGCAGGAAGGAAAGTTGTCTAGTTGTAATGAGGCATTTACTACTTCCCCCAACCATTCTGTCATTCCCCATCTAGTTGCTTTTAAAAGCCAGGAAGGGTTCAGTACCCATCTGGTGGCTCTCACCTCTTCAAGGATTTTAGGATAGTTTTTCTTTTGTATTCATTAATAAGAGAAGGGAAAGTGCATTCTCTTCTTTACAAACTGGACTAGCAATATCTGCATACTGGCAAATAACCAAACCAAGAAACATGATCCTAAATCTCTAACCATCTCTCACTCAGATAATTTACTGAGGGTGAAATTTCATTTCAGCATTGGAAGACATAACACTTAAATATGTGAGAACAGTAATTTTAAATTATAACGGATTCCACATATGTATAATGTAATTGTGAGCAAAGTGCTTTGCAATTTACCTATGGAAATCCATTAAACCTAAAAAATAACATTGTTAATGTATCTAAAGCAAGATTTTTTTCAAAGCATACATGTGGGAAAATCTACATTTAGTAGTACACTTTGCCTACTTACTGCCTGTATATTCATACTCAGAGCCCTGGGAAAGTCAAAGCTACATGGCGGGAGTGAGTACTTATAAAACATTTGTGCCAATTAATACAGGTTAATTTTTTAAAAAATACTATGGAAATGAAACATATCACATTTATGCTATCATATATTCAGGGTTGATGATTTTTATATTCTTTTATGTTGCAGTACTGTACAAAGTACTGGCTCAGGACAAGTCAATAGACCTTGTCCTTTATTGTATCGATTGACATAAATAATTCAAAATTACAGCACCTACACTCCCAAGATAAAGCTTTCTGCCTTTCATTTATATGTGCTTTCAAATCTGTTTTACAAAGTATGCACAATCTGAACTCTGCCACTCTGCAGTTTAGCTCAAGCCACTTTAAACCATTGTTTTCCACATGTATAGTCAAAAATCTTATTTTGTAAGCATACACTTTAATACCTGAGTGTCATTGGAAGAGACTGATAATCTGTCATCAGGCAGAGATGGTGTATAAACAACAGAGATGGGCGTTCCTGGAATTCCATTTGCTTGGATATTTTCACTGTCACTACCATCTTCTGAAGTCCCCATTGGACCATCAATTATAACTCTTTCAGCAGTTCTTTCTCCTACTTCTAAAGAGGGGGAAAGGATCATTGTAACGAATTACAACTTTCAGAAACAACTGGTAATCCAATTAGAAATGTATTATTATAGGCAGCACAATGCTTCAATATACAATGTCAAAAACCTAAACCAAAAGTATCGGTTTGTTGACATATTGTAACAAATAAATAACTGGGAAAATAACATGTTCAAAGGGAGAGATGGAAATTTGGAAAAATAGTGTAAATGCCAAAGAGTTTGGACTTTGAGAATTCTTGGCCACAAAAACTGGCTTAAAGAAAGCTGCCCAGAAATGTAAAATATTTTCTGATACCAATTTATTATTATTTGTGACAATTTTTAAAATATGATTAATTCAGCATTGAATTGGGCCAGTATCCAAACATTTCTGATCAAATATTTTAAGCGTCAAAACTATACAGCTTATAAATGATTCATTAAACTTTTAAGGAGAGAACCTGCTGGAAAGAGCTTACACATGAAAAGAAAAAAAAATTAGGAGTGAAAAAGGACACCAAAAGTTGTGAAACTCTGCTAATTCAAACTAGGTCAACTCATTAGCTCAGATATCACTTAAAGCAACCCTTTACATCAACTAAACATTGACTGCCCCCACAGTGTTTATTTCATGCTTCAGTCATATGTATCAGATTAAAAAAAACACAGTAGACACTAAAACACAAGCACAATTAAATTGCAAATTTTCCTGATGATATTTCTTCAGTATGTTATAGACTTATAATGATTAACAATGGCTACAAGATCAAATTATTAGCTCAGGCCTGATTCAGATGTAATAAATCTCAGGCAAATAAGACATGGTTTTATTAAAATCTAATTCACAGCATATGAAAAGGTTTTAAAACATAGTTTCCCAGAATGGGCAAAGCACTAATTCTAATAAATTGCAGTTTATTAGACAAGATGTTATGTCAGAACAGAAGTTCAGTGTTGCAAAATATTTTAAACAAAAGTACTAGTCAGTACTGTTTCCATCTACCCTCTTATCACATAGACATATTCAGTAGCAGCCAGTGGCTTCCTGACAGTGGACCAGTGCAGCTGATTTGGGTTTTAGTCCAAACTTTAAGAATTCAAGAGGCTGAATCTTTAATGAAAGAGATAGCATTTAACTTCTTGGACAGCTCTTGAAATCTCAGATTGAAACCTGGAGCAAACATGGAAGGCGCCTGCCAGTACTTCCCATACCAATCACCGCAACGTTTCTATCACCTCTTCCTACAATCCAGCCTTGCAATTTAACAATATATTTTAAGACAAATATATTACCTCCTACTACTACGTTCACCATTTCCTGGACTATACTTTGTACAACATCGTGTGCTGTTTCTTCACATTGATTGCTTTCTCCATCATATGACCCTGCATCATTTTTAAACAGAGCTGTAAAATAATATTTTTTAAAAAAACACAAGAAATACATTAGTCACTTTTTATCAGGACTGCACTCTACAAATATTTCTTTACTACTTTTATTTATTACTCAATAATAAAGAATTGCATTCATTAAATGTAAGTTCTTTAAAAAAAAAACCTAAATAAAGTTCAAGAAAGTAACTAAGTAGAAAGCCCATAAACCTGGCATCAAGATCTGCAAACAATTTGCAAGGAATTTTCATCCAGAAATGTAATTGTTCCTTAAAATAGGGCAGGCAACTGTGCCAGATCTGAGAGATAATTTTCTAATATTGGCACCCTCTGGGAAATACAGAGATTGCTAAAAATGCCAGACAAAATCTTATAAAACCAACAACCCATAAGTGGTCAGAAGTCCATCTCTGGTTTTGAAAAACATGTCTTTTCAATATAAAATGCAGGGAGAACATGCTCTGAATTAATTTGAATTGTTTTAATACTAATGATGTTTAATACTGTTTTAATATTTGTATATTTTAAATTGTATTGTAATGCTTTTATTGTTAGCTGCTTTGAGTCTCCTTATGGAGAGAAAAAGTGGGATACAAATAAACAACAACAATAATAATGCTCCTTGCTTAAAAGGTGACCTGCTATATCTGGTATGGGAGAACTTTGGTCTCCCAGGTGTTTTGGATTTCAACTCCCACAATTCCTGCTGTTAGGAATTGTAGGAGTTGAAGTCCAAAACACCTGGAGGACCGAAGTTGCCCATGCTTGCACTATATCTAGAGGCAAGCAGAAGAGACATTTCTCCCTTTCTCCTAGGGACCAGAAGACAAATGCTGGGAGGAATTTACAGAGGTGTGAACAACAAACATAATTTGGGGTACCCCCATGTAGCCTTATGGCCACATTTTATCACTTGGTTTCATATTGTCTTTCCCCTCATTTTGACTAAGCCACTCCTTATTACTTTCTGCTGCTGTTGCCTGGTCAGCTTCTGTCTGTTCATTTTCTGCGCTGGAAATATCAGACCCATTTTCTGCTTCTGTATCTTCTTGGAGGCTCTTGTCTACATCATTTGTGTGATTGTCCAAGTCTCCTTCATGTTCCTGGGACAAAGGATCAACAGTCTGCTCTGAAATGTGTCTCATTTGAGGTGATTCAGGCTCATGATGGCTGAGGGGTGATTGCTGCAGATGATGCTGCTGCCGATGTCTCTCCTTCTCCATTTGTTTGGCTTCTTGCAGCTAGGATCAAATTGATTTAGTCAGAATAAGCCATGTGTCAAGGCCCCTTTATGAAAGCAAAAATACAGAGTACAAAATACTAATAAAGATAGGTAAAAAGAAATGTAATTTCCATTTTTTATATTCAACCTGTATTCAGGTTCAATTATGAGTATTAACTCTTGTGAGTTATTTAAGTTGTTTAAAGTTGAGTTGTTTAAAGTTGACAACGTCTTCCACTCATCACTACATGAACTGAAATAACTTTGACAGAGATGGGCAAATCAACTGAAACACTGCAAAACAATACTCAAAGTTGAAATAGCATCTGAAATCATTCTTGATATACTTACGGCTTGGTTTTCCATTCGTGCAAATATGACATTCAACATTTGTGTAAGAGTGGCCTTGGCTGTAGTTTGATTTATGAGATTTTTGCTTGCAAGGTAGATATTGTAACATGTTCTTACAGCTTGGAGCACAGTCCCTTCATGAATCTCTATGTGCTGAGATGTTACTGCTGTTAGTAGAGCCTAAAAAATAAAACATTGGAGTTCTTCTCATTAATGACTCAAAATTGTTTAAAGAAGCCCCTTTCCATGTCAGTTTATTAACTATATACTCTGGTCTATTTAAACGCCAGTGGCATTTCCAACTGTTAACTTTTGCCATGTCAAAATCATATCTACACAAGATGGATTTAAAGGGCACAAGAACTATGCGAACCAATTATATAGAGTTGTTTTACCCTGTGGCAACTTAAACAGTGTCTCAGTATATAAGAAAGCATACACATATTTTCTTACTGATACAGCGAAGTAGTGAAGTGCTTTTCTATTTAATTATTTCATTAATTGTAGGCTTATTGTTCTCATTTAAATTGAGTAGGCCAGAGAAGACATGAAAAGAGCTATATAACTGATCACTGCCATGTTCTAGGCAAACTGGAAAATTTATGATCAGTTAGGAATGAAAACATTGTAGATTTTTTTACACAATGTTGAATTCAAATAAAGACCTTGATATTCTTGCAAATGGTGCCTAAAGGCACAAGATCCTATCTGCTCATGGAAGCTAAGCAGCATTAACTCCAGTTAGTACTATGATGAGAGACAAACAATGAATACCAGGCTCTGTAGGCTATATGTCAAAGGAGGGAACTGGCAAAAGAATTTCTGAGCATTCCTTGCCTAAAGAAAGCCCTATGACATTTATGGGGTTAGTGTAAGCCAACAGGTGCCTTGAAGGCAACACATACACAGATTGTTCAAGAAAAATATTTAACAAGCACAATGGTGCTATTTTTAAAAATGCCACAAAGTGAAATCAAATATTCCAAGTGACAAGCACTCTTCTCACTGAGTTGACTTCCAACTGAAAGTGACTTCCGGAATAAATCTCACCAACTCACTGTCAATTTTAAAAGGCCCTTCCAGTCTACCCATGTGCTTCCTCTCACTCAACACAGGATAATAATGTCAACTTCAAAAGCATCAAGAACATGAAGAAAGGAGAGTGGAAAGAGTTTTGTAGGAATTAATCCCCTCATCTTCCAACTTAGTGATTATTTATAATGATGACAGCTACAATAATTCACATGCCGTGTAGTTAGAACTCAAACTTTTAAGGCATGGACAAGAAAATATTTGGGTACCGTTCCAGTATCTGGGTGGAGGTCACTAGGGGGTGCTAGAGAGAGAAGGATAGTCCATTATATAGGGGTGGAGGGTGGGTTGAAGAAGTAAACCCATTTCTCCATTTGCCTGTTATTCCCCCCACCCATGTCCCTGACATAGAAATAACCCTTGTTTATGATATGGGAAGTGGGGAGGACGGAGAACCAGTGAAAACAGGGGAAATGGCTTTCCTCTTTCAACTCCCCCACCCAATAAAATGGACTACCCCCCCCCTCTCTAGCACCTCCTAGTGGCCTCTGCCCAGATAATGGAACAGTACCAATATTTGTTCAGTCTGGTGAAAATGAAATGTTTTTGTGAAACCAAAAACAATAATGTAGAAATCTTTTACAAGCCATTAAGGTACTGACGAACCACAATGTTAAATGTATACTTGTGCACTTTATTGTAATTACAAAGCCCTAGCTCCAATCTACAATTCATTCAACAGCAATTTCTACCTAGTTCAAGGTCTGAGCTAATAAAAAAGCTTACCTTTATAATTTGCAGTTGGACCCCTTCATCTGTCTGAGGACCTTGAAAGCAGCCACATATAGTTTCAATAATTCTATCAATCAATTTTTTCCCAGGTGCTGTACTGTCTGGAGCACTGCCAGTCAAATGTCCATAGGCTATAAGTTTCTGAGAAAGAAGCAAAAGAACAACTATAGATACAAGGTTAACGTATCTTTAACTTTGAGATCAGATGAATTATTACGTAAAGTATCACACTGCAGACATTTTTAGCTTTTAAACCCTGTGATAAATTAGCAATGAAAAAAAATCAAAGCCAAATACAAATTATTAAAATACTGACAATTCTCTCTTCCCCAGCTCATGACAATAAACTTTTCTTTTTAACTGGTACAAACTGAGGCTATCACTAAACATTTTTTTTATCTAAGTCAGAACCAGGTTCAAAATCGTTTTTTCCCCCTTCTGGTCTGAAAACAGTGTATGGGTAATGGTAAAAATAGCTTGCCTATTTCTAAGTAAGTAAGTAAGCAAGCAAAACTTTATTTCTATTCTGCCCTATCTCCTCATGAGGACTCAGGGTAGTTCACAACATAAAAAGCAAACATTCAATGCCGTAAAATAGAATAATAGACTAAAACAATTTAAAATAAACATTAACAGAGCATTCAACAATAAAGCAGATCACATAAAAACAATAATAATAAATTACACAACGTTAATAAAAAAAAGTTAAAAGCTGTGTCTAAATTCCATTCCTTATTTCATAGTGCTGGATCTTTAAACATTCACATCTCTATTTGCCTGGGTACATAGGAAAGTGTTTTATTTGTTTCCTAAAGGAGGACAGCGATGGGGCCAATCTGTGCACATACTGTGATATGACTGTGGGATATGTAGGGGACATTGTAATCTTCAGCATATTCTTAATGACCAAAATATTATTTAGTCATGTCACCTGAAACAGGTTAGTATAAATTCAGACTGTATCAGTCAAAGCAATTCTTACCAAACCTGCCATTTTTGTCTCTGTTGTCTATTTTTGAAAAAGGAAACCTTTTCAAAAATAATATATCTCACTGATTGTAACAATCGTTAACATGGTGCAACCTAGGAACACAATGCCTTCAGAATTTAAGAAAAACTACTAACTAAAGCAGGAAATTGATGTCATGCCATTCAGTACATACCTGTAAACAATCTAATGATGTACTAACGATTCTGGGACACTTAGACTGACATGCCAGTTCAAATGGTAAGAAGTATTTGTCTGCTTCAATAAAACTGGTCTTTGATTTCACAGGTGGGAGAGTGCTTGAACCAGGCTTTGCTTCTCCAGGAGGAGGACTGAAAAAATATTTAAACCAAGAGGGCTGTGAAGTTAATGTAAAGTTATAGCTAATCACAATGTTTTCATAACAAGTTTTCTGTTTTAACAAGCAAAACTTTAGCTTGCCAGTAAAAACTAAAA
This sequence comes from Anolis sagrei ordinatus, assembly GCF_025583915.1. NCBI lineage: Eukaryota > Metazoa > Chordata > Lepidosauria > Squamata > Anolidae > Anolis > Anolis sagrei. The sequence continues at coordinate 207,363,479 of NW_026847438.1, forward strand.
GCAGTATTTTATAAATTATAGAAATGAATAAAAATCAATGAATATAGAATGGCATATGCTGAAATTTATAATAAACCCAACAACTAATATTAATTTGATCAAGTGCTAGAGGTAATAACTTGATACAAAACATTATAAAGGGTATGAAAACAATCATTTATATGACTTAGAATTCATTGCTTGTAAGACTGCATCTATACCTCTTTGTGAAAGCAAAAGGGTGTTTAGAAGGGCACATATAGATATTATGATTATGTAAGTAATATAACATTAGTTTACTATAAAATTAAGTAGTTTGCCTTTGTAGCAGCAGTTGCTATAGGTACTAAAATATTAGTGGGTGAATGGAAAAGAAACAAAATAATAGCATAATTCTCATAAAAATACAATTTTAAAGATAATAATGTAAGAGATATAGACAAACATAGAACTTTGTGACATTAAATACTTTACATTCTTGAAAAATTTAAAGTCTGAAGATTATCAAATGTCATGTCCTGATCTAGAAAAGGCTTTTTTGTCAGACAAGCCTGTATTTTTTCTTGTTAACTACTGTACTTTCTTAGCACTTAGCACTTTCTCTTTACTCCTTAATCATTTATTGGGGAGAAACAGCTTTACAGAGAGTTGTAAGATTATGTTGGAACTAATCTCAATTTGAAAAATCAACACTTTAGCTTTGTCAATTTTAATTTGAAAGAGCTACAAAACTCCCTAATCAGAGATTTCCCTTGTGCTAGCTGAACTGCTGACCATAAGGTCGTCAGTTTGAATCCAGGAAGTGGGGTGAGCTCCCGTCTGTCAGCTCCAGCTTCCCATGTGGGGACATGAGAGAAGCCTCCCATAGGATGGTAAAACATCCAGGTGTCTCCTGGGCAACATCCTTGAAGATGGCCAATTCTCTCACACCAGAAGCAACTTGCAGCTTCTCAAGTTGCTCCTGATCTGAAAAAAGGGGGATTTTCTCCATTAAAATAAATTATGATAAATAAATTATGATGTGATAGAGGTCCACTTCTCAAAGAGCATTATTATCATAATCCAAAGTGATTAGGAGGACGGTTTTAAATTGTGCATTTTAATATTGATATAATTGTTTTTAATGTTTATGTATGTGTATATGAACTGTGTCCTGGCATTGAATGTTTGCCGTATATATGCTGTGCTCTGCCCTGAGTCCCCTTCGGGGTGAGAAGGGCGGAATATAAATGTTTTAAATAAACAAATAATGTTTCCCCTTTATGTTTCACACTATAGAGGGATATTTTGATGTCCTTAATTTAAGCAAATCTGAATGGGGTTAGTTGGAACACAGGCATGGCAATTTAATGCTAAAGAGGTAATGTGTAAACATCCACCCAAAAAGATGCCATAAATACCAGACTTGATCTCTGTAGGGAAACAGCAGGGTATATTTATAATGCAACAAAATATATTGAATTCTTTAAAATCTATGATTCTATGTCAATAATAGATAAAAGGTACCTTTGTTTTCCAGTTTCTGCTTTTATTTCATCTGGAAAAAAAACCCCAAATAAAAACTTGAGTTATATGAACACACCACAAAGCAAAATCCACATTATACAGCATTTATAATTATAATACAAATTTGCTACTCTTGCTCATGATCAAAAGAACGCATTAAAATCGGTTTTCTGCACACTATGTATTCAGTATTCAATACTCAAGGTTGAATGAAAAAATGGCCTTCCTTAAGTAACAAATGCAGATGGAACCCCGATAGCTCCTAAACAGAATCATTCAGTAAAATAATGGAAAGCCACCTTTATTTTGAATAACGGATCCTTTATTCTATATTCTATATTGGCTAAGCTTCACACAGGACTTTATTACCTTATTGAATTTCAGATTTGAACATTAATTAAGTTGTGCTTATTGACAAATAATATTTACTGCCATAAACAAATATTATAAATAAGTCTGCAGCTCTTTCAACCCATTTACAATCAGATAAAATATTTGTGCCAGCCCTTCAGAACAGAGTATTTATTTACTTATCTTGTCAGAAGCGAATTGGGTACAGTTATAATGTATTTAAAAACACAAACAAAATTTAAAACTTGGAATTATGCTAAATGTCCTTTGGCCAGAAGTTGGCCACTTGGGAGTGCATCTGGTGTTGCTGTGAAAAGGTCCTTCATTGTGCATGTAGCAGGGCTCCTATTGCATTGTAATAGGTGGTCTGTGGTTTGCTCTGATCTGCGACTTGCAGTCATTATGACTGAACTGAATTTAGATTTCCCAGTCCATATTTAATTATATAAAAACATATATTCACAATTTAGCCAAAGATTTTAGGACGACATACTATAAATGCAATCTAACAAAATTAAAATTAGTATAAGTAATTAAAATGATTTCCAAAAGCTAAAAACATTGAGGAAATTAAATTAAAAGAAAGATTAAAAGCATTAAAAGAGTTTAAAACAAACTGGAACCATGTGTGTGACAATACTTTGTAAAATTGGTTTGATTCCAATTTCAAGAATTTATACATATTATTTTTACTTCTTTCTTATATCTTGTTGAATATGGAATGGGCTAACACGGTTCTACAAAATTTTAGTTAATATACTGAAGAACATGGTGGTCTGTATTGATAACCAAAATAAAAGGAAACAAAATCTCTTCAAAATCATCTATATGCCTCCCTTCTTTCACATATATTAATTTACTTGTCAGTTTTTGTGATACAGTTGCTGTTCCAATTATATTTAACCAAGTTATTTGTCACTGCACAATTTCAGCTCTGCCTACAGTAAGAAGAAATTCAATAAAATAATCAAGTTATTTGTTCTATCCAGAGAATATATTCAGAAGCAGTAATTTCCTCTGTGGATATATGCAGAATAATTGTTTATGAAAAACACAAAGATTTTATTTCTGGACTTCTAACCACAGGATGGGGTATAAATGACCTTCAGCCTATTTTCTTTTGCCAAGCTTAAATGAATTTATATGAAGAGGTCCAGATCTTTCTGAAATGTTTATATCAAAATATGGTCCCAATGCAAAGTGTAGAATCATACAGTGTGCCAAAGTGAGTTTCCAATAGCCAATTACAGAAGACAGAGACATCCTCTAATAGTACCAGCAGTTGTTACACAGTAATTTTCCCAAGGGAAAAAAAGGGTTTTGTGCTGCATTAGTCTGATATTATTTTTCTATTCTTCTTATTATTATCATCATCATTATTATTAGAAACACAACATGATTAGTACATAGCAAACAAGATCACTATGTTGGCTTTTGTATTGGATCACGCGTCAGACTGTGTGATGTATCGGCGAATAATGCGTACAGATCCGAGTAGGGTGGCCTTTTGCAGCTGACAGATGGTAATTTTGTCAGCGCCAATTGTGTTTAAGTTCAGGCCAAGATCTTTAGGCACTACACCCAGTGTGCCGATCAACACTGGGACCACCTTTACTGGCTTGTGCCAGAATCTTTGCAGTTTGACCTTTAAATACTCATATCCTGTCTGTTTTTCCAGTTGTTTCTCTTCAATCCTGCTGTTGCCTGGAATTGCAACATCAGCGATCCATACTTGGTGGTGGTGGTAATGATGTTGTTGTTGATGATGATTATTACAGCCCGAGATAATTAGGAATTTTTGAAACCAAGTGGTGTCTTAATTGCCTGTTTTTTGCAAAATCTAAATCTTCTATTGATAAAGACCTTCTACTAATACACAGATCTATTACTCTGCATACTCCCTGTTTTTGTATTGTGCCAATTTGACATATATCAAGTAAGAAAAATCTACATGTGAAAAAATTGGAATTAAGGGTGAAAGCTGTAGTGGTAAAATGTTCACTCATTTGTAAGCACTGTGTCCCTTGGCAGGAAAATGGCTGGAGAGAAATTAATAAAATAAAATTAGCGTATTTTTCTAAGCACATAACTTATTGAAATCTTTTTTACTCTCCATGACAAAAATGGCATGTAATACAGATTATTAATTTCCTATCTAGGAGAATTATCAGCACCCTAATAGCCTAAATGCAATTACCAGTCCAAACTAATGTAAACCCACCAAACTATCAGAATTTACATACATCCTAACATCATTCAGCAATCAATACAAGGATCTATTCTAGTTAGGCACTGAAATCTATAAATACCACTGGCATCTATCTTCTTCTGAATACCTTTCTACACGCTACCCTTGCATTCAATGGTACTGGGGGATTCAGAAACTGGATTATATGGCAGTGTAGATTGAGCCAGAGTTCTTAAATGCTAAAACAGATATCGACTAGAAATGTTTAGCATGTCAGATGACATCATTTTAGTCTCCCATTTCTTACAATCAACTGTCTTATGAACTGGTTCAGGTCACACTTAGAAGTGTTTTAATTATTTATGGAAGCAACACACCTCTAAGTTTTGTTACCAGAAATAATAGTTCTTCAGGACTGTCCTTGTCAAAAACAGATTGTGAATTTTTGGCATGTCAGAAGTCTTGTTTGCCAGTTAATACCTGATTGTGATGCTCTCTAAAAACAACTCTTAACTTCAATGTCTCCTAGAAATTATCCTGATCTTCATCTGAAGCTAACATTACCTTCACAACTAAAAATAACAGTAAGAAGTTCTCCCAAATCACTGTGTATATTAGAGATTTTAAACTCCACGAGCTAGCTATTATCGGAGGGTATGTCGATTTTCAATCCAGTATCGGCCTCAGCAACAGTTTTGATGAGGCATTCATCTGTTTGTGAGGACGACTGAACAGAATCAGCAGAAATGACCAGTTGTTTTTGTTAAATGTTCAGCCTTCTAGATTTTCTATGCTCAGAGATGGTATCATTATATGAAGATGCACGACCCAAAAAAGGGCAAATCAAGTAACAAAATGTGATTCAGGCTAAATTAATTTATTTTTCTATTTTAAAAATTCCAAAACAGATTACAAAAGTGCTATCACTGAATACATTGCTGAGTTTATTTCATGATACATCCGTTTTGGCTGGTCTTTCTGACACAGCTCCAGGGTCAATCACTCTTCTCTGAGCTTGCACTACTTTTCTAAAACATAGCAAATGCTCAAGGGAAAGTAAGTATTTTACTTTTGACCTCTAACCTCAAAGCTTAAGACATTTTTAGAAATCTGACTCCTACCCACAAGAGGTCAGATATGGTCTATGTTGCACCTTCTTGCCAGATTGGGCTAAGATTTTCATTTTCTGAAATAAGGCTTCTTGCCTTTAACACTTGCCTTGATTGTTCTGTTAGCCTACTGTATTGGTGCCAAATTCACATATTCACATGCTTCAACATTATTTTCTATAACCTATTTTTCAAACTTTCAAAGAAACCTCCAGCTTTATTTTTTTAAAAGCACCCCCCCCCCCAATGCATACAGTACAAATATAGACACTAACAGTCTAAAGATTCTTACACCAGGTTAGGTGAAATGCATGTTACATTAAATCCAATTATCTTTATTTCATTATATCACTGCTACATTGCAGACTCAGAGTAGGGAAGAAAATACCAGACCAAACTAATTGCAATGCTAGATTCAGTTTAAGAAATGTTATAAGTGCACATTTAATTGCATAGGATAACATTGACAGAATTTAGATACAAACTGGAACAAACTTAATTGATTATAACTAAATCAGCTCCTTTTGATGAAATCTCTTACTTTCAAGGCAGCCATCATATTATTATTATTATTATTATTATTATTATTATTATTATTATTATTATATTTATTTATACCCTCCTTTGTTTCTCCTGAAGGGGACACAAAACAGCTTAACATAAAAGCATTTGCACACAATTTAAAATATTAAAACAGAATTAAATAGAAACAGTATTTTAAAAAATCACAGTTTAAAAACCATTAAGATGTAGTTGTGGAGGTCTACTACAAACCTCCAAGCCAGATGGAAGAACTGGATGAAGCCTTCCTTGACTAGATGACCAAACATGCAGATAGAAGAGATATAGTAGTAAGGGGGGATTTCAACTACAAACTTTGCCAAGAGTACAAAGTCCAACAAATTCCTCACTTGCCTTGCAGACATGTTTATTGTCCAGAAGGTAGAAGAGGCAACAAGGAATAGGCTATTCTAGATCTGATCCTAACCAACAAAGGATCTGGTCAATTGAGTGAAAGTGGTGGGATCCTTAGGTGGGAGTGACTATGTGCTCTTGGAGTTTGTGATACAAAGATAGAGTGAGACTAATAGAAGTCAAATATGCATTCTAGCCTTTAGGAGAGTTGACTTCAGGAAATTTAAGGAAATATTGAGTGTGATTCCATGGACAGGAATACTAAAAGAAAAGGGAGCAAATGATGGATGGGAGTTTCTTAAAAGTGAGATACAGAAGGAACAATTGCAAACAGTGCCACCAAGGTGAAAAAAAAAACAGAAGTGCAAAACAACTAGGATGGATGTGCAAAGAACTTTTATCTGAGCTAAGATTTAAAAGACACATAAACAAGAAATGGAAAAGGGGGAAAATCACGAAAGAGGAATTCAAACAAATAACCAACATATGTAGGGAAAAGGTTCATAAGGCTAAGGCACAAAATGATCTCATTATTGCCAGAGAGATTGAAACTGAAGGGGTAATAGGGGAAATGCAACCCAAAATAAATAAAGACGTAGTTTAGGAATACTTGGCTACCCTAAACGAATTCAAGTTTCCAGGGCAAGATGAACTACATTCAAGAGTATTGAAGGAACTAGCAGAAGTTGTTTCAAAATCACTGGCAATAATATTTGAGAATTCTTGGAGAACAGGAGACATCCCAGAAGACTGAAGGAGGGCAAATGTTGTCCCTATGTTCAAGAAGGGGATAAAAGTCCATCGCAAGCTTGGTTGATGGGGACAAGAGAGGGGGCAGGGACGGCTCAACCCATTACGCAAAGTAAGCATTTGTAGTGTAGTTGATTTTGCCCAGGGGCGCTCTTGAGGCACTCTGGAGGGAAAATAGACCTTGACATATGCGAGTTGTAGTTACTGGGATATATAGTTCACCTACAATCAAAGAGCTTTCTGAACTCCACCAATGATGGAATTGAACCAAATATGGCACACAGAACTCCGACGACAAACAGAAAATATATATCAGTGATTGGTTGGGCGGGGGGGCAGCGCCAAAATACTGTTTGCTTACCATTGAAAATTTCCTCAAGGCCACCTCTGAGAGCGGGCCTTCTCGGTGGCTGCCTCTCAACTCTGAAACCCCCTGCCCAGGGAAGCCAGAATGGTTCCCTCCCTGCTGATCTTCCAGTGGCAGGCTAAAACCTTTTTATCCAGACAAGATCAATTCAGGTGGTACTGTGGTTTTTAACTTTGAATATGTTTTTTTTTAAAATATAGGTCTCACAATAGCCTCCTTTAGACAAGTTAGAACTTTGCCTTAATCCAAGGAAGAACTGATCATCATCTTCACCCACTCTGCCAGTTCCCCTCTGGCCTGTTTGATTAGCTAGGAAGGGCAAGGATCTAGAATACATGTGGTACCTCTCTCCTCTCCAAGGATCCTGTCCACACCCTTAGGCTGCACAAATCGAAAGGTACCTATCAGCACTGGACAAGTAGAAGCCAAAGTTGCATCCACTGGAACTGCATCAATAACAGCATCCAAGTCAGAACGGATCTAAACAACTTTAACTGCAAAGTGCTGTGTGAATTCTTCACAGGGGCTGCTGAATGGTCAGGGATTTCTCCTTGAGAATCAGTATATATTAGCTCTCTGACCACTCGAAACAGCTCAGATGGATGGTTCCTTGCAGGTGAAATGGTGGCAGAGGGAATGATTTCTCTGCTGCCTCCATTGCTGCGGAGTAGTCTTTTAAATACCCTCTATGTCATGCTCAGTCAGATTTGCCTCGAATTCTGCACCAACATCACTCTAGTCTCCATCTCACTTGTTTCATTGCCACCAACTTCTTGGAAAACCATGGGGCTGGCTTGGCTCTGCTCTGTGAGAGGGGATGCTCAGGAGCTGTTGTGGCCACCACCCTGGCCATTTCCCCGTTTCACAAGTCAGCCAGAATTTGATAGAATAGCCTCCCCAACTGCCGTCAGGAATCCATCTGGATCTATAAGCCTCCTGGGCAGGACCCTGTTAATCGGTCCCCCAACCATGTGGAGGTTTGGAGTCTCAGCGTGTCTAAATCTGACCAGGTAGTGATCAGTCCATAGAAACATTCCTGTGGAGGAACTGTGACACATTCCTCCACAACAGTTTGCATTCTTGTCGTTGTGTGCATTCAAGTTATTTCCAACTCATGGGGATCCTAAGGTGAACCTACCATGGGGTTTTCTTGGCAAAGTTTGTTGATAGGGGCTTTTGCCATTTTTTTTCCTCGGAATCTGAGAGAATATAACTTGCCCAAGGTCAACCAGCGAATCTCCATAGGTGAGCAGAGATGCAAACCCTGGCCTCCAGAGTTTTAATCCAACGCTCAAAGCACTTCACCCCTCTGGCAGTATTCCATCTTTTACTCTTAAGCAATGTTGAGGGGAAAGGCTCACTTAATTTCTCATTACATCAATATGATAATTTCCACATTTTAAAGGACTCTCCCAATTTTACTTAGAATTTAAAGACATCATGAGTGGACAACAATTTTCACCCCCCATGCACTTCTAGCAAGCCAAGAAGATGTGACATGCCAGAAACAGAAGTGATGTGATGTCACTTCTGTACACAGCTGGGTGATGGTGTTAAAAGGTAGGGGAGCTGATCTACCCCATCTACTGCATTTTTGTGGTTGTATGAATGGTTTAAAAATTAGAGGGGGGGGGGGACACACACTGTGCAAGGACACAGAAAGAGAGTGTACAAAAATACTCCTATAGGCCATGATTTTCTCACCCAAGTCTAATACAAAATGCATACAAAAATTCAGTTTTAGCAGAAACATATGAGTTCATTTGTACTAGGTCACAAGTTTCAATTCAGGAGTAGAGGTACAAACAGAGAGAATGGTTTCTTGGTCCACTACATATATTACAGGTTTTCACTGCACACATGCAAAAAAGAATTTTCCTTAGATGATTTTTCCTACTCTAAGCCAACTGATTTGGGTAAGCAGAATTTACTGCTTTAACACATCTAGGATAACATACCAGCTATTTCACACAGCTGTATCATTCTGTACAACTGTATGAAGTATTAAGTCCAGCGTGACAATCTACATGATTTTATATCTCACTACATCCTAATCCCACCTCCACAGCTATATAACAGCTTAAATAATTTGTGGTACAATATCATAATTTCATGCAGCTGAAGCAGTGGTTTAAAATCCATGAAAGCTGAAGCTAAAATAACCTAGTCTCAAATATGATGCCAGCTTCTCCATCTTCCTTTCCATGCATACTAAGAAATGAATATTTAACTATTGTAACTGTTACAATGGATCAGATAAGCGGAAATCGAGTTTGGCTGATGCAGCTTGATTTGCTCGCAACCAATAATGAGCTTTCTGCCACCATGACTGAAACAATTAATTCAGTTCAAAACAGAGATTTGACTCCCCCCCCCCCCGAAACTGATTCAGAAAGTTGTCTGATGTCTTACATTGACTCAAATTTAACTTAGCATGCTTAGATTGTGTGCACATTCGGTTGTAATTTATGCCCTGCTATAAACAGATTTGGCATTGCTCAGGGACAGAAGAGCCACAACAATGGTTTAACTGTCCTGCAGAAGGCGGAACTTGCCTGTACCACCCTATAACACACACTACATGGAGCCTGTATACATAGTATTATCCTGGGCAAGTGCCCCAAAATACCAGCTAGTACAAAATGCATTATCTGGATAGCTGATGGGAGATTAATTCCTTGTTAACATCCATATCAGCTCACAATCTGCCATGTTAGTTTCTGGGATCATTTTCAAATAGTGCATTGACCTCTAAAAGATAAGGTATTGGCTCTAGATATTTTAAGCACTGCTATTTAAGCTATCTGATTTGGTGACTGGCAGGGTTTCCCCACAACATGCCAGCATCATATTTGAGTCCACTGGCTACAACTGTTTTCCCCAAGCAACTCATTTCAACCACCAGTCAAAGGCTCAAAGGCAGGCACTGGTCTGTGGGCCACTATTTTGAGTAGTTTTGCTACCCACGGAGACCCGATAACCATAATACAAGGTCACTGTCCAGGTGCCTCATTAAATAAGGAAATGATGGTGATTACCAAGAAGAGAGCTTTTTTCAACATTGGAATGCTTTCCACACATAAGCTTTTGGCCTTTTTTGACATTAGGTAAAGACCTTTTATTTTCCAGGCCATTTAAAGAAGTTTCTAGTTCTTCAATATTTGCACTAGTTTTGATTTGTTTTCTTCACATATTTATTACTTTATTAATACATTTATGACATTTAAATGCATGAGGTAATGATGTTAGGTTTAAAACAGAATACAAATGATATTCTTAAATTAAAATAGGAAGTTTTAAATAAATGAACCAATGCCTTATTAGGAAAAGTAAAAAAAAGTTCCCTATCCCTAAACAAACTAATTTTCAGAGATCAAGTTGTTCACTGATTTATAGTATTCCAAATGCATTATGCTCTTTGTATCTCATATATTAGTAAACCATTTGTGAAATGGTGTCTGCATATTCTTTTATCCAAAATGAAGCTATTGAAATTCTAGCTGCTAATAAATTAATAATAACTTCAAAACTTTTGTCATCTACAGGGTCTTTTGAATAGTTCAAAGTAGGATAATCAGTATTTGAAATTGTGTAAACCGTTCGATATAATTCAAGAATAATTTCCAGAAAAGCTTAAACTATGCACAATGATAAAAGTTGTCAATATAGCCTGCACCAAATTCTGCTTGGTTTATCTTGATTTACATTCTGTGGTCTCAATTTGCTGATTTACGTTCTCCTTCAAGACAACCTTTTTGAATGGATGAAACAAACAAGCACTCATGAATAGACTAGAACAGGGGTCCTCAAACTTTTTAAACGGAGGGCCAGATTACAGTCCCTCAAATTGTTGGAGGGCCGGATTATAATTTGAAAAAAATATATGAATGAATTCCTATGCAAACTGCACATATCTTATTTGTAATGCAAAAGACACTTAAAAACAATACAATAATTAAAATGAAGAACAATTTTAACAAATATAAACTTATTCATATTTCAATGGGAAGTGTGGGCCTGCTTTTTGCTGATGAGATAGGATTGTTGTTGCTGCTGTGTGCTTTCAAGTCGTTTCTGATTTAGGTTGACCCTGAGCAAGGGCCGGGTAAATGACCTTGGAGGGCCGTATTAGGCCCTCGGGCCATAGTTTGAGGACCCCTGGACTAGAAGAACCACACAAACACCAGTTGTTGTTGGCCTTCAGTTTCCAATACTGTAGTTGAAACTGGTAAGGAAAGCTGAGAACATCTGGAGATACATACAATCCCCTTCTAAGTGTAAATTTCGGCCTTCAGGGGAGGCCTTGTTTCATTTTCCGACACTTTAAAAGGTAAATTTCACAAGGCATATGAACAAGGGTCTCTTACTGGTGGTGCCCAGACCATGGATCTCCATACCCTGGAAAGCTAACTGATCTTTATATGGCTTTAAGCTACTAAATAAAACATCCTGTATTCTCAGATAATTGTTGCAGTTGTTTGCTTAATCACATCTCCCATAGGAATCCTTTTTAAAATGGAAATATGGGATATATTATATTATATTATATACATTTCTTAGAAAAGGTAATATCTGAAACAATTACAACTTCAATATTTCCTAACAAACTGGAATGCTATCCCTTCGTTATATTTTTCCACAGCACAAGTGTTCCACCACACCTCACATCAATTATTCAGAAGAGTTTTAGTAGACATGGCATGTGGAAACAAAGTGAAGAATTCATGAAATGATATGAGCAATCTCCTTAGACGTCATAATTTTAGAACTTGAAGTATGCCCAAATTTAAGTAATATGTTGCATTATTATGTAACACTGCACATTGGGTTCATAACATCCACAGATTATACATTCATGAATTCAACCATCCATGACAAAATATTATAAAAATCCAAAAAGCAAACCCTGGTGTTGGCATTTTATATAAAGTATACAATTTCATTATGCCATTGTATAATGGGACTTGTGCATCCATGGATTCTGGTATCCACAGGGGTCCTGCAACTAAAATACAGTGGATACTAAAGAGCCATGATATACTAAATCATGAAATTTAGACTAAACTAAGAATAGTCATATTAACAATAGTTCTGTTTGATATTCCAATTTTGTTTAAAACTTTTTTCATATCAGCTATGAAATGCATTTTGACAGTATGGCACACAACTATTTCTGTTGTCAACAGTGCAGTAGCATTTAAAATGCAGCAGACATTGTATTGAACTCTCCTTAGAGTTCAAGATTTCTGTCTGAGGATATTTTTAGAAGGTTTGGGAACTGCTCCCAAAACAGGCTTTGAAAACACATATATTCTGTATACAATAATCAAGATAATTTAGGTTCATCAGAATTGTCCTCCAATGAAGAATAAGCAAAAATAGAAAAGACTGTGGAAAAACATTATGTTATATTTACACTAAAAGCTTCAAAAATACATATTTACATAACAAATAAACAAAAATGTCACTCCCAATATTTTCTCTTTGAAATAAAACTAATAGTTATGGGGAGATGTTATGGATGAAATGTTTTTCCTTAAAAATGTATTTACTATGAATTTACAGGGTTCTGATCTTTGCCAAGAAGCATACGTTGAGAACAATACTTTCTCAACATCAACGACAAAGGTATTGACAACAAAACAGTCAAACCTGCTGTGCAGGAAAGGTAACTAGAGAAGCAGGGTAATATAAACAGAAACTGATCTAAACTGAAAGAACAGAGGAAGATGTTATTTGCAGTCCAAAGAATTGCCAAAACATGCACCAACTCTATTTGAAAATTAAAAGGATACTGACATATTGTTACTAGAAGGGGTTTGCAGGCTTCTCCAGTGTAACCTCCAAACCAAGAAAAGTGATGTCTGTTGTTCAGGAGTACTTCCAAAATTGCAATGAGAGGACACAAGTGCTCTAGCTCAGGGGTTCTCAAACTTTAAAAGCCACAGAGCCCCTCTTTTTTGTAGTACAAAGAAAAAAAAACAATATTTAAAATGCAAAAACAAAAAAATAACCAACATAAACTTAACAGTATTTTAGCGGAAGGCCCCAGGACTATCCAGTCTTTGCAGCAGCAATGACAGTAATAATAATAATAATAATAATAATAATAATAATAATAATAATAATAACAATAACAATAGAAGCAAAATGAAGGGCCCTGTAGGCTGTGCCGGCAGCAGGGGGGCTTAAAACTCCGCATGCTTCCTAGGCAAGGGTGACCAGGGGGATCTGAGGCCCCCCCACTGAGCCCGATTGTCCTTCGCAGAACACTATGGGCTCTGTGGAGCACAGTTTGAAAACTGTTGCCGATAGTGGGCAATCAGGGGAAACTGATAATCTCCTTATCTCCTTCTTCTTATACATGGAGTACTTTGGATCATAATATTTCGGCTCATATTTACCATAAAATTCAATAATCTAATCATTAAGAGCCATGCCACACTTATGGTAATTTTTATCTGAGAACACACTCTTTAACTCATAACAGCAATAAAAGGTAGTTTTGCAAATATATATACTTTCAGAAGTGGTCATGCTCAGTTGTACAATACAGCAATTTTTAATTCCAAACTCAATGATATAGCTCCTCTTCAGATTATAATGTGCTACGGCTTTTTTGTTGTTGTTCATTCGTTCAGTCGCCTCCGACTCTTCGTGACCTCATGGACCAGCCCACGCCAGAGCTCCCTGTCGGCCGTCACCACTTCCAGCTCCTTCAAGGTCAGTCCAGTCACTTCAAGGATGCCATCCATCCATCTTGCCCTTGGTCGGCCCCTCTTCCTTTTTCCTTCCACTTTCCCCAGCATCATTGTCTTCTCTAGGCTTTGCTGTCTCCTCATGATGTGGCCAAAGTACTTCAGCTTTGTCTCTAGTATCCTTCCCTCCAATGAGCAGTCGGGCTTTATTTCCTGGAGGATGGACTGGTTGGATCTTCTCGCGGTCCAAGGCACTCTCAGAACTTTCCTCCAACACCACAGCTCAAAAGCATCGATCTTCCTTCGCTCAGCCTTCCCTAAGGTCCAGCTCTCACATCCGTAGGTTACTACAGGGAATACCATGGCTTTGACTAGGCGGATCTTTGTTGCCAGTGTGATGTCTCTACTCTTTACTATTTTATCGAGACTGGACATTGCTCTCCTCCCAAGAAGTAAGCGTCTTCTGATTTCCTGGCCACAGTCTGCATCTGCAGTAATCTTTGCGCCTAGAAATACAAAGTCTGTCACGGCCTCCACGTTTCTCCCTCTATTTTCCAGTTGTCAATCATTCTTGTTGCCATAATCTTGGTTTTTTTGACGTTTAGCTGCAACCCGGCTTTTGCGCTTTCTCCTTTCACCTTGATTAGAAGGCTCCTCAGCTCCTCCTCGCTTTCGGCCATCAGAGTGGTGTCATCTGCATATCTGAGGTTGTTAATGTTTCTTCCAGCAATTTTCACCCCAGCCTTGCATTCATCAAGCCCCGCACATCGCATGATGTGTTCTGCATACAAGTTAAAAAGGTTGGGTGAGAGTATGCAGCCTTGCCGTACGCCTTTCCAATCTTGAACCAGTCTGTTGTTCCGTGGTCAGTTCTTACTGTTGCTACTTGGTCCTTGTACAGATTCCTCAGGAGAGAGACAAGGTGGCTTAACTTAATTCAAAACACGGTAAACCAGCCTTGCATCATTTTCGGGCACTCCTGCTTATTCTTCTGAGTGTGGCTCAGGATTTTCATTCTTGATAACTTTGTTTTGGTATTCTTCTTTTCCCTAATATTCTAATTTCTATTTTTGCTCTAGCAAACTATGCAGTGCACAGGACTCTCCTATACCTCAAAAGTTAGAATCATAGCACTGTACTATTATTTCTCTGCAGCATAATCCTGGAAACTAAAATACTACTGTATCAACTGCCAATGTAGATTTTTTTGGAAAAATGACAGCACTTTCAGAAACGAAGAGCATGGCTATCAGGTTTCGGAGAGCAAATTATTACTCACCAGGGAAGCACAGCTAATTACACTTTTAACACAAAAAAACTATTTTTAGATTTTATTTTGGATGCTTGTCACACCTCTGAATGTGCAAAAATGTCTTTGCCTAAGAATGTGTGAATGGTTTGAATTCATACAACAAAGTTTGTCTTCATGTAACTGCCATGACTTTCCCCACTTAATAAATTAAATTGGTTCTATTTAGACTGAGGTACATCTATTTGGATGGATTAAATTTTAGTCTAGGAATCATATTCTTAAATGTTTTAACTGTATTTAGTCCTAAACAGTTACCTGTATAATTACAACTTTAAATCAACTCATTTAAAACATGGTCTGGAAGGAATCTCCTGGAGAATCCACAAGGCTGTCATAAAGCTTAAGAAATGTATCTGAGAACAAAAAACCCTAAACTCTCCCTAGAATCCATAAAAACTGAATTCTGGCTACCATAACTTCAACATCTCATGAGATGACATAACTCACTAGAAAAGACAACAACTGCTAAATTTGATGGCAGTTAGAAAAAGAGGAAAGCAGTTTCAGTCAATAAAGGAAACCACAACCAGAGTTCACAAGACCTGACAAGGAAATAAATAACAGGATTTCTTGGAGGCCTCTCATTCATAGGGTTGTTACAAGTCAAAAACACCTTCATAGAACATAACAGCATACATTTGACAAGTCATGCTTGGTTAAGATCTGCAACTCTTTAATAGCAAACTCAGATCTTAAGTACTGAAAAGATTGGGGCGAGAACAGAGTCACCAAGAAATAACAAGGAAGTATCAATATAATGGGGGAAGCCCCAAAGTTTACAGAAGTGCTTTAGTACCAATCATTTTTTAGGACTGTCAAAATTCAAAGGGCACTCATCTATGTAAGTCTTTGAAAGGAACACTTTTATGATAACAAAATTATATATGAATTTTTTAAAAAGAGGTGGACTCATTTTTTCTAGAAGAGTTTCACGTGCTATCAGATCTGTCCTGTGCTATCAGATCTGGTAAAAGACTTGATTGCAGTTAACAATAAGAATATTAAAAAGTCGGGTTCTAACATTATATAGAGAAGCAGTTAAGCAACTGAAGGAAACGGGCTGATTATGAACAAACTGAAAGGTAGCTGAAATGCATGGAAAAGCATAAATTGGCCCGGGTTGTGGGAGGCAAGAAGCAGAGGCTGGAGAAGTCCTTGTTCAGATTCAGTTCTCACTTCAATAGCATGTTTATGCATCCCACCACTTCATTCATCTACATTTACCTGTACACCGTTCAACCAGCAAATTACCCATATTTACTTGAGTCTCGTATAATATCAATTCTAATGTGTACTTCAGTTTTCAATACCCTGAAACCAACACAAAGTATTTGCTGGTGATTGTAATGCACAGTAGCAAAAGGTGCACTTTTTTGTAATTTTGGCTGTTACAATGTCTGCCTAGTTAGGATTCCTTCTTTAAAAATAATTGTGTTGGAACATCAAAGCTTTTAGCAATGGAAATTAATCTTGGGGTGCATCTTTGCTGCAGAATGAATCCACTTTAACTGCCTTGGTTCAATGCTATTGAATCATGGGGGCTGTAGTTTTACAAGTCCTTTAGCCTTCTCCGCCAAAGAGTGTGGATGGCTCACCAAACTACAAATCCCAGGATTACATGGCATTGAGCTACAGCCATTAAATTACAAATGGCATCCCTCTAAAAGGAGTTCCGATCTAGCTCTTGAAGCAGTGTCCCCTTTGGCTTTGACTCAACACTAATATCATCCTATTACACAAATCTAATGTGCACCCCCATTTTGGAAAGGTAATTTGGTCAGAAAAGGTGTTACATTTGAGTAAATACAGTATATCTAAGTGCAATCAGATGTGTTTCAAAACTTACTGAAGATCCATGATTACTTATTGGTTCTTCAAGCACTGAGGAGTAAAACAGGATTCATTTTTATTCAGAGTAGAACAATCACGGAGGAAGACAAAACAGGGTTGGAGATGGGAGGGTTAAAGATAAATAGTATATGTGAACAGCATATTCCTATAGCACAACCACAAACTCAGATTCTATTGAATGGGACAATTTCATTAACTTTGATGACTAGTCTAGTCTCAGAGCTTAAAACATTGCTGATCACTCACATGAAAAGGGGGAAAGGGTGAAACAAGTAACATCCGGAATCATTTTAAAGGACATGACAGATGAGTTTTTTAAAAATGAACACAATGAGAAGTTCTCTTTGTGAAGCTACACCCATAGATATAAAACACATTTTTACTGTTGCTCAAAGTCAATTAGCAGAAATAAATAAGAAAAAATGAATACAGGTAAGCAAATTGAAAAAAGTATGCACTGGAACCCAAACCCAATAGTTATAAACCAGCGTTTCTCAACCTGGGGAGGGGGGGGGAGTCGTGAGGGGATGTAAAAGAGGTTGTCAAAGACCATCAGAAAACATAGTATTTTCTGTTGGTCATGAGGGTTTTGTGTGAGAAGTCCCAATTCTATCGTTGGTGGGGTTCAGAATGATCTTTGATTGTAGGTGAGCTATAAATCCCAGCAACTATAGCTCCCAAATATCAAGTCTATTTTCCACAAACTTCGCCAGTGTTCACATTTGGGCATATTGAATATTTGTGCCAAGTTTGGTCCAGATCCATCATTGTTTGAGTCCACTGTGCTCTAGGTGAATTACAACTCCAAAACTCAAGGTCAATGCCCACAAAACCCTTCCAGTATTTTCTGTTGGTAATGGGAGTTCTATGTGTCAAGTTTGGTTCAATTCCATCATTAGTAGAGTTCACAATTCTCTTTGATTATAGGTCAACTATAAATCCCAGCAACTACAACTCCCAAAAGACAAAATCAATCCTCCCCCAACCCCACCAGCATTAAAATTTGGGCATATTGGTTATGTGTGCCAAATTTGGTCCAGTGAATGAAAATATTTCCTGCATATCAGATATTTACATTACGGTTCATAACAGGAGCAAAATCACAGTTATGAAGTAGCAACAAAAATAATATGGTTGGGGGTCACTACCACTTGAAGAACTGTATTAAGGGGTCATGGCATTAGGAAGGTTGAGAACCAATGTTATAACTGGTTCATTTTACATTTTAGTAGAACTGGCATTGAGTGGATGGCGAAGAAGGGTTAGAAATATGCAGGCTTTCAATACTGGGTAGCAGCAGCACATCTGCTGTAAAAATACATCTTGGGCCCCTTCCACACAGTTCTATAAAATCCACATTGGACTAGATTATATGGCAGTGTGGACTCAGATAACCCAGTTCAAAGCAGAAATTGTGGATTATCTGCCTTGATATTCTGGTTTATATGGCTTGATCTGGGAAAGAACATGATTATTCCCTTATTGAGCATGTAATACAAGAAAACTGAGATAAAAGGGAAAGCAGAATAGTGTGTATCATCAATTAGAATGATAACTAAGCACAGATCAGTAAGTTTGTCCACCAAATTAGAAATCATAAGAAACAATGGAGTCTGGTAAAAATCATCCCTGGATGAACTTTTAAGGAAACTTTTAAGTGATCTCTAGAAGGTCTGGGATGTCGTTGCATATTTATGCAAGACTTACTTGCTCTGATTATTTTATTTCACATATACGTATTATTAGGTTTGAATAAAATGTACGCTAAAACATTTTGAAATGTTCCTCTTTTTATGCAGTGTATTCCTATTTTTTTCCATCCTGATCCTCTAGTACCAAACTTTCTGCTATAGAAATCGTGTCAAGAAACACATCTATTTCATTAACTGAGGTGTACCTGCATACAAAGAAGGAACTAAGATGGAACTTTCCGAGCCTTCTTAAAATATGAACGTGTACATTTTAACATTCCTAACACTAGATTTGCCCTTAGGTTCTGCTTCTATGCACGCACATGCTTATGCCAGTACTGATGAATATATTGCAAGTAAAATATATCTTACTAGAATATATTGATAATATTATCTGCACAACTAATATTGTTTTGATTGACAATACCACGTTATGGTATTCTCATGCATGAACCTGTTTTCTCACAACTTCCACATATAGTAGTTCAGTGTCACTTAATGTCACAACACAACCCTAGGCCTTACTCAAGGGCAAAGCATATAAATACAATTAACAGGAATATATTTGTAAATATATTTCAGATTGCAGTAGTCTTTATATAAACAAAATACGAAATGGGGGAATAATACAAACTAAAAATTGTTCCAATTTAAACATATTTTTAAGTTTACCATTAAAAAAAACAGTTTTTTTTACACATAAAAACTATACAGAATATGGTCGCTGGGAACATATGAGCAAACCCCTGAAAACAAATAATAGAAGTTTTCAAATTATTGCATTCTTATTCAAACCGAAGAGAAAAGTGTTGGGAGTTATATTATTGCAAAAAGATCTTTTGCAACTCTACTCAGAGACATAATAGAAGAGTTGTACTTCTAAACTGCCAACTTAACCTATATTAAGACAGACTTCATTTCACTATGAATCATGGGATTAGAAGATTTGAATTCCAATGGCAAAATTGTTAGGAGTTTCATCCAGTTCTACAAATGTTGGCAAAAATTCAAATCTAATCCTCTGGTAAACAAAACCATTTCAAATCCAGTAGTTAATGGGGAGGACAATGACCAATAATACTTCTATGAAAGATGAATTCATCCTGACCTTAAAGGTTTCTGCATACAATTATACTTCTCATTTGAGATTTAGGTTTTGCATCCATCTAAAAACTACAATGACAGAGAATTTGTGTCAACCGCATCATTACAACTTTCACCTTCATTCCTAATTTCTATTTCCGTAAACTCTGTTTAGGTCCATCTGCCAGATTTTTTAAAAATAGCAACAGAATGTGCAAACAGATTCCATTAGAGAACATGACTTTAGACCACAGAACTAGCCCAAGTTATCAGAACAACCTAAAATAAAAACAATGTTTCTGTATTATTTCCAGAAAACAAAATCAATTGGGTCTCTGGATGTTAGACTGCAATTGCCAGCTCTTCTCAGCACAGGCTATATTGGCTAGACCAAATTCTCCTCCTACAGATGTTTTGGACTTCAGCTCCCACAGTCCCTAACAACTGATAAACTGACTGGGATTTCTTAGAGCTAAAGTCCAAAACTCCTGGAGGAGCTGAGTTTGGGAAACACTAGGCTAGACTGTATCTACATTTGTATATGAATCTGTGAGGCCCAATTTGGATTGTGATAATGATTTTAAAAAAATCAATTAAACTGAATTCATTTTCAGAAGTTATCATCTTTATATCTATTAAGATAGTCCTTCTAAACGTAGCACTCTCCAGATGTTTCATAATACAAGTCACATTACGCTTGACACTTGCCAATGTGGCTGGGGCCGATGGGACTTGGAGGTCAACACATCTTGAAGGCATCTAACAGGGGAAAGCTGCATGACTTTAAAAAGGCCTACTGGACTCCCAATAGCAAGCTCATTCAGTCCCAAAATTGGTGATGGAAGGTTAATTAATTTTTTAAAAAAAGAGAACCTCTTACGTGTATAGCCTGGTCACTATTGTACATAGAAAACAGTATTGATTACTCTGCTCTAACTGCACAATTCCATAAAAGTAGTTGTGGTGGTATGCAAAAAGGACTACCTATCTGACAGTGAGTGAAAATGAAAAAATGGTAAAATAGACATCCATACCCAAATGTGATTCCACACATGGATCTTTAATTTGGGGTTAACGTTTCTGATCCTACCATGCAATCTTTCCATTGATTAATCCAAAAATTATGCCAGATAAGAAGTTGAGATTATTTCTGGTTTGTAATATTGTCTTTAAATACTCACACCCATTCCATTAGCATACACAAAATCATTCTGTAACAAAACCATTACTACATATATTATCATCCCACACATGGGGAAAATGATTAGTAAATAGTAAGGTGTTCTTCATTGTTTTTAAATTACACCAAGCTTCTGTTAAAATAGTAACTCTGGGAATGCCTCTTTGGCTTTTCCTCCTCATGTTAAAACAGTACATCATATGTTGCTTTAAGATTTCTGAAAGTGATTCTGCGGGTGTTTGAAAAATAAAAACGTTGGAGAATAACTAACCCCAAATCTAATAAACTAGAAAAGCCCAGTTACAAAGTTTCCTCTTATTTCCTTTCATTCGGTTCTAAAATAGAATAGAATAGAATCATAGAATCATAGAGTTGGAAGAGACCTCATGGGCCATCCAGTCAAAACCCCTGCCAAGAAGCAGGAATATTGTATTCAAAGCACCCCTGACAGATGGCCATCCAGCCTCTGTTTAAAAGCCTCCAAAGAAGGAGCCTCCACCACACCAAGCAAAATAACCAAGCAACACACACCACCTATAACTCCCTCCTTTTGCAGGCACTTTTTTTTTTTTGCAATCAACACAGGTTAAGCATCCCTAATGTGGAATTCCAAAACAAATTCTACAATTGTCCACAGCGGAAGTAATCTAATGACACCTTTGCTTTCTGGTGGTTTGATGTACACAAACTTTGTTTCATGCACAAAATATTTAAAAATACTTCATGAAAGGCTATCTGTACAAGGTTCATATGAAATATGCACAATAAATTTTATGGTTGGACTTTGGTCCCAGTTCAAAGACCATAGAATCAAAGAGCTGAAAAATCTCACAAGAACCATCCTGTCCAAAACCCTGCCATGCATTACATATGCAATGAAAATGCATGTATTCCGAAAACTGAAGAAAAAAAATCAGAAATCCCAAACACCTCTGATCCCACACATTGCTGACAAGAGATACTGAGCCTGTATAAACGATTCCTTGTATCACTGCATCCTCCCTCCCTTCCCCGCTCCTCTGCAGCCACGCTGTCATTCCTCTTCTCTACACAACAGCCTCTCAATTCAAAGACCAGGCATCAATTTCAAAGGCTGTCAGCAAGTCCCTATGCCTTGTTCTCCACCCTCCCTCCACCTTCCTTGAGCTTCCGCTTCGCCTTCACACAATCACCACCCCCGCTCTGACCCATCACCTGCTCCCTCCCCAGACAGCCTTGTTCTTCCAGGTCAGCTCTCCCAACAACACACCTTCTCTGCCTATTCATGCAGGGTGTGTTTGTCAGCCAGAGGCTGCGGGCGGCAGGGAGGAAATAAAGCCATGTTAGAGCAACCCAAGATACATTTCGTTGACATCAAACTCCTTCTAAGCCTTCTGCCCAACACTGTCCCAATAATATACATTCCCTCCACAGAACTATAATAATACAGACAGAACCCTCCTACCACTATTCTCCTGAGGCAAGAGGCGGATGAAAGCCATGTTAGAGCAGCCCAATACATATTTCATTGTCAGTGAGGCTTCTAATGACAACGAACTCCTTCCTTGTATTCCCCACCACCAGTGTCCCAAATCTATATACAAAACTCTTCCTGCTAAGACTAAAATATCACACAGAGCTCTCCTACACTGGCAGTTTATCCCCATCCTTGACGAGTGCTTTGCTGGCTCATAATGGCCTGCTTCATGCATTAACACAGTGGTTCTCAACCTGTGGGTCCCCAGATGTTCTGGCTTCAACTCCAAGAAATCCTAACAGCTGGTAAACTGGCTAAGATTTCTGGGAGTTGTAGGCCAAAACACCTGGGGACCCACAGGTTGAGAACTGCTGCATTAGCAGAACTACTGGTCATCTTCTTTAAGGCTGTGTTCAGAGCTTTTTCAATCTCCTTTCTCTCATACTCCTTCAATCTCTTCGAGGAGGGAATAACCAATTGAGAACCACAGAGGCCTGGTCCTCTTCTTCAAGGCTATGCTCAGAGCCTCCTCTTCAATCTCATTTCTCTCATATTCCTTCAATCTCTGCTAGGAGGAAATAACCCACTGAGAAACACAAAGCCTTGGTCCTTCAAGGCTACCTTCAGTGCCTCCTCTTCAGTCTCCTTCTTCATATATTCCTCCAGTCTCTGGCAGGAATTAATAACTGATTGAGAACTAAAGAGTCCTGGTCCTCTTCTTCAGAGCTTCCTCCTTTCTGTCATATCCCTCCAGCCTCTGGCAAGAAGGAACAACCTACTACAGTCTGCTTTCTGCCATAATTCTCCAGCCTCTGGCAGGAAGGAACAACCTACTACAAAATCCTGGACCTCTTCTTCAAGGCTATCCTCAAGTCCTTCTCCCTCATCTCTTTTATCTCATATAGGAGTAATTCAGCACCAATGGGTAATCCCTTCCTCCCAGAAACTGAAGGAGTATGAGAGAAAGGAGACTGAGGAGGAAAGGACTAAAATAACAGAGTCCTGCCATCCTTGTTGAGAGCTTTGCCAGCTCACAAAGGCCTGCCTCATAATATCAACAGAACTATGGAGGATCCTGTCCCACTTTGGCCCCTTCTACACGGCTTTGAACTGGGGTCCCTTTCACACAGCCCTATATCCCAGAATATCAAGGCAGAAAATCCAACAATATCTCCTTTGAACTGGGTTATCTGAGTCCACACTCAGATAATGTGGGATTTCTTGCCTTTATATTCTGGGATATAGAGCTGTGTGGGAGGGTCCTGGGTTATCTGAGTCCACACTGCCATGTCAGTTCAAAGCAAATAATGTGGGGTTTTTTTATGTAGCTCTATGGAAAAGGTTTCAAGGTCCTTCCATACAGCCATATAACCCAGAATATCAAGGTAGAAAATCCCCACAGTATTTGCTTTAAACTGGATTATCTGAGGCCCCTTCCACACAGCTGAATAAAATCTCACATTACCTGCATTGAACTGGGATATATGGCAGTGTGGACTCAGATAACCCAGTTCAAAGCAGATATTGTGGGATTTTCTGCCTTGATATTCTTGGATATAGGGCTATGTGGAAGGGCCCTGAGTCCACACTGCCAGATATTCCAGTTCAAAGCAGATAATGTGAGGTTTTATGTAGCTGTGTGGAAAAGGCCTTGGTCTTTTGTATTCCCCCAGTCTCTAGCAGTAATCATCAGAATAAGCCTGTGGTGCTGGATTTTATTTATTTATGGCATTTATATGCCACTCTTCTCACCCTGAAGGGGACTCAAAGCGGCTTACAAGATATATATATATACATACAATATATTATATTATTAGCATAATACAATATCAGTATTAAATATTACTATATTGTACTATACCATTATATTGTAATATTATAGTAAAGGATTGCTCCTTTGGCTTTCCTAGGATGGTGATCCTTGCTGATACCAGCCTCTTCCTCCTTCCCTGGGTAGTGGCTTACAAGATATATATACATACAATATATTATATTATTAGCATAGTACAATATCAGTATTAAATATTACTACATTGTACTATACCATTATATTGCAATATTATAGTAAAGGATTGCTCCTTTGGCCTTCCTAGGATGGTGATGCTTCCTGATACCAGCGTCTTCCTCCTTCCCTGGGTAAAAGTTTACAAGATATATATACATACATTATATTATATTATTAGCATAGTACAATATTAGTATTAAATATTACTATATTGTACTATACCATTATATTGTAATGTTATTAGTAAAGGATTGCTCCTTTGGCCTTCCTAGGATGGTGATGCTTCCTGATACCAGCCTCTTCCTCCTTCCCTGGGTAGTGGCTTACAAGATATACGTACATACAATATATTATATTATTAGCATAGTACAATATCCGTATTAAATATTACTATATTGTATTGTCGAAGGCTTTCATGGCCAGAATCACTGGGTTGCTGTAGGTTTTTTCGGGCTATATGGCCATGTTCTGAAGATGCTTGCCATAGATGCAGGCGAAACGTCAGGAGAGAATGCCTCTAGAACATGGCCATATAGCCCGAAAAAACCTACACCCACTATTACTATATTGTACTATACCATTATATTGTAATATTATCAGTAAAGGATTGCTCCTTTGGCCTTCCTAGGATGGTGATGCTTCCTGATACCAGCCTCTTCCTCCTTCCCTGGGTAGCGCCTTACAAGATATATATACATACAATATATTATATCAGCACAGTACAATATCAGTATTAAAAATTACTATATTGTACTATTCCATTATATTGTAATATTATTAGTAAAGGACTGCTACTTTGGCTTTCCTAGGATGGTGATCCTTGCTGATACCAGCCTCTTCCTCCTTCCCTGGGTAGTGGCTTACAAGATATATATACATACAATATATTATATTATTAGCATAGTACAATATCAGTATTAAATATTACTATATTGTACTATACATACAATATATTAAATTATTAGTAAAGAATTGCTCCTTTGGCCTTCCTAGGATGGTGATGCTTCCCGATACCAGCCTCTTCCCT